>OV725082.1:118804020-119324020 GCA_928085145.1 Nezara viridula
ACAACGTTTCGCAAAATATTCATCTGAATTCGATGCAAAGAAGCAATTTTTGGTATTTTACATATTTGTAAGATCTTCCATAATTTCTTATATACATATCCGAAGATTTTGTTATAATTTTTTGTTAATATGTTTGAACTGAAAAAATTCCTACGTAATATTTTTAATTTAAAGTAATAGTTTTACTGGTTATTACATTTTTCAGGTTATTATGTATTTTTACAAAATCGTAGGCAAACATTCTTGGTCGTATTTAACAAGTAAATCAAGCAAATTTACACTGAATCTATTTAACACGTCAAATAAAAAAGTTAAAATGGTGTTGAAATGGCACAACTGTTTTGTATTTTTATACATGATCTAAACCACAGTAAGGACGAAGGTCATTTTTGGTGGAAAATGTAGTTTTGATTTGCTTGAGCATTCTTTCCTGTTCTATTCCAAATAACGCAATGTTACTTGATCTCGATGGTAAGGTCTGTAAGAAAAAATTTGTTTTCATCTAATATATCTGATACATATATTTTTGGAATTTTAAATTGAGCTGATAATTCACGCATATTGAGTTTTTCTGGAGTATTTTATTTAAATGGATGCCGGTTGACATCAATTCGGAATGAGAATTAACAACGAAATATTACAACTACAATTCCTACCACCACACCGGATTTCCAGTAGTACATAAAATTGAACTATGCTGTTGTAAGTAGAATATGAGCTTCGCTGCATTCCTGCTATCTGTCTTGGTTAAATTTATTAATTAAATGAACTCAGTACAATTAAATTATGTAAAATTTTTCATTTATAAAAATAAAAAATAGAGAAGTGTTCGCTAAAGAAATCTCACAATATATTGTTCCTAAGAATTGACACAAGATATTTTATTTTTATACAGGGTGTCCCGTAAGAAGAAACTTTTAAGGTAGTGATAGCTCAAGAGCTACGAAAAAGTTCATATAAGCAATGGGCCAATTTTCAGCGGAAAAGTTGCAAAGCCAAGTTTTGTGGTTTTTTAAGTAAGTCTTGTATTTTGTTGAATCGAAATATTTAATTTAAGTAATTTATAATTGCTTCATTGTAAATTTGATGAAATTTACTTTAAATAATAATAGAGTTTATTATCGTTAAAACCATTTAAAAATGATTTTTGAGCAGTTAAACTAAGCTAAGTTCTGTTTTTAGAAAGATCATAAATTATACGAGAAAAATTTTGAGATTGAGCTCAAGTTGTATAAAAAATGATAATATTTTTTATTCTGTCGATTAAATTTAGATGCTCTTGATGAACTAAATCTAAGAAAGGTAAAACCGCAGGCCCAGATGACATACTGTCGGAATTTCATATAAATCTGGGGGATATGGCCAAAGAAACAGTACTAATATTTTTAAATGATGTCTGGAGAACACATATTCCGTGTGAATGGAGGAAAGCAGAAGTGGTACCAATCTTAAAGAGAGGAAAAAAAGGAGACATACCGGAAAATTTCAGACCCATTGCATTAAAAAGTACTTTATCCAAGTTCTACGAGAGAATCGTTGCAGAAAGACTTGAGAAATACATAGAAAAATATGATCTAATATCTTCTAACCAAGCTAGCTTCAAGAAAAATCGAAACACTACTGAACAAGTAGCTCGTCTAACACAATAAATAAAAAACGGCTTCCAAAGAAATCCGACAATCCTGGCAATATTCGTAGATTTTAAGACGGCATATGATAGAGTTTGGAAAAAGAAGCTGGTGAGTAATCTTGTTGACAAGGGAGTCACAGGATATCTGCTCAAGACTATATCTTCTTTCTTACATCAAAGATTTATAAGGGTGCGATATAAAAACTTTGTCTAGACATATCGCCAAACAAAACAAGGCCTCCCACAAGGTTCGGTGCTGAGTCCCTTCACTGTTTAACATCATGATTGATAATATCACGGAACTCACTGAAACTATTCCGGGTACAAATGCTCTGCTGTACGCAGATGACCTCGTCATTTGGGCAACAAGTAGTGACTTTAAAGGGCTAGAAAATCACATGCAACAAGTATTGAAATTACTAGAGAAGTGGGTCAATGAAAACGAGATGATCGTTAATTCCTAAAAGACGGAATTCCAACTTTTTACCCCCTCTTCCAAATCATAATTTTGAATATATCGCCTTAGATAATTTTGAACCATAATAACGAGGAGCTCAAACGCACAGAAGAAGCTACATATCTTGGAGTGAAACTGGATAAAAGACTCTCTTGGAATGAGCACTTTGAAAAACAAATAGAACAGGCTTCAAAACGACTTTCGTTAATACAGAGCTTAGGTGGCTCAAAATGAGGAGCAACGGGGGATGTTATGGCTCTTACCTACAAAATATATGTCCGCCCTGTTATTGAATATGGAGCAGAACTTGTTATCACTGCTTCGGACGCAATATTACACAAGCTCGACATAATCCAGAATCAAGCCCTTAGACTCGTGACAGGAGGGAGCAGATCAACCCCAATATCTGCGCTAGAATTACAAACAGGCATAGTACCTCTTGAGACACACCGGGAGCAACTGGCCATTACGCTCTATGAAAGGCTAAAACGTCTTAAGATCAACTACTGGTGTACCTATGAACCCGCACCTGAACGCCTTAAAACTCAAATTACTTTTACTAAAGCAGTGGAAGGTTTGATCCAAAGAAAAGGGCTAGAATTAGCTGAAAGGGAGCCTCTCCCGTCATTGACACAAGTTCCATTCACCAGCCAATTTGTTGTTCACTGTGATCTTCTTCAGAATGTTTCTAAGGATACAACACGAATTTACGAACAAAAGGCTATAACCCTAGAAACCATCGGAAAACGATTCCCAGAGACAGAATGGCTCCATGTATAACCACTGATGGTTCTCCACTGGAAGCACGCAAACATGCCGGAGTTGGAGTTTATTCAAAGGAGTTTCAACTTGCCGCCCCGGTCGGAAAGATGCCACAAACTTTGAAGGGGAAGTGAAAGCCATTCTCTTAGGCCTTGAGAGATTAATTGAACGAAAAGACAAGAAAGTTGCTTTCTTTGTTGACTCACAGGCAGCCATTTTGTCTCTCCAAAATGGATATAATATAAATCCAAATGTTCCTAAATGCCATCAATATTTGAACCGATTAAAGGAAAATGGGACAGAAGTCGCTTTCCAGTGGATACCAGGCCATTGCGGGCTCCACGGAAATGATGAAGCTGACAAACTGGCCAGAATAGGTTCTGGAATGATCCAACCCGATATTCCTCTGACCATGGATTCAACAAAAAGAATCATAAAAAAGACCCTCCAAAATTCACTGAAGGAGAAATATGTGCAAACAGTTGAAGGGAAACGATGGAGTGGATTGCTCGAAGAAAGTGGTAGGATCCATAGAGGGCAAGCCGTGGGTGGCATGCTTTAGAATGCTTACAGGCCATGATTTCCTTCAGAAGCACCTCTACCGCATCGGTGTAAAAGATACCCGACATGCCCCCTATGTTCCTTGGACATGATGACAGGAGAACATCTTGATACATGCCCTGCATTACAGGACATAAGATGTTCCTTTAATGAAATGGACAGCCCTTATGCTAGGAGAGCAAAATTGTATTTGACTGCAAGAGCACGCATGGCTGATGAAGCAGGCGTTACTTAGGCTTGGGGAAAACAAAATTGTATTAGTTGTTTTATTATTTTTCAGTTATTCATGTATATGTAATTGTTATTAAGTCTTTATGTGTACTGTTGTACCTGTAAAACATATAAAATTTCCGGCAGACGAATAATCATGCCGTGTATTTCGGAAATTTATAATTTATACATATTTAATAAAGCATTTATCATTCAAATTGAGTTTTCCCCCCCGATCTCTGTTAAAGCAATTGATATGTATTTTTAAGTGACAAATTAATAGTTACTAATCCTAAAATTTACGTTTAAAATAAAAAGAAACCTGCTGATTGATTCAATTATTATAATGAAAACTCATATATTAGGATCAGGAATATTTATTTTGTATTTATTATATTACATTTTATTTATTATATATAAAATGTGTGTTAGGCAATTGGGATTATTATAATACATCCCAGATCATGTAAAAACAAGAAACAGTAGCTTTTTAACAGTTAATTGTAATCAATTTTATTGAAAACAGGGGTACTTTTACTTGAAAGAATAAAAAATATCATCGTTTTTTTTACACAAATTGAGCTCGATCTCAAAATGTTTTCTAATAAACCTCAACTAAATTAATACGGATTTAAAGCTCATCAAACGAAGAAGTTTTTGTAAAAGTGGGGTACCTGTAGTACAGTTGATTGATGAAAAACAAATCTGGAATAATTAATGATTTTTCTAAAAACAGATCTCAGCTTAGTTTAGTCGCTCAAATGTCATCTTTAAATGGTTTTAACAATAATAAACTCTATCTTCGTTTAAAGTACATTTTATCTAGTTTACAATGAAGCAATTATTAATTACATAAATTAAATATTTCTTTAGTTATTGCTTTCAATTCAACAAACAACACGACTCACTTAAAAAAAAAAAAAAGTTGGATTTGCTAATTTACTGCTAAAAATTGGCCTATTGTTTACGTGAACTTTTGTAGCTCTACAGCTCTGCTATCGCTCCTATAAAAATTTCCTTCTACTCACGGGACATCCTGTGTAAGAAGATAACTGTTGTTATTTTTGCGTAAAATTTACTTTTACTGTCATCTTGAACATTATTTTTTATTTTCACTTACCTATTTTTTATTGTTTTATTAGTAATCAAAATTGCAGGATTCGTATTACTCAAGATGTGGTTTGTTGTGTCCGTAGCGAGAGAACACGAATTTTCCCGAACGGTTCCGAACTCCGCCTACTTCGCGCGATCTTTCCTCACCCCCAGTTCCGCGACGAACCCCGTCCAGGTATGATCCTCATCTGGATATTGGCTGGGCTGCTCGTAACCATGTGAGTCATACGTCGTATATGTCTGTACTGTGGTGGAGGCCTATAACAAACCAGTATCTGCCAAGGAATATATTGAAATATAAAACTTGGGGAAAAAAAAGTATTGATAAGTAATTCTATATAGGAAGGATAAATCTAGTTTATGATAGTTATTTTCTCATCTTAGTGTAAACATTTTATTTATTAATTTTGATTAAACCAACACAAAAATATTAAATATTAAAAAAAAAATAGAAAAACGATGGAGGATCTATACATTACTAAAAATATAGAATAGGATCAATTTCAAAATAGGAAAATCTCAGTAACCATTATACAGATATAATTAAAAAACCGAAATTATAAATAATATTTGGCAATTAATTTAAATTAGAATGAGACATACATGTTCATTCAAAACAAAATGTAATAAAATGAAAAATTAAATTAAAACCTATAGACAAGTAATAGATAGAAAATGAGAAAAGCTATTATAAAAGAAATCTAAAAATCTAAGACTAATCCTTGATTAAGTTAATGTAACAATGCAAAAAGAATGTTCTTAAATAAAACAATGTTAACAAATATTAAAAAAATATGACAATATAATAAATTATAAATTATGGAATACTTCAATGGAAAATTCAAATTATATATACATCTTAATAGCGCTGACAAAAATGTATTTTTTCTAAAATACAATTTTAATCATCAAAAATTTAAATTGTTTACAAAAAATATTTTGTATTTGAAATTTAAATACTTATTAAATTAAATTATTAACTGAATTAAAAAAAAAGAAACTTTCTATTTTAAATAATGAGTTTAAAAATACTTTTCGCCCAGGTCTGTACATACTTTATGCGTATATATTAATAAGAATTGTATTTTCAAAACTACTGATGATGCGAAAGAACCATACGTCCCATAACTCCCGATACGTCGAGTTTGTGAGCAAATTATAAAAAAAAAATTATTTTTACATTAGAAGGAAAAATAACTTTCAAAAATAAAAAGATTGTGCAATTTTCATGTCTGTTAGTCCTTACAATATACATGTATACAATATATATATATATATATATATATATATATATATATATATATATATATATATAATGCATAGTAGGATGGAACGAAAAAGACTTCATGACGGACAACTTTCTGATAACATTCAAAAGTTGCCTTTCTATTTCAACAAAAACACTGCGAATTTCGTTGTTCTTTATTTATATCTTGAGGTTCCACAAGAGACTCATAAATAAGATTTTTGTTCAAAAATTAAATTTTCTCTCTATTTTAGTTTTACATTTATTCGATCAAATGTTGTTTTTAATAACTATCAATAGACTAACTATAACTACAAAGATATGGGTTTGGATGTTTTAAATTTATACCTTGATATTTCACAAAATTTAAAAATCAACTTTTTTTTTTAATTTTCATTTTTAATCCTAACTTCGTACTACTTTTCTTCTTTTTTTTGTAGTAAAGAAAGATATCTTTATAGTTATTAAAAACAGTATTTTAAATAAAAAAATAATGAAGTTGAAAAAGGGTTGATTTTTTTTGTACAAAAACCTTATTTTTAAGCCTCTTGTGGAACCTTGACATATAAATATAGAAAATCAAAATTTCGTAGTTTTTTTGTCGTTTTAAAAAGGAAATTTATGAATGACATTAAAAAGTTGTCCGCCGAAAAAAATATTTTTTGTTCTACCTTAATGCACAGGGGAGTATTTAAGTATTAATTAATAGTATTAATTTTGTTAAGGTTGCCTGAAGACGGTCTAAGTCATATTACGGTTAAAACAATAAATAATATAAGATAGATTATTTAAAAAATATATTGCTCAAAATATATTTATTTTACAGATAATGAATATTATATCATTACTAAAAAAAAGTATAGTAATAATTTCACGAACACTAATGGAGTTATATTTTTTTAATACTTCATACATATATCTCAATAAAATTTTCCTTTTTTACACAAATTATATGTTTATGAGAACAATGAAAACTGCGAATTTCTTAGACCGTTCTAAATACATGCAATGGAGCAACAATGTCATAAGTATTGTCGCAAACATTCATTTATTATATTCTTTTTTGTGAAAATAAGAATATTTATCATGAAATTTTAATAAGATCAATATAAAGTTATGGAAGGATAGGTGACATTTCACATCAAGTATATGATTTTAAATAAATGATTATTTAGAGAAGAAATTAGTGTATATTTGTACTATAATTAAAATTTAAATTAAGAGAGAAAAAAAGGAATGGGGTTATTTTATTCATTAAGTTTTAAATATATTTTTTAAAAACCTCCATCATAGTATTATGTAATATGCTAATTAATATATCTTTGTATTATTTATTCTTATATTTAAAAATAAAAATTACACATTTTAAAATAAAAATTAGTATATTTCTATGTTAAATTTCAAATTGGATTCTTACGGCTTTTATAATAGTTAGTTGAATTAAAGGAAAAAGAATTAGGTTAAGTTTTATTTATTCGTATTGAAAATCGATTGCTGAAGAATTGAGAAAACGATAAGAAAATAAAATGATGGTGCTTATAATAGGAAAGAAGAATCAATTCATATTTTCTCGGTGATTATAATCAACAAAGGAAAAGAAAATTAATTTAAAAATTTATTCTTGTTTTTTAACATGTTTAAAGTTTTTTTTTTTGTTTTGTAGGAAATTTAGGAACGTTACAAATCATGTAATCAACAATAACGAATACTTTTTGAGTTATACGTAAACTTTCTTTTCCTTCATAGCTTTTTTTACTGAAATTTCGGGATGATCTGTGTGGTCATAAACCTTTAACCCTGCACTATCTCAAAAATGGTGTCCTTTTGAGCTCGGTAGTTATTTCAAAACGGGTCTTAAAGTCCGCATCAAAATATTCAAATCTCAATTTTCCCCGTCTCAATCCGCCGACTTACCACCATCCCAATATTGAAGCCTGGGGAAATGTTTATATTTACTTTATTTATTTCAGGAAGAAAAACAAAAACAGTGAGTATGATTCGCTAATCCACCGTGAAATTCTGAATCCAACGGTTATATTATATTTTGTAAAAATCCGATTATGAGCCTTGTAAAATAATATATGTGGGGATTAATATTTATTATTATAGAACGATGAAAAAAAAATACTGTTGTATAGGTTTTATTTATTCTGAATTTAAAACAAAAATCTAAGTGATGGAGTTTCTGGTATTTAATCCGAGAATAAACTGCCAATACTGCTTCTCTTTACGGAATCACAAAATAGCTTTTATTTATTTTAGAAAAAATGAGAAAAGATTTCTTTTTTAGTGTATGCATCTCTCGTTTTCGCAACAACCTTTTAAAAGTATACTGAAATTGTGTTTGTGATTCTTGAAGATCTATTAAAAATTTAATCACATGAGAAATAGTACTTTTAGAGATAATTATTTTCATAAGATTATATTTAGTAATTGTATATGAATTATCATTTAACAAATATGACATATTGTTATTATTTAAGCATTCAACTTTAACAAATATGGATAAATGGAAAAAAAAAAATTCGCTTCAACCGGGAAGCCTCTCCTCTCCCCTACGAAGATCCATCAATAAACTACTATTAGTTTAAGTTTATTATTGACTATGGTTAGACTAATCAGCAAATAAATTTAGGATCATGGCAATACTTGACTTTACTTATTTTCTTTAAAACCAATTGGGAGGATTGGGTTCCGCCAGCGGAATTAATAGACCATTTTGGGTCCAGGGTGTATTAATGTTTTATGACACTTAATAAAGTATCATAATGACGTTTGCAACTAAAATATATGCATCGTTTTTGCAGCAAAATTATCATTTAGTTAAAAAAACAAATAACAAAGGTGTGCTTTAGACTACACGGTAGAAGTGAAAACATCGAGGCGAGATTAATAATATGAAATAATAGCTCATTATAAAGAAGTTCTATGGCCATACGATGAGGATGAATCCTGAAAGACTTAACCATAAATTTTTTCAGCGCATCCACAGACATATGAATTTAAGCGGGTATTTTAAACAGGTTAAGGATGATATGGACCAAGTGGGGCTAAGAGACTAAGATTGTTCGGACAGAGATGAGTATAGGAAGGCGCTCAAGGGAATAACGCTTCTTCGGGAAAGAAGCACTCCAAAAAGGGTGTTGCGTGTTCTGAGTAGAGAAAACGTAAGCACGCGGAGTTCATGAGGGGCATATGGGAGAAGAGGAGGCAGATGAAGAGGAAT
Organism: Nezara viridula; assembly: GCA_928085145.1. NCBI lineage: Eukaryota > Metazoa > Arthropoda > Insecta > Hemiptera > Pentatomidae > Nezara > Nezara viridula. The sequence continues at coordinate 118,813,226 of OV725082.1, forward strand.
AATTAAATTCGTGATATTCACGTGGTCTTTAAGGCCTGTTTGTGAAAAAAAAAAGAGGATGAAATGAAATTAAATGAAAAAATAATTTTATTCTGGAACTAAAGTCCCCTAAGAATAATAATAACATGGTACAAAACATTGGTCCTTTAGTCTGGTTTGACAGAATACTAAAAGGTCATTTGAATGTATATTTCAATTGTTATCGAAATAATACCTGAATAACAATAGTAAATATTTTAACACAAGTACATTTATATGGTTTAAATGAATACAAAGAATAATTAAATACATAAATAAAATAAAATCAAATTAAACTTGTCGATTAATTGTTAGTGAAAAGTTATAATTACAGAAATCGATAAGTATTACAAAGATACGGAAGTTTGAAAATGAAGTAGGTGGTGGAATATGAGATTTTTTAATATGAGATTTAAGGTTGAAGATTGCCGTATGAGATGGGTAAAGAATACCAGAAGAATGTAGAACGAATGACGAAGGATTTGTTGAAGGATGTAGTTTTATGAGAAGGGATAGAGAAACGTAGAGTGAGGAGTTCCATGATATAGGGAGGATTTTTGGTTCTTAGAACCTGGAAGAGGAAAACACCAAGAAGGAATTGTCGGGAACTAGGATAAAGCCACTTCAACTCGGTGTACCAGTGAGAAACATGAGAACGCCTGGGAATTCCAAAGATGAATCTTATAAAACAGAAATACTGAACAATGCTCTCGCTTACAGTAAACAGGTCCGATTTTTAGCTTATGGGATATTTTAATCCATATCTTCAATCACTTTATAATTTGGTTTTCGACACTATTTTCTTCCTTTTCGCCTCTCTAGCACGGCGTCGCGTTAATATACAATTGTGAATAATAGCCCATTACAGAGAGGATGAATTGCTGAACAATTCCCTTGCTTACAGTATACAGGTCCGATTTTTAGTTTGTGAGATATTTTAATCCATATGAAAAAACACTTCAATTGGTCGACTTTACCCGAGTGTTTCACATCGGTATCGATCTGACGGCTCAATCTAATTCTAATAACTCTCCACAAAAAAAAAATTCAAAACGCGCCTCAAGAAGTTTTCACTTAAAAAAAAATTAAATAAAATAATACTAAATCCTGGTATGGAGCTCAATCGTTATTAGAATTAGAATTAACTTTTAAAATAATACAAAAATCATATATAGTGAAATCATTTGTGATTTTTTTTTCTTTCAAAAATGTGTTTATAGCTTAATATTTCATTTTTAATACTTTGTTTCATTATTTGGTAACATATTGTTTTGTTGCATATATATCCGGGCTTTAGCTATACCGAAATATCATTTAAGACTAGAGCTAGTTTAACATCGTTCTATAAAAAAAAGTTGTTTGATTAATTATGAAATTTAAATTTGAATACAACTAAATAAACTTTAGGTGGGATGAAGGCATTTATTATTGACATATTACCAATTATTGACACTTTTTTTGATAAAATACTAAATAATAAAATTTGATAAAATACGCGTTTAGGTTCATGTTGGATTTTAAAGTTGGCGCCCTTTAAAAGGCTGATTAATCTGTATTTGAAAGGGCGCCATGTTTGAAATATTAGATTTAAGTTACAACTGTCAATAATAGGCGCCTTTATCCTATTACAATAACAAAGAACGATTTTTGAGTTTTATTAAAACTATTCCTTTCTAACTCTTGCAGCCCTCTACCAGACCTGAGACAGCAAGGCCCTATAGTAGATTTAGGAGGAGGATTTAGTTTTTAATTTGCCTCCCCCACGCCCTCAACCAGTCAACCAATCGGAAATTTGTTTGGTTAAGGCTTCAGATACTAATTAAGTTTTTTTTTAAAGGAGGAATCACTTCTTTACTGACCACTATTAAGCCAACACTGGAATTCAGTTTCGCATGCTATATAAATAATACTATAAATAAGATAAACCTTATACTATAAATAATATAAATATATCATCTCATAAAAAGATCTGGTAAGGATAGTATTTTTGGAAGTAGATTTATTTAGGACCAGTTGGAATAATCAAAAAGCGAATGTCAATGACAGTCTTAACTCTGTCAGAGCAAATATATCTATCATATCTAATCTAAAATCTATCAGAGCATTGATAAAAAAAAAATTGAGCTACAGGATTTATATATTTTTTAACGTACATTATTGATTTTGTTTACTTTCATTTTTGTTATTTTTACACCTTTCAGAAATACTGACAACTAGTAACAGATGCAGAATTATTTATTTATGTTTTTAAATAACGGTAATTAATTTAGAAGAAAGAGTAAAAAAAAAAACTAAGTGGTTCTGAAGACCAAAAAAAAAAAAAGCAAAAGCAAAAGCAAAAAGAAAGCAGGGGAAAAAGTTATTATAGGAATAATAATCCTTTTAAAGATAAATTTCTTATATTTTTTCTTGACATATGATTAAATTTACTAGCTGTATCTGCATTATAATTTGAAAAGTGTGTATATTGTGATTTTTCAAGTACTTAGCTTGGATGACTCATAAACAAATATTGACAAATGAAAAGACTAAATATATTTTTAGGAGCTGCAGCCTAAAAGCCCTCCCTCTTCCCATAGAACCGATTGGGCAATCAGTAAATTCGTGGTATAGCACTAAATATTATGTTACAGATAACATTATGTTGTTGTTTTCTCTGACGTTTAGTTCAAATAAAGGAGGACCAGAAACAAATAAAAAAAACAGATTTATTACTGAGAGGCACGAGAAAGAACAGAACCCATTCGCATCTCTTCCTACCTTGAGTTTATTATTAGAGATTAGTTGATATTTCTCATCCAGTTTCTTTTGACCTTCTACTTCTACAGTTGTAATCAGGCATGTTGCCGTCATGGCTTGAAGATTTCATTACATTTTTTTTTTTAATATATATATAAAATCCTACCATTTAAATTACAACATAAACATGATGTTAAATAGAGTAAACTGTTAAGTGAATTTTTGGAAATAGGTGTTTCTTTATAACAAATATCAAAATAATTTCAAGATTTAATGTTTTAAACTTTATTTTTAATATGCTTATGGATGAAATTGAATTAAAAGAAATATTCCATTTTTTGCTGAAGAAATTCATTACTATCACCTTAAAAGATGTTATGTTAAAACATCACCTTCACAAGACAGATTTCTCGCCCAGGCATATTTTTAGTTATTGATACCTATAATAGCTAATTATATTTCATTCTAGTTAAAAATAATCTATTATGATGGTAATGATTTCATACTGGATTTGTTTGTTGCTGTTGCTTGATTCTTATGTTTTATAATGTTTTTATAAATAAACAGTGAGAACAAATAACAATTTCAACGCTTGTCATTGGTATGATTTTTATGTTTTTTTAGTTTGCATGTACATCCATGAAGTTGTCATTACTAAATCCAAAACTCATTTATATCAAAACATTCAGATCGATCAAAGTTATTTCATGGAATATATGGAAAAGATTTACGGAGTATCAGTGTTCTGCAGAACAGCAGCTGAAAACCACTTGTACGATTTTTAAAATTTCGATTGCAACATTAAATAAAGTTGAAATACTTTAATTAAGTAGAAATGTATAATAGGACAACACATAATTAGATTTTAGATTTAAACGTAGTCACAAAAGAAAAACTTTATTCAAAGAGTTATTTGAAGTTTTTCTTTGAAAATGGTACTTCATGAGTTACTTTTGGCCTACCTAAGCAAAGCTCCAAAAGTTAGCTTGGTTAAATAAATACTATCTATCTAAATAGTATTTATTGTTAACGCCGACGTTTTGAACCACTTTGTAGGTCTTATCAGGGCATAGTGTCAGGCACTGCAGAAAGCAGTTGGTAGACTGAATGAGGAATGCCTGAATGAATCACGGTCAACCATCTCTACATCACATGATAAATATATTTTAATATCTGTAATTAATGTATTTTCTTTTTCAACGTTTAAATTAAAGAAATGCTAAACCATTTTTAATCGTTACCCATAGAGTTTGCAGGGAAAATAATTTTTATATATTTCATGTCTGAGTTGATAAAATGAGCCACATTAAAATTTACCCATAGCAAATATTAGGCCTAAACATTGGCATGAATTTTTTGTTATAGTCATAGGAAATTCTTTACTGAGATATATTACAATCTGTCACATCTAAGGGCAATAGTAATAGTGATACTAGAGTAGCTCATTCACACTATGCAAAATAAATAAACAGCACAATAGTAGTACTAAAAATAAATGTATATAAACTAAAAAAATCAAAATAACTACTTAAATACACACATGATTTTATACAATATTTACAAAATTCATTAACTCAAGATCTCCGAGCCAAGCCTTTCTCCCCCCCATGAAAGAAAAGGCAGAACTCTTAGGAGATCCCAGCGCCTCTCACTCAGTGACATTATTGGTATTAAGGACCAGTGAAGACTGAACAGCATCAATAAAAGCTGTGTTTTTATCTCACTACATCTATATCTTATCTTACCATATATTTCTTTCTTGTCAGCACAGTTGTTCATCTTCTCCTTGATTACATTTACATTCAATAATATCTCCATGAAGATTCATTAACAATCAATATAACCTCTCCATCCAGGTTTTCAATGTTTTCATGGAAAATAAATAAATAATTTTATAATGGAACTGCCATAAATTTTGTATTACATAATTTATATTGCTTTATAATTTTATATTGCTAATTTTGTATTAGCTTACTACAAATATATGTACCTATATTATAATACCTACCATATAATTTTCAAATTGGATAAATCATTATATAATCATATTCTTAATGGCTTGACAGCCTGAATCCTGAGGAGGGGTAGTCTTCTTAGATGAACTAATAATAACAGGAATGTAAATAAAGTGATTATTAATCACCTGATATGTTTTTTTATACTATAACAAACCTATAGCTAAGAAGTGACACTTCATCTATATAAAATGACTACAGGGATAAAAAACTGTTTTAAAACATAATTTATTTATAATTGTACTAGTGTTTGTGTATCTTGATGACACTATGTTATTACTGTTATAATTATAATTATTATTGTTTAATAGTGAAAAAAATAATTTTGATATCTCACAAGGTTACTTAAGTGTATATTTAGTTAAGAAAAATCACTTCTGAGCCATTAAAATAAAAATGATAATACAATAATAATTGATTAATAAAAATATGATTCATCACTTATACCAAATTTTATTCTCTGTATATCAATTTATGAGTTATATAGAGAAAAAAAACTTCAGGAACTTAACAACAAGCTGGATATGGTCAAGTTAATTCACTAATGGGTCCAGGATTTAATTTTGGGGGAGACTTCAGCCCGAAAGATTTTTTTTTTGTAGGTATATATTGCGATAATTACTTCGGAAGAAAGAAAGAAACCAAGTACCTATATGAAATGGTGTTTAAGTGATTATTTAAGTCATATTAAAGTAATTAGACCAACAATAATAATTTTAGAGATAATTTTTTTCATAAATCATGGTTATATTTTACCATTTTTTTTGGAGGGAGGGCTTCAGCCCGAAAGCCCCTCCGCCGTAGATCCGCCTGGGAGTTTATTAATATTAGAAGATTATGATGGGCCCTCAAATGGATAATTTCGGAATGCCCAAACTACTAATTTTGGAGGAACTGTAGAAAGCAAGAAGAATAGGAACATAAGGTTTGACAACTAGAGGCTCATGGGGCTTGAACTCCCCACCCCCAATGGTGTCGTTATGGGGGCTGAGCCCCCCAACAAATTTCTATAGTATGACCTTCATGAACATATCGGTCGTGTACGTCACAAAGGACTGTATCTATCTACTAGTAGATGTAGTAGAATTTGTTTAACGGTGTCCTATTTCGGTCAGTGAAACAGACTTGAGGAGGTCCACACCATAGCTCACCTTCCTCCAGCGCCTCCCAATAATCTTCAGAGGTCTGCGCCTATGAGTAGGAAGACCTAGGGCAAGGTGGCTGGACAGAGTGTCAATGGAATTAAGAGACCTACAAATCCAAAACTGTACTACATCACAGGACCATACCAACTGGTTAAGGCTTTTAGAGGTGGCCTGAACCAATGATGGGGTGGCAGCAGAGCACTAGGGGGCCAGGGTTTAATTTTGGGGAGGGGGGCTTTAGCTTTTTTTCTCCATGAAATGACGACAATTACTTTGTAAAAAAAGAAAGAAACTAATTATCTGTATGAAATGATGTTTAAGTGATTCCTTAAGTACTTTTAAATGTAATTACACGAACAATAATACTTTAAGAGATAATTTTTTAATATATTTTTCCAAAAAACATGGTTATATTTTACTATTTTGGGGGAGCTTCAGCCCTAAAGTCCTCCGTAGATCCGGCCATGCAGCAGAGTGATGATGACAGAAACAAAATTAAAGAAAAACGAAGTAATGAAATTTAAATTAAGAAAAACTAAATTAAATAAAAAGAACATTAGCACTAATAGTTTTTAAAAAAATAACAAACCATTTTACACGGAAAGAATTAAACATCGAGCTCATCATTCCATTTGGAGCGATCTTCAGAGACCGCCTAAACTTTGTTTACTTTCAGCTTACGTTGTACAGTCAGGTCTTATTACATGTAGAGCATCCATCAAGTATATTATTTGAATATGATACCAAATTTCTATTAAAGATATCAAAATTATTAAATATTTATAAGAAAAATATATTTTCACTATATTTATAAGTGTAAACGATAATAAGTTTTAATTATAATTAACATTAGTTGTTAATTACTAATCAAAAATGCTGAAAAACAAATTTTTCATTTAAATGGTTGAAATGGTCAACAAAAAGGCATTTTAATATTCATGTGAAATATTCTGATTTGCGGTGGGAGATACAGTAAAAACAGAAGACCAATTATAATCTTTCGTCTTCCATAACTTAATTATTGAGTCATCCATGCCTTTTGCAACAACGGTCTTTCTTGCAACAGTCCGCCAAGTTCATTTTAATTATATGTTGTATTATTAAATAGTTAATAGCGATTTCAGTACAGTATTTTAATTATTTTTCGGTCTTTTAAAGGTGCGATTGTAAATGTGTCCGAAATGGTTTTAAAATTTTGTTTATGTTAAAAGTTTCATTTTAGTCGATAGTGAAATCAAGAAAGAAGATCCCACCAGTAATGTAACAAGTCTGTAAGTTATAAATTTAAAACTATTATTTATTTATTTTATTCCTATGCTAAGGATATTTATATTTGTTTTATTTTCCATGAATGCTAGGCATACATCTTCTGCTTACCATTAAAACCTACATATTACTCCATATGATTTATAACAAGTTTCTGATTCATTTAGAAATAACGTATTAAACCTTGTAATTACTTCGAATAAAGGTGCCTTAATTTCGGACCTGTTTGTATATCTTTAGTTTTGTATATTCGGGCTTAGTCAAATATCAAATTTTGATTGGATTGAACAACCAAAAAGGATGAGTAGTTTTAAAAAATAAAATGGCAGAGGACAGGTTCCTAAACTCAGTGATGAGTTCATCGATGGAATCCTTTCACTTAGTTTAGAGAGGGATCTGATGCCAATGAGCTCAGCACTGAATTTAGGAACTTTCTCAGCATCAGAATTTTTACTAACTTATTAAATTAAGTGAACTAATAAAGTGATTCAGTAAATGCCAAACTATAGAAGAGAAGATTTGTGGTTAGGGATCATTAATAACATAATTTTAATTTATTATCAAATCTATATAACCTCAGTACTTGACATCTACTAAAAAGATCTAATTTAAGAATCAACTAAACTTTCAAAAGATCTAGGATTTTAATTGAAAGTAAAAAAATTTAATATAGTATAAGTGTTTGTCAAAACTAGAGGTCTAATTTCAAATTATGATATAATTTCAGAAGCGGTAGGTATACTTTACTTAATATTTGTGTATTATTTACTTGTAAACTAACACCTTAAATTACTTTGGGCAATTTCAATTTTATAGGAAATTTTAATAATCAATCTTCATACTTCTCGTGCCTTTTATTTCACCTTATATAATGCTGCTGTCTAACATTTACACCTCGAAACTAAATCAAGTTTTGTATATATATATAAAAACCTATTCCACTACGATCCATGAAGGATTCAGTACTTTGTTAGGAAGTATTTTTCAAGGTCAAGGGTTGTGCAGGGATCACCCAACTGCTCTCATTTTTTCCCTTACTTGATTATTTAATCAAGAGTATCCACTTTATAGAAGCTGAGTGTGCCCAAGGAGGGTTTTTCGACCCCAGGGTCGATCCATGGCTGGTGTAAAATTATTTGACATCAGCCGGATTCAAACCTGGTATCTTGAGCTTAGCAGTCCAGTGCCTAACTCACTGAGCTACTCTGCTCCCCAATATCAAATATAAAGTAAATAACATAGAATAATCCATCCATATTATTTTACATTCATTATGTATTTTTTTAATTTTATTTTTGAACTATAAACTATAAAAGTTTAATTTTCATTTTTACTTTTTATGATTTTTATTTAATTCACATTGTAATTTTAAAGTGTATCATTTCAATCTTTGTAAAGAAAGAATGCTCATGTACAATTCTTCCAATAGAATATTCAATCAAAGCCTCAAGAATAAAATAATAATGCAATAATCAATATATCTATTTTTTCTTAAATTGAACAAGCAAAATATATACTTATGTGAAATTGCTTAAAATTTGTATTGGTATTAAATTAAAATAAACAATTATCATTTAGTAAATAGAAACGAAGTTTATAACAGCCAAAATTTAAAATTTCAATTAAATCTACATTTAAAAAAGTAAATTAATGAAATTCAGCTTAGTGCTTAATTTGAACATTTACGATAGACATTTTAACTTTTCATTTTATTAAAAGGTAAAAGCCTGTCCGAAAAACTGCTTAAAGTTTTTGTTGTATCTCATTGTTTTACTTTGCTTTAATCTGAGAATTTTTTAAATAACTTCTTTATTTAAATAAGCAAATAAAAAACATGAAAAAATGAATCATTCATTTGAATTTTCCTACTCAATTATAGTTGATAGAGTCAGGGGTGCTCGGAAGGGGTTTGTATGGTGCAATTTATGCCATTGACATTTTAGAGGAGGGCATATGTTTATGAGGTTTAGATTTTTTAAGGGGGCACATTTTGAAAGAATTATGAATTTCTGTTTGTAACCATAGGTTTGAAAGGCTTCCATTTGGAAGAACTTTCTAACTAGAGAACCAAGGGAAAAAACATGGAATAGACCACAGCATGTGTTTAATTGTTTAAATTCTACTTTCACTGTTTTTAAGAAGAGGAGAACAATAACATTTCAAGGAAGGAAGAGCATGCCCCATAAGGAATGGGCACTCCTGGATTGTATATCTACGTTTTCTTGAATATGTGGCTCCAATCCTGTATGAATAAGAATAAATGAAAATTTAATATAAACTTTTAGAATGGGTGTTTATTGCTAAGGTAGATCTTTTCTCAGTTTTTGCTCATAACGCAAGTTAAAATGGCGTCATTACATAAAACTTGATCACAGATAATTAATAAACAACATTAATGTTAAAAAAAAAAAAATGTATTACAGTCATAAATAGGCTAAATAGTGGTAAAACTATTTTATTGAAAGCCAACGTTTCGACCCAACTTTGCAGGTCTTCTTCAGGGAGGTGTGTTCAACTAGGGGTTTCACTTAGAACTAAATGTATTAGTTCAATGTACATGTATTAGTTAATAGGAGTCAGTCGAGGATGTGGTCAAATAAATAAAAACAATTAAAATATGTAAATTATTTTAATTTTTGCCGACGTTTCGACCCACTTTGCAGGTCGTATTCAGGGCGTAGGATGTGGCACTGCGGGAGGCACTGCCCTGCCTGTTGACTGCCTCCCGCAGTGCCACATCCTACGCCCTGAAGACGACCTGCAAAGTGGTTCGAAAAGTCGGCAAAAATTAAAATAATTTATATATTTTAATTTTTTTTTATTTATTTGACCGCACCCTCGACTAACTCCTTCTCATATTATATCAACGGTCAACCATCTCTACATCATTAAAATGTATTACAGTTGTTAATAATAAAATTAGAAGACCTGAGATCAAATTTTTGTTTATTACCGTTGCTAAAATAAAAAAAGGTATACCAAATGTGATAAGGATGGTATACTTATTCAGATATATATATATGTGTGTGTGTTACAACAAAAAAAAGGTACTGATCAAAATATGTTATATGTTGGTAAACCAGAAAATATTAATTTACATGTACTGGATCTTTTTGGATTTGATTTCTAGTTCAAAAAATTATATTTTATTAAAGTTTCGGATTTTTGATCAAATTGGTTTCTAATTAAAATTTTTATTTATTTTCCATTAAATTTGTCACTGTGTTGTAACACATCAAGCAAATGTGTTGGAGTTTATTCTATCTTCTTGTATTCTTGACATTTTCTTAACTTGTAAGCAGAAGATCTCTAGGCGACTGCCTTTTTAGTGGTCGTTGAGGCTCACCAGGTAACAGAGAGGAAGATAGAGATAGAAAGATTTCATTTATCTAATTAAAATGATTTCATTTTACAGCTTTGTAAAGCAGGTGATTTAAAAAAATTCTTATTATGGCAACATGTAAAATTTCAGGAAAAAATATCACTATCTTCATACTATTTATTTTTTATAGAACTATTAACTTTACTATACTCTTTATACTCTTATTAACTTTATACTACAAAATACTAACTACAAATTTATTCTTTTTAATGGGCGAAATTTCGGATCCAATCAGTCCATTTTCAAGTCCAGTTTATTTTAAAAAAAAATATGTAAGAAGAATTGATTTTCATATTTAAATGGTACCTTATCATTTTCCAACTTAAATAACTTAAAATAAATTTGTGTGGTTTGACTTGACAAATAATAAAAAGTACAAAAAATATGATTTAGGAAAAAAAAAAAGAAGGGATTTGGATATTTTATTTTAAGTAGGTCAATTTCTTATTGGATACTCTTTTTTTTTTTAATGGGTTAATCTGTGTTATGAAACTGGGCTAGAAATTGAATAAAGTGGATCTGAAATGTTCAATAAAATGAGTAAAAACTACAAAGGGTGTACTTTTGAAAAAACACTAGGTTTGTTTTAGAAATCCTCACTGTGCCATTATGGTAGCCATGTCGGGTGTTGTAAAGAACTTACTTTTTGAATTTTTGCACATTTAATTAACTTACATGTTAATCAATAAAATCAATCACTTTTTTTTTTTTTAATTTAGCTCATTTGATATAGAAGAAAGTAGGAATTTATTCTTCTTAACTTTGTCAATAACTTCAGTTGGTCCCAAGGTTGATTGATGAATTCACAAAGCCCCAAGATATTTAGTAATTGTCCATAACTTTTTCCTGAACTGTTAAGTATAGTTTCGTTGTCAAAAATTTGATTTCAGTTTGACTAAAGTTGAGTAATTACTTTAAAAAAACAAATAATAGTGTAATCTTTCTCCTAGTCCAAGTTAATTTTTTAATCTGTGTTGAAATGTAATGTGAGTTTCTGTGACGATTTAATATTCTTATTCTGTTCATTAATCATGATCAAAACATAGCACTGGAGATTGACTAAATTTTTGTTATTGTAATAACAATAAACTTACTAATTAGTGTACGCCACTGAAAGATTATATACAAAATCTAGATGTTAAAAAAACATTCAAGACGTATATTTGATAAGGTCCCGATGAAAACTCCTAATCTAAGATCCATCTTCAAGGGTATCTTCTTTAAGTTGCTAGCCTATACGTTCATAAAGGTTTCACTCATCGATGTTTTGATGTCATGCTAACATAACCTAGCTCATAAGTGATAAATCTTTGTATCATTAATAAGGATAGGTAATGCTAACAAAAGGCTGCAACTATGCACGGATCCATGTTTAATTTTTGGGGGGAGGAACTTCAATTCAAAATCTTTTTATTTTCTATATATATAACGATAATTACTTTAGAAGAAAAATACAGAAAGTAAACTACCTATAAAAAATGGTGTCTAAGTGGTTACTGAAGTCCTATTTAATGTAATTACACGAACAATAATATTTTTAGCAGTAATGTTTTAATAATTTTTTTAATAAGACATGTTTATATTTTATCATTTTGGAGGGGGAAGGAGGAGGGGGGGAGCTCAGCCCGAAAGCTCCTCCTTGTAGATTCACCTGTGGCCGCAACTATTCTTTCTATCTTACTGTTGCAATTTTTATTAATCACTAAAAAACATGTACATATACATATCTATATTTAAACTAATGTTATGAATTTCCAATTTTTTCTTACTTAAATAATTAAATATTAATTAATTCTAGGCCTAGATGAATAAATGTCGCGTAAAAACGTTTGGAGGACAGGTGCGGCCCAGGGGCCGCAGATTCCCCACTTATAACCCAGCCTATTCACGCCACTCCTCACAATTTTTAATTTCTTTTGTTTTTAATTTACACCATTTCCGTAACTGCTTTGTCGTTTGTTCTTTGGGAACTTTGGTTTTTATAGGATGACTTTTATTAAACTACACAGTTTTACCCACTATTGGTCATAGGTTCAATTCGATTCTCAAACTGAAGAAAAAAACAAAATATAAAAAGAATGTCAGAAAGTCAGTGCGAACATTCCAAGATCCGATAGAGGCAAAAATATAATTGATACATTTCGGATTATTATTAGCAATACCAAAGTTCGAGCTGAATTCTCGCTTACATTATTTCTTTCTGGAAATCCTCTCAAAAGAGAGAGGACTGTTCGATACTAATATGTATTGACAGATGGGAACTCAAATATAAATTATATATATTTATTTATTCATTAAGTAATATATTTATAGTTAGTAATTACATTATAGTTTAATGTGGTAATTATTCAGATGAGGGCCGCACGGGTTCATAGTCACTTCGATCTCACTTGTTCATAAAACGTTCATAAAGAGTCTTTCGGATAAATCCGAATGCATTCGGCACTCCATAAACAAGGGTGACCGAAGTGATTTTGAACCACGCGTAACCCATGTGGTCCTCATTTAAATAATTACCAAAAATTTACATTTTAAAACAAATAATTGAGAGATATCTTTCTTTTTTGCCGACCATTTTAAGTTTTATTATATCACGTTTAAATATGTAATCAGGGTTATCACCTATCCTATATTTTCCGGGACAGTTATCTTTGTTCTTTGTCCCACCGATCCCACCAAGGAACAAAATTTGTTCAATATATCAACTGTTTATATCAACTGTTTTTTTTATGGATTTGTCTGATTGAGGGAAATTTTGATTGGGAAAGAAAATGTATGTTCAATTCAGAGGTGTCCATTATCCCCTCCCCCCCAAGGTCGATAGCACATTAATTTCCCTCCCCCCTTCATAGGAAATTGTATTGTAATCCTTTTCTTAAAAACAGTGCAAGTGAAAGGAGAATTAGGAGAAATGTAGATCATGTCCAATTAAAACTTTTCATTCAGAAAATTCAGCCCCTTCGAAATGTGCAATCCTCAAAAATTCTAAACTCCGTCACAACTTGCGCCATGAAACCCCCTTCCCGTGGTTCAGTTTGTTAAAAATATATCGGTATAGATCGTTTGTCCATTACTAAGTAGGTACCCAACTATTTTACCAAGCCCTATATTCCTATTTTTGAAGTTTCACTTTAAATACAAAGATATACTTATTATATATAGCAAGATATATTAGGACTTTGAGATTCATTCATGTGTACCCTTCCATTATTATTCATATGTACACTTCCTTTATTAAAATTTACGTGAAAATTTTATCACATTTCCTGCGGCAAATTCAAAGAGTTCATTTCACTGCCTCGAACATTTAAATAAAAATAAAAATATGTAATATATTCAATTACTTTGTTAATAGTTTCAATATATCAATAAAAAAAACTAGACACAAACATATAGTATTATATTGTTCTTTTTATAATAATTATATTTATTATTTTAATTATCACTCATAATAATTAATACAAACCGTATAGACTTTTTTTGGTGGGGTGGTTCATTTCCCCCCAATTAGAATGGAAAGTCTGCGGCTATGCTTCCAATACCAACTGGAGAGTTATTTATTCATCAAAACACCATATGAGCCTTTCAGTTGACAGAATGACTAACTCCAATTTCAACATTTCTGAATCATTTCAGAGATATTTATAGTTGAAAAATTTATAATAACTATACAGGCAGTGAGTAAGTCGTTTCCAGAATACGTGATTGCAGTATTGAAATGTAGAACTGTGAATAAAGGTATAAATTTCCCCACTAGAACTACAAATAAAATTAATAATAAGAAATGTTGAAATTGGAGTTAGTCATCCTGTCAACTGTAAGGCCCATATATGTATTATCATTATTCGTGAATATTTTTATTCCCCGCAAAGAGAAACGTAAATAAAAGAAGGAGCTAAGTGTTGATGAAGCGGACCCCCGAAGTGGCGATAAAAGTGTTCCCGAAACCACTCGCCCAGCGAGCTGCACTTAAAACCAGAACGGTATTGATTGTATAATGGCTTCTTGTCTCAAACAGTCCTCGCTCTTCTCTATGGCTTCTTCTTCTTTGAGTCAGGAGGAAGAAAAAGGAGTCTTTGTTCCTTTAGCTAAATACAATTCAAATAAGAAAAACTTTCAAACAAAATATGAATCAATCCTTTTGGTTGAAGTGGCGATTTTCATATTTACCTGTATAGCCGGCATCTTGAAAGTAAAAATCAAAGAAAAATATTCGACCCCAATAGTATAATAATAATTATATTTTATCTATTATTCCATGGATATTACTTCGAGATTATGGGTTATTTGCATGTTCTCTACTTTTTAAAAAGAACCCTAAGTCAGTTTCTTGATGAATAATACAATTGTAATCTATGTTTCCTAAAATATAAACGTGAATAGTTTTGTAAAGTCTGAAGTCTAACTTGCAGTGTACGTTTGCTCACTAACGGATTCAGGATTTATTTTTTATTTTTTTTAGGACGGGGGCTTAAGCCCGAGAGCTTTTTTTTCATATATATATATATATATATATATATATATATATATATATATATATATATATATATAACAATAATTACTTCGAAAAAAAAAAGAAAGAAACTAACTACCTATATGAAATGGTGTTAAAGTGATTCTTGAAGTCCTATTGAATGTAATTACACGAACAATAATACTTTAAGAGATAATTTTTTAATATTTTTTCCAAGAACATAGTTGTTTTACCGTTTTGGAGAGGCTTCAGCCCGAAAGCCTCCCTCTCCCGTAGGTCTATGTTTGCTTGATTTTATTATTTACATAAATAAAATTTTAAAACGAACCATACCTTGAGACTAAAAGAAGTACTGATACATCTCTACATTAGGTCTCGAAATCGGCATTGTACTAAATTGTTGGATTCAGAATTTCACGGAGGGAGGACTTGTAAAGAACATGTACCATTTTCGATGAAAGACTGAGGGTTCGCAGCCACACAACCTCACGTTAATAAATAACCTTAGTGCCGCCATGGAATACATGTTTTCCAATTGTCGACTAGGTTCCTATGATCGGGAGAGGAATTTATATTATTTATCAAAGGCGCCATATTTTCGTTAATTCTTCATCAAATCCAAGGATTGAACCATCATTTTGAAGATTTCCTTCTCCTTTAGGTATGAAAAATAATCACATCACTCCGAAATTTCAGGCAAAATAAAAATATGAAGGAAAAGAAACTTCATTTGCGAATAATTCAAAAAGTGTATGTTTTTTTTTTTTGTTAAAACATTACCTAATTCCCTAAAAAACAAAACAAAAATCAAAAGCGGACCATTATTAGCAAAGACACTGCTAATTATAATTTTGTATATTTGTAATCATTAGGAATTTTATTATTTTAATACTAGAAAAGACCTACATGTAATTGTTTATTGTCTCAAGGTAACGCAACTGTCCACTGAGAAAAATCATTCGAAGAAAGTAATACAGTAAGGTTGGCAGTAAGAGTAATAAAATATTTGGTAGGCTATAAACAGGATAATAAAGCTACTTCCATTATGGTGGCATTAAGTATTTCCCATCATATTGGATTTGCGAGAGACAGTGACTCGGCAAGGGTTGTATTACCAAGAAAGAAGAATAGAATATACCTAAGAGGCAAATAGGCTTCCCAAATTTGAACAATTATGTTACTTTTCTGGGCTTTACTAAATATAATATATAATTGGATACGAACATAGTTATCAGTTGTATTTCCTAAGAAATGATAAGGAATCTACCTTTGGGAGAATTTATCTTTTTAAATATTACATCCGGGTTTGAAACTGCAGCAGTTTCTCAAAAGTTTGGAGGAAAAATATAATAATGCCCATCCCGAAAGAAGCAGCAAGAATCCGACATACTAAGATGGAACTCCTCTGTAGTCCTTTGTTATTTTTTATTTATTTTTTTTTAAGCGAAGACTTCTTTAGGCGCATTTTGCACTATTTGTGGAGAGTGAATTACATAGATCCGTCAGATTTCATTCGGTATTAACGCTCGGGTAAAGTCGGTTAGAGTCGACTAATTAAAATATTTTTACATATGGACTAAAATATTTCAGAAACTATAAATCGGGTCTGCATACGGTAAGCGAGGAAAATTTTCAGCATTAAATCCTTTCTGTAATAGGCTATAATTCAAAATTGTATCTTAACTCGACGCCTTGTTATGAAGGCGAAAAAGAAAAATAGTGTCGAAAACCATATGATAACCAGTTTAGTTGAACATAAGGATTAAAATAGTTCAGGTACTAAAAATCGGACCCAGTGTTGCCGTTTGTACGAGGATCCTCGTATTTGTACGAGGTTATGACGTAATGTACGAGCTACGAGGATAGATCAGCCTCATACCTCGTACATAAGTTTTGCTGACGTTTGCAATGCAAGGTTATATTTTTATGAATGAATTTAGAATTGTTTTACGGTTACTTTGACTGTATTATTATTTGTGTTGATATGAAATACTGAACTTCTGTTGCTTTATAGACAAATAAATTACAATTATATCTTCTTTAATTAGAGTATGATTATTATTTCCTTCATAAAACCATGATTGTATATATATGTTGTTTTTTTAATTTCCTAGGAATAAAAAAAAAAAAAATATTTTAGATTTTATTTAGTATAAAATAAAATATAAGAAACCATATCCATTATTTCCTTTATAAAACTTATTTTAAAAATACATATTTTTTTTAAATGTGTTGTAAAAGAAAATTAAACAGAAATTTTTACCGTCATTTTTATCTATCATAAAATAAAATACGAGAAAGTATATCCATTATTTCCTTCGTAATCATGGTTTCTTTCATAAAACTGCAATTGTAAATATATTCGAGATAAATTTTTTTTTTTTAAATGATTACCGTAATTTAAAAAAAATAGTTTCTATTTTTAATCGAGTAAAGTAATCAATTGAAAAATTAACTAGTATTCATAACGAACCCATCGTAAATAATAATAAAAAAAGTATTTTTTCAGAGGTCCACATTCATTTTGTGCAAGATCTAATTGCAAGCTAAATACTGAAACAATCACAATCTATTATTTTTTTTTGTATTATAATGGATATCTCTAAAAGCATTAATGCCCCAATAATTAATTTTTATTGGCCTTCCAGAACCACTAACGTCCTTTCATAAAAGGACGTTCATAAAGTAGTTGTTTTGTTTTTAGAAAAAAGAAAAAAAATTAGTCCTTCCCCCAAATTAAATCTTGGATCTACGGATGAATACTTATGAAGAGTACTTTAAGAAGTTTTTTTAGCTATTTTAATTTTTATATAACGTTTTTAGTAGTTTATAAAAATATATTAACTTTTTTATATATTTTATTAAGCTAATTTTACTTCTTGACCCATTAATTTAAAAAAAAAAGTAATGTAAAAAGGCTTTAAAATATATGAATGGAGGTAAAAATAAAAAATTCTGATCTAATTTTGCTATTAAAAAAAAAAACAATAACACTGGCATTATAACAGTGGAAGTTAAGAATAAGCAAGCGTACGAGGATGTACGAGGCTTGAGTACGAGGTTTTGTCACAGAGCGCGCGGTAACACTGATCGGACCTGTATACTGTAAGAGAGGAAATTGTTGAGCAATTTATCCTCTTTATAATGAGCTATTATTTATAATTTATATTTCATATTATTAATCTCGCCTTGTTGATGTTTCCTCTTCTATCGTGTGTTCTAAAGCACACACCTCATTTTTTGTTTGTTTGTGTTTTGACAAAGTAGGTGATTCTCAAATTGATTTTTTTTTTTTTTCTGAATTGACATGTTATAACTAATATTTATCTAATATTTGAGGCATTTTTTTTGTAAAGGCGTCCACTTAGACCATTCGGGTCTACCTATAAAATGTTGGATGATGGAAAAGGAGAGAAGGGGAAGGAGGAACGCAAAGTTGGTTGTTTTAAATAAAATTTAAGTAAAATTGTATTTCCACATCATCTGGGCATAACTAAATTGCTAGTCCGCGCTACAGATCCTTTTTTAAAACAAATTATTAACATCCACCCTAAATTTCGTGAATAGATTCATCTTACAACCAACAACTATTTTATTTACGAATATTCTCGGTAATGGGACGTTTTCAATCTGGAAATCGGTAAACGTTGTCTTGGTGTAATAAAATCTCATGAACACCCATTTGCTTTTCACTTTAATCGTAAAATAATTAAATCGCATAATCCAGGAAAAAATGTGGCCTACAAAATAATGGACCGTTTGGCGTGACCTCTACCCTCAACATCAAAATAACGAAGTTATATAAGTCAAACAATCTAATGTCTTTGTAGGACACTTTTTTTTTTTTTTTTTTTTTTTCGATTTTGTGATCAAATTCGACGATTCGAGTGGAAATCATATGGATATTTATCAGTTTTTATTGCCTCAGAGAAAACGCCCAATTTCTTATAATTTTCGTAGATAACGAATTTTCAGTTTACGATGAGATGAAGCCGATCACGAAGTTTTAGGTGGATGTTAATAATTTGATATTAAGAGGTCTGTACCGCGGCCTTTAAAACATTAATTTTTTTTTTTATTCTTAAGAATTAAACATCAATAAATAAGAAAGACGGAAGATTTTCATTCGCTAATCATCTGATACAAATAATAATGATAACCTGATATATTTTATAATTATTTTTGTGAAGACGGTTTCGGCCTTCACGAATTACTATAGAAGCGACTCAATTGTTTAGCCAGTGAAATGGAAAAAAAATTGGAATTCAATTGAGACAGCAATGAGAACTTCGTTAGCCTTCGTTACAGGAACGAAGGGCTCTGCTTATTTCATTTATTTATTCATTTATTCAAGACCTCTTTAAGTGGGGGAGCTCTAGGGTTACCTCAAATGAGAAGGAAAGCAAGATGGAAATCGAGTCCACTCACTTCTATTAAATAGAAACAGATATTTATTATCTGAGTGCACTTTAAACTTTATTTCCAATAATAATTACTTTCAAATTACTATTTTTGAATTGTTTGAAAATAATTAGAAGCATGAAATAATTCTATTAATTTTGGCTGATGAATGATAGATCTTTATCATTTGTAAGATAAATAGAATTGAGAAAAAAAAAAATGGAAAGACTGTTCATTCAAACAATATCTTGTTCAACGCCTTTATGCTTTGCTTGGCTATAGTATTGAGGTCTCCGAAAATTACAGATATTTAGTCGAAGATATATATATATATATATATATATATATATATATATATATATATATATATATATATATATATATATATTTAATTTTAATCAAGTGTGACCAAATTACAAAAATTGAAAAAATAAAAAAGATCGGCATTTAAAGACTAATTCTGACTTTTGACACATATTTAATTTTAACTAAAAAAATGTGTCCTAGAAAAGTTTTAGAAAAATTATTTAATCGATATTCAAAATTATGTATACCTAATTAACTAATAATGACCAAGTAAACATAATGTATGTAAGTAAATACAATGGCCAAATTTATGATAATTAAAACGTTTAATCTCTTCTATTCGCGGGTAAAAACTGTTGGGAAATCAAGGCTGACGAAGGCCTGTACCATGATCCTAATAATATTTATTTTTTTGTTTCTTTTGACATTGCAGATCATGTAGATCTTTTGCCGCCTTAACAAGCCTGCTCCATCCCTGCCTGTCTTGGGCTAATGCTTTCCAATTATCTGCACGCGGCTCTATTGCATCTTTGTTGATTTTATCTATCAAGCTGCTTTTTGGCCTTCGTGGTCTTTTGCTTTCTATTGAGGCATTTATTATTACGTAGAGGCTTCCAGATGGATTACTACTAGCTATATTACCCGCCTACCTTAACCTCCGTGCCTTCATATTATGTAATGTTGATTGACCAGTTTCTGTAAGCAGTTCTTTATTGGTATTTCTTCTCCAAGTGTTGGTACTCTGATCCCAGATCGCTCCGGTTATCGAGCGGAGGATTTTTCTTTCAAATCTTTCAATGCTTTTTTCTAGGGTGCTGGTTAGTGCTCAGAAAAGCCATATATTAGAACTGATTTTATCATAGCATTTTATACCCTTAATTTTTCGGGATTTTAATACCTATGAGAAGAAATAACCAGTGAATATCTGAAGCCTTTAAAGTTCGAAAATATTTAATACAGGGAAATGGACTCTTATGTTAAACTTGAAAAAGGTTCATCTTATTAAAGGGGGGGAGGAGGTAGTATGAAAATCGGAATGACTTATAAAATCCTAGAATAAGCAGATGGTTTAGCTGCCTTCAGAAGCAACCACGACGACATTGATGAAAGATCTTGGCTAACAGAAGTAGAACAATTCGGCCTACAAGTAAATGAAGATGAAGCAAAATATGTGATAGTAAGCTGAAAAATCGAGCTCAACAACAGGGTTTGCTTTGATGAAAAATCACTGCCGAAAGCAGGCGGATTCAAATAACTCTTTTTACACAATAACCTCAATGAATGACCAACGGGCAGAAATAGACCAGTTTAAGAATCGGAAAAAGAGCTTTTTTCTCTCTTTCAGTGGTACTGAAATCACCGAAAAATCTCAAATTAGGAAGAAAGTAAATTTTTTAATGAATAAATCGAATAAACTTTACAATGTTATTATAAAATTAGTGCTGATTCAGGTAAATCAGAAACATGCAGGCTGTTGTATCCTGATATCAACCAGTACCCTAGAAACAGAATTGAAAGATTTGAGAGGAAAATGCTGCACACATTAACTGAGCGTTTTGGGGTCTCAGTACTAATGCATGGAAAAGAACAAATCTTGGTTAATCTATAAATGATGATATGAAGGCAAGGAGGTTAAAATGGATAGGACATGTCGCAATTCATCAGTCTCTTCTCAACAATAAATTCTACAATTGTGAAAGTTAAAAAACAGTTGATAGTATCAACGACACGGGGGATTAATCAATGAATAAAAACAATGAAAACGCATAATAATGTATGGAAAAATTGACAATAATACGTCCAATAGTCAGTTGTAGAACTCAAATTATTTAAATATAGCATGCGGGGCTTATTTATGTGCAAATATTATTCCAGAAAATGAATCAATAAAAAAATTATTTAAATATATTTTATGTAGGTAATATATTTTTTCTAGCGAGCTAGGGTCTATTTCGGTGTTAATCTGTTCGGAAGAGAAAAGTTGAAAAAACTTTTCAATCGAGAATAATGAAAATGAATGAACTTGGACAAATGAAATTTTTAAATACAAGTATACTTCTAATCTCATACAACAGTTTTCAAATTTATTTATAACAAAGAAACTCCTGCGTCACGGTTGCGTAAACATTTCAATTTAGTATAAAACAAGGCTGTGCTTTGTTACGGTTGCATAAACATTTCAATCTTGTAATAAGCTTTTTATGAAATTACAGTCCAGTTCTAAATTGGAGAAACTCATCCGTGAAATCATCAGACAAGCAGTGTGAAAAAGCAAAAAAAAAAAAAACAAACAATCTTTCATAAAATGCAGATGAGTTTTTCAACAAGATAGGGTCTGTGTTAGCCCCTCTGTTTGGGATAACAATCCACCGCTTCCATAATCAGCGCTCGTAACCCCGGACGATCCTGATGCCACTTCCGGCTCCCTTAGGACAACATGGAATGGCACAAGTATCAACCCATCGAAAACGGAAAAGATGAACTAGAATAGAGGGTTCTAAGAATACACATTTTTTTTTTTTTTTTACTGATCTTAAATATCATTTCTTTGCCTATAATTTTTCTATTTTTGAAGTCAAGTACTATGAATAAACTTATTAAAAAACTTGGATTTAAAGGAATTGGATGATTTAAAGGAAGAGATCAGCGAGGAACAGGCGGGTTTTCGAGCTGGAAGATCATGCACTGATCACATTTTTAGTCTCTCGCAACTTATAGAAAAGAGGATGGCCCATGACCGTGAACTCCATATGATATTTGTAGATTTACACAGAGCCTATGATTCAGTACCTCTAGCGAAATTGTGGGAAGCTTTGGAAGCCACATCTATTAAGAGATACCTCATCAGAGCAATTCAAGAGCTCTATAAAAATATAAAGGGGGCTATAAAAATAGGAGATAGAGTGTCTAGAAGCTTCTTCATTAACAAAGGATTGAAACAGGGCTGCTGCTTTTCACCCCTGATTTTCAACATTTACATAGAACAAGCCCTTAAAACTGGAAAAGATCGTGCTGTGGAATGGGTTTTCAAATCGGGAATGATGTCATCTACAATTTTCAGTATGACGATGATCAAGTCATAATCGCATCGGATCCGGATGATGTTAGCTATATGATGAGGAAGTTGCTAGACACGTATTCCAGATGGGGTCTGAAAATCAGTGAAAGTAAAACAGAGTATATGGTTTTCAACGCTCCAAATTTACCCCTTGAAATTGATGACTGGACGCTAAATGTCAGCCAGCAGTTCAAGTACCTCGGATACTGGTTATCTTCAAAGGGTGGTAGTGAGGTTGATATCGAACATAAAATAAATAATGGGAAAAGAATAATAAGTTCGATAAATTCAACCCTATGGAGTAAAGAAATAAGATTAGAAACTAAAAAGAAGATATACCATTCCTTTGTAGAAAGCGTAGCCACTTACGGAACAGAAGTCTGGACACTGACAAAAAAGTTGGAAAATAAGTTGCTTTCCATGGAAATGGATTTCTGGAGAAGAAGCTGTGGCATATCTAGAATCGAGCGGATCCCAAGCGCAGCTATTAGAGACAAGGTCGGATGTCAAAAGAACATCCTTCACCTGATCGGGACCAAACGGTTAAAGTGGTATGGCCACTTAATGCGGATGGATGAGAACCGCTGGCCAAAGAAAATTTATAACTATATGCCATCTGAAAGAAGGAAGCGTGGAAGGCCAAAGAAGAAATGGACAGAGGACGTGGAGGAAAGCATGGCAGCCAGAGGGCTTCGTGAAGGAGATTGGATGGACAGGGAGCAGTGGTTTTTGGGTGTTGGGGATATGACTCCTTAAGTTGTATAAAACCTAAATAAAAAAAATAAAAAAACTTGGAAAATAATATTATTTTTAAAATGTGAATAAATTATTCTTTGATGGGTAAATTATGTCCTAATTCTGAAATCACGTTTACCATAAATAATGACTGAAGGCGGAGATATACATAAATTTTTTAAATTTATTTCAGAAAATCACTTTCATTAAAATGAATTATAAAGGAGCCTTTTATTTTTAAAAGTGGTTGAATCCTTATGATCAATTATAAACCACACCTCAGACAATAGAATTAAGAAAGTCCTAAATATCGAGATTTTTTTAGCTAACAATAAGTATTCATATTTCTTCCTACTTTTTAGTTATTTTGACCTTAATCCTATCGATAAAACAAGTGAATATTAATTAATAATGGTATTTATTTCGAAATAGATTATCTAAAATATGTATTTATTAATGCCAGCTAAGTTTGAATACACTCACAAAAACCTATAAACAGTTATAAACTTTCTAAAAATAAACTTCTACATATTGTAATATAGGGGGAAATGACACATGTGGTTGATTTGCCCGTAAAACACTCAATGTAGATAAAATAACTTAAAATCTATTTTAGAAGTTGAATTATTTGATGGATTTTACAAACTTATTTTCAGCAGCAATATAACTATTAATAGGAAGCGGAGATAACATTATAGACCAGTGATGAAGGATAGTGTCGAGACGAAATTCATTACCTGGCCATTTATCACCTCCCCTCCTGGATCTGATCCTTCCGCCATCGGGATGAAGATCCTCCTCATCCTCCATTAATTTCACTCAACCTCTTCGTTATCTTTAAAACATAATTTGTACTTTTATAGCTTGAGAAATTTAATTTTACAAGTCCCAAATACTGTTCGTTTTCCTCAACATTAATTAAATTCAGAAGGAATTTTTTAAAAGAAACAAATAATGTTCGTAGTGTAATATCCTATCGAAAGCATATAAATTTATCATTCAGACATCGTAGTCTGTCAGCTCAACCATGCCGGCAAGACCTTTTGGACCTTAATTTTGATTCGAAAGGGGCTACATTTTATTACGATTACTAAAGTCAATACATATAAGAAAGAAATCCTACTTTACGTGGAATTCAAATAAAATTTGAAATTCTGAAAACATTATTAAAATATTTTATCCGGCAATATGGGAATCTGTCGGGTTTCCATTTTGGGGAAATGCGTGTTGAAGATGGAAATGTGGAGTATTGTAATATAAAATAATTCCAGAACTTAATATGTTTTTGTATTTTTGGATGGATCCGCCACTAGTGTCCAGTGCCGAAACTAGGAATTTTGCCAGGAGAGGCAAGTTTTTGTCATCCCTCCTCTCAATAAGAGTCAATATTTGATATCAGTATTTTATTTATTTATTTGATCATAATTGACTTTTTTTTTCCTTTTTTATACACAATAACATAAAAATTAATATTTTCATTTAATATAGACTAACTTACAACACACAGTGGGATGAAAATCGGTCAATTAAAATATTGCACGAATTATCATCATTAACTATGAATGTACTCTCTGAACACTAGAGATATTATTATAATAGTTTGTAGTTTGTTAAAAAAGAAAGAACTCTACTGTAAATCAATAATAATCGCCGAAACAAAAAAAAAAGTTGATATAACAAAAAACATATAATCATAATAAAATTTTTTTTTGTCTTTATATCTTCATCCGCACCTGTCATGGTAGTGACAATTAGCAGATTTGCTGTTTAAATTGAAAATGGCATGATAGGCATGACGAAGAATGCAGCCCAGCAGCACCTCTTCCCTGGCCTGTTTATATCCTAAAATCAGGAAAGGAGATCTCTCATCCAGCTCCTTTTCAGTCGCTTCCTGATGAGCATTTCAGCCGTGGCCATGTCTTTGATAAGTCCATTGTGATGTCCGTGTAGTTTTAGATGAAATCGGGAGTAAAGAGTACGTATGTGCTGGTCAATGGTTGGTTGTCTTAGGTCGGTATGTAAAGTCTTGTTGTTGACGTACCTGGGAGCTGCAGTTATTAGTCTTAAAATTTTAGATTGAAAGGATTCTAGTTTTTGTAAGTGAGTCTTTTTTGCTGAACCGTAAAAATGTGAGGCGTATGTCCAAATGGGTTTGTGCAGATAAGTGTATGTATTTAGTTTTTGTCTAATTTTCAATTTTGATTTAGAAAACAGTGAGTACAGTATTTTCAGTCGCTAGTTCAAACTCTTTCTTTTCATTTTGACTTGTGGGCCCCAGGTCATCCTTCTGTCAAATGGTATTCACTCTGGAAAATTAGATTAAATCATAACAAATCACAACACATAACATTTACGCTTCGACGAGAAACAAGCCCACCAGTTTATATCAGCAACAATCCAATTCCTCAGACGGACAGTATACGCTACCTCGGACTAATAATAATATTTAAATTAAATTAATTAAATTCCAAGCCTACTAACATCTATATATTTGATATCTATGCAGAGGAGATTGTTTTATTAAGTTTATATCAACAGTTCCCTAGATTTGAAGTATTAGCCATGAAAAAAATAGTACTTTCATTTATCTCAATAGTTTTGGATTGAAACCTAAATTATCAACAATTCTTAGAGATGATAATACAACGGTACTTAAATTTTTAAAATTAAATAATTTAATATCAGAAATATGAGGGAATCGACAGTAGATTACGAGGACGAGATTTAAAAACAAAGAGAGAGCGACAGAGAAAGAAAGAAATTATGCATATTTAAGAATGTAAGTTTGTGTTTGTGTATGTGTGCTTGCGTGCTTGCGTGCGAGTGTATCAAAAATATTTGTAATTATTCATTTAATGGAATTTGATGTGTAACAATTATAATATTTGTAATATAGCATATAGACATTAGCGCTGGCGTAATGGAGAAAAAAATGTATTTTATTATATTTATTTATTATTTTTACTACCGTAAGTTCAATTTGCAGTAAAAATTAACTAAAAAAATATATTGTGTTACAGTAACATTTGTTCGTTTTATCGGCCATTTTGGATTTTAGTACCGTACTTGAATTTTTTTAGGAATTCTAGAGGGCTCCTTGCATAATATGTATTAGTTTACTGTAAGGCACCGTCACACCGAATTTGGTGCCTTTATCCGCCTTGTAACGGTAATTTAGTTAAACCGCTTCACTATTCCGCCCCTGTTTAATATGGAACTTCCGGCAAGCTGATTTCAGAGGAAAACGTGCTGTAACAATCGAACACCTTTTCGCTTTTTATCCAGACCAGATGTCTCCTGCGTGCGCATTGAGCCCTTCATTAAGTTCCGCGTGCCAACAAAAATATTAATATAACTAAATTCAGAACTATTGAAAGTCAAACATCGATGTTATTGGTACATCGGCATAAAATATCGATCTATTTTATTTATATCCTATGATAGTAATTAAGTTACTTTTTATTGCAATCTTATTTTTTTTTATTTTTCAAAGTCCGACATATTTCATATTATACCATGTTTACCCTTACGAAACCTTTTTTACCATAACTAAGACGCTTATTTAAAAAATAAAAGGCCAGACCGTTAAGGATCTAACGGTGTTAACGGTGCGAAAAATGTAGTTTAAGTCTGCATTTTTAAAACTTTTATATATGGATGCAAACATGTAAAAAACAAAAATGTTAACAAGTGCTACCTCATGAGGGCCAATGGCAGGAAAAAAAAAACATACATTTTTCTGGATTTTCATCTTTAAATCTTGAACCGTCCATATAGATCCATCAATGTAAAAAACGGCACTTTAAAAAGAATTAAAGAATGTTAGCTTCTGTCTTAAATTATAATAGTAACAAAATTTAATTATTTGATCAAGCACTGTGAAAACGTAGTTCAACTAACGATGATTTTTACCAACTTTGTCAAAAATTGATATATATTTCTATCAATGACACTTGAGTTGTGAAATTAGCTTTCTAAGAGAATAAAATTATTCAATAAAATTAGTTGAGTGATTTATTAAATTTAATATCTTATAAGTTGTACGAAATAAAGTTAGGCAACTTCGAGCGTGAGTGCTGAAGGGTGGGTGACGGCCCGAATTTGGGTGACCATCCACCTAGGAAATCTACTCTGCCCGAGATTACCCTTCCCTAGGTATGTTGGCTCAGTCAGTATACTGGAGGCAACTCACACAGACCGGGCGTGATGGTCCTATCCTGTGTACCTTAATCAGGAATCGAGATGTAGTTTTCCACTATTTCAATAGACCCCCAAGGGGAGGGACTGTTTCAGGGAAAGAAATATAGTTCAAATCGATAAGTGCTTGTTTTAAGTGAAATTTTTTAATATTATAAAATAAGGCTGTGTTTATTTTTTCACCGTATTTATTTCAATTTTCATAGCCGCGTTTCGGCTGGTAAGCCATCTATAAGATAAACACCAGTATTTTTATATTTTGATGTAATTCTATACTCTATGAAGGTGGTATTGGTCCTATTTAATTTAATATTCTATGAATTGTAACTCTAATTAAGTTAAATAATTTTTTTTAAATTTGTAATTAGCACTACTAGTTAATTTGTAAATTAACAGTACCACTAGATAGAATGAGGTTGCTTTTTTTATTCAAATTCAGAAATATAGTTCCTCCTGCGCCTATTGACTCTGAGCAGCCATAATCCATAGATCTAGAGTGATTTGTCACTGTTCTTGACCCCGCGTGAGTCGGTTGGAAGGACATCGGCTCCTAAGTGATCGGCTATGAAGCTATGGGTATTCTGCCCCTATACCATGGGGTCTACGGTCCGTTGCAAGGCTTGGGTTACCTTCCGAAATTTGTACTCTGGCAAGCAATATATGCCTAGAAGAAGACCATCTACATGGTCTATATTTTCATCCGAAAAAACTTTATCATAGAATAAAAAAAGTCTTAGTTTGGAGACGAGTCTCTACATAGCAAATCAGGATCCTACTGTTAGCAGGATATCAGGATATAGGGACTGTTCTAATGCATTTAGAGCATTTTACATGACTTATTGTTTTGACTCAGAATTTAAGAAGTGAATTTCAATTGATATGTTTCACGATTACAATACTTTCCCTTACCATATACTTTGTATTTAGGCGAGTGAAAACAAAGATTAGTGTAAATATGAATGAGATCATATTTATCAAACAATTTAACACGTTCTTCGCCACGTCGGATGACTTAATGTGGTGAAAGACATGCTGTCTGTACCTCTTCCTTCTCAGGTAACCTTTTGAGGACAACCAAAGAACATAGCAACAACATGAAATCATATACTTTTCAACTTATAAAGTTATATGTTGGTTGCTATAAATCTTTTCGCTAACTATAGTCGACATAGAAGGAGAGGACTGGGAAGTGGTGGACAGGCCGTTTATTAATGCTCTATCTGTGGCAGCACTTAGCTTTTAGCCCGTAGCTAACGCAGTTTGTTAACTTCTATGTTGGAACTGTGATCCAATAACTGTTATCTCTCTTGTACAGTTAGTTCGCTTATCAATCCGCTCCTATCGAAAATTCAGTTCCTCTTCCTGGTCAAGTGAGAATTTTTTTAGTAAATGTTTTCTGATACAACCGAAGAAATGAATTCTAGCAAACTACAAGTCTCGCAACAAGATAGATCCACTGGTTATAAAACCTTTAGTATGATAAAATCATTCGCCAAAAGTAGATTATTGTATCTACCAGTCGGAAAAAGACCTTAGTATGACCTTAGCAAAGTCGAGAATAATTAGCGTAAATCATTGATCCTAAACTGTTTATCAGTAGCTAAGACATTTGTGTTATCTTGTTTTACTGTTATTGTTTCTTTTGGAGGAAAATAAGGTTTTGGCCAATACTATATGCTTGATCTAGTATGTTTTGTACTTTAATTATCTTTGAAGTGAAAATCGATGGAATCCATCAATCGGTTGAATCTAACATCGATGGACAGCAAATTATGCAGAGTCCTACTACATAAAACAAAATATTAGAAAATAAAGAAATGTGCTGAATTCCATCGGTGAATTTAGGAATTGTCTCTTAGATTTCCAAAGCCATCGATAAGCTCAGCGATGGGTTTAGGAACTTGTCCATTATGTTCATTTAATCAGAAATTGTAATAAAATAAATATTTCTAGTTTAACTTTTTCGTTTGACTTTATGACCTCATAACGATTTTCTGCATCATTTTTGGGATATTTTCTCAAATATTTTAAACTATACTTTCAGTATTGGATGTTGACACTCGCTCTTTATTGCATTTTTTTTTTTTCATTTTTATTACCTGTAATCTTTTTTATTAATCATTTTTTAGTTTAAGGTCAATTTGTATGGGTTATCTTAGCCATTTAATACTAGTGTAAATATGTATATATTTCTATCTTATTTTAATATATTAGATTAAATTTATCATTGGTATTATTTTGTTATTGGTTCAAGTAGATCTTAAAACGATTTCCATTAAGCGGAATTATATTTTCGGCTACTGTTAAATCATACTGTAATTGACAACACTGCTACATGGTGGAGATTTTGAAACAGCTCTTGAAAAATCGAAGGATTAGACGAATTAGGAATTTCTACGACCGAAATCGGTTGACAATTATCATTTAATTGTGTACTTATGAATGCACATTATTATATTCGTTTACACTAAAAATAGATAAACCTTTTACAACATAAAAATAATTTTTTAAACTAAATTCTTGTAGTCATATAAAGTTTAAAGATACGTTGATGAACAGTATTTATAAATAATTGACCTATACATTAAAAGTAATGGTTACTATGCTCACCCAGAAAACTTGCTGCTGCTTACGTTATTTGATAAAAGAAAACTCACAAAAGAGCTAAGTCTTGGCCGAATTCTGAGGGAAAGATTAGCTCTTAAATCTGACAAAAGAGAAAGGCTGAATTTGATTCCAGAGGATTTAAAATATTATGCGAGAGAACCTTGTCAGGAGAAATTTATAGAGATCTCCTCCATTTTCCCTGTGTCACACAAGTGATGAGATGTGAAATTGTGACTGAGTCATCACTAAGTGTTTGTGGTGCTCAAGCAAGAGATACCTTGTAAAAACAAAAATTACTTCTAAAAAGATTTGAAACCAAAAAACATTTAATTTCAGTTTCATTTAAAGTTAATGTTAAAAGAATATTATTCTGTATTTATGGTCTATATTAATAAATATAAGGCACTAGCCTGCTCTGACTTTACACTAACAAAAAAATCAGACGCCCCGTTGAGTTGCTTATTTATTCGGATCTTATAAGTATAAATATTGTACGCTATCTGTCGAAGAGAGCCGATAAGACAGGAGTCAGGCGTGGAAGCGACGACACAGGTGATGGAGAGACAAGAGAGAGGAAACTTCATTCCAAGCCGGAGTGTCTTCATTTCCTTTAGGCAGCTTCTGTCGGAAATGGGCAAGTAATAAAAAAGAATATGGCAGCGTCTTTTTATTTTCCACTTTCTTACCGCATTTATTTAGTCAGTTACTTTTCAAGAGTTGTTATATTGTTCATATAGTGTCGCTAGTAACTGCCATTTTGTCGAGTCTCCATCTCCTGGTTTTCAATCCACCATTATCTGATGGTGATCGTTTCGACGGTTTCTCTATGTCATTCACGTTCTTTAGGTGTTTTAATTCCCTTCAATAAAGTTCTATTTTATAGTTTATGAAAGATTATTAGCAATTAATATTGATTTATAATTTGAAATATCTACTACAGACAGCATCACTTTTATCTAGCATCAAGTGTCTTGATGAGGCATTTCATAGCTATTTTTTTTTTTTTTTGGTTTAGTAAGTAATGCCTTTGGGTTCAAGTAGGCTCTAGGTCCCATACTGTAAATATTTCTATAATAGAGATCAAATCCAGATTAACACGGGGAGATTTACGGGGGGGGGGGGAGGGGAGGGTGGCATTCGGGCTGAAGCTCCCCTCAAAATGGTAAAATATAACCATGTTTTATGGAAAAAAATATTAAAAAATTATCTCTTAAAGTATTATTGTTCGTGTAATTACATTTAAAAGGACTTTAGGAATCACTTAAACACTATTTCATATAGGTAGTTAGTTTCTTTCTTTTTTTCCAAAGTAATTATCGTTATTTTTATGAAAAAAAAAGCTTTCGGGCTGAAGCCCCCCTAAAATTAAATCCTGGATCCGCTAGTGTCCAGAAATGAATTTCGTTTCTGGTTCGAATACATAATTAGCAAAATTTCTTCCTTTAAAATTCCTTTAATTTTGTTTATTTAAAAAAAATCATCATTTCACATTGTAACTTGTAATAAAAAAATGTTTAAATGGGCAAGTAATAAAAAAGAATATGGCAGCGTCTTTTTATTTTCCACTTTCTTACCGCATTTATTTAGTCAGTTACTTTTCAAGAGTTGTTATCTTGTTCATATAGTGTCGCTAGTAACTGCCATTTTGTCGAGTCTCCATCTCCTGGTTTTCAATCCACCATTATCTGATGGTGATCGTTTCGACGGTTTCTCTATGTCATTCACGTTAATGTTTAAATAAAATAATGAAAAAAAAATTATTTTATTTATAAATGTTTTGGGAACTTCAACCACCTCGGTCATTTTCGCCCTATATTACAATTTGATCAATTACAACTCACATAACAAAACAAATAAAATTGAAAGTTTAAAATAGTTACAAATGAATTTTATAGTACAATTGAATTAAAGTTATAAAAATTGAGAGTTAAAGATTTAGAAGGAGATAAGTTAACAAAGAAAATAAAAATAAAGGTTAATGATTTTAATAACAAAAGCTAAAAATACGTTTTTTTTAAAAATAAAAATTAATATTAATAGAAGAAAAGATAAAAAGTACAATTTAAATATTAAAAATTACAAGAAGAAAAATTGAAAAACTATTATAATTAAAAATTAAGATTAAAAGAAGAAAAATTAACAGGTATAAACAAAACTACTCGCTTCGGCGGTACATATACTAAAAAAATTATTAACCAAAAGAGAAATAAGGGTTAGTAAGAAGAGAACTATAACCAACAGAAACAGTCGATAATGCCCGACCTATCCCTATCTATTGACAGATACTTTTATATTTCACTAACTCATAAAAAATTATATAAAAGAAATTCATACAATAAAATGTGTAGGATTTATTATAATTAACCTGATAATATACATTATTTACTAATATTAACTCCTTTTTTGAACGGTTTTTTCGTGATAGATATTGCAGATGAAAATCAGAATTTTTCCTAAACATCCATTTTTCTTCATCATTATTAATATTATTGAATATTATATACAGTCGTAAAACGAAATGTAAAGTTATGGAAATGTATTGATTTGAGGGGTGAGGAAAACATGGTAATTAATCATCATAAATGAATATGTTATACCATAGGAGGGGGAATCTCTTATCATTAGAGGTCGCCGTTACGTTAGGAAGTAATAATGAAGGCCACAATAATAGTTTATATTTTACTCTTGCTATTTTTATTATCAAGTAAATACATATTCATATGGCGTGTATTTACTTATATTCAACTTAATTCTAGTGATTTCCAAATTTTCATAACCTAAATAATTAAATATTATTTTTTTAATTGTTTATTTATCATTTATTTATACAACTGTATTAATATAAAAATAAATCTATTAAATGGGTACACAGGAATAATATAATCACATGAAAACGCTTGTTGAGAAACTACCCATTGGTAGCACTTTAATAATATGTTTACATAAGTGATCACGAGGCCATCTTTTCTTTCTTCTTCTTTTCTTTTCTTCTTGCATTCTTTTCAGACGCCTTGGAGGGTTATTAGGTATCGAAGAGGGACCGAGGCTTGAAACCAGCGGATTCGGATGGTTTTGGGGTTTGTTATGAAAGGATAGGTATCTGGATGGGATTAAATCGAGTGCATATGGTACGTTAAGATCGTTATGGATGATTTTATTTTTGACAATTTTAAGGAGCAATGATGATTTTACGAAGGAATTTGAATTTTAAGGACTGGATACGAGAGAAATTCGATGGTTTAGTGGAGCCTCAAAGCTCAATTCCGTAAGTCTAAATAGGCCTTATTATAGTTATGTATACGAGCCTTTTGTAATATATTGAAAGTTTAGAGCGTTTGTCTAGTAAGTGCTGGATTGTCGACATGATCGAGCAGTTTCTTGTCGTTTCTATCTTGTATGAGGATTCCAAGTAAGACATTTGTCTATATTGAAAATTATATATATATATAACACCCATATCTAATGAAAAACCAGTGGATGCTTGACTTATCCACATGAAGTATTTATATGAAAGAAAAAAATAGTTTGAAAAGTGGCATCAAATAATAATAATAATTTTTGACATTTATTTTCCGCTGTCCCCACTTTATTATATCTTTCACACCATTTTAAAGCTTAAAAATAAATTAATCGCTAATTAAATTTGCAAGATTTCAGTTTTCATGTAAATTATACCAAATAAACTGAAAATTAATTACGGTTATATAAAGTTGAAAACAAAGCTATTTATTTATTTATGAGTTACTTGACCTTAAACTCAATCAAAGTTTCAGAATTTTAACTCGATAATTAAAACTTAGGACTCCTCGACAGAGATGTTAAACTTTATGATTCAGTGATTCTTGGATAATCACTTTGAATTACTGTCTATATTGAACGATTTATTGATACAGTTAACTTATCATAGCCAGAATATATTAATCAATTTTCACGTTTTATCACTGTGCTGTACATGATTTTTTTAATATAATGTATGAATATTTGGTTCTAATCACCACTGAGAGATTTGTTTCATAATTTATTCATACAAAAAAAAAAAAAAAATTATTACAAAGTCAGGAAATGTTTGGAATCGATTTATATAACTAAAACATGTAATGAATTTTCAAAATAGTATTAATGCTATTGAAACATTACGGTGATGTTATTAATATAATAGATTTTTAAAATAATTAGTAGAATTTATTGCAATCACAAAAATTATAACATTCAACTTTAAATCTTGGATATACCCTTTAGTTAAAAGAAGCAATAATGGGCCATAGTTAAATTTTTACCAAATTTATTCTAAATCTACGTTAATTATAGAATCGTATTTGAGATGATATTTAATAAATCAAGAGGGTTGATTATAGTCAGGGATAATAATAAATGATTACAGGAATTTCAGTTTATGAATAATAGAAAATGAAATAAACAAAATAAATTTTATAAATATATGAGTAGATTAATCAGAATTGTTAACTAATGAGAATTATCATTAAGAGTGAGATAGCATTGTGCTCAGTTGCTCCGCGTATTTCGAGTCCGGTTGTAGCAGGTGAATATTTATTCTGTTACTTCCACCGTAGTTCGATCTTGGAGTTGGAGTCCTCCGTGGGCACGAGCAGCTTCTATAAACGGGGCTATATCAAATAATAATGATATATCAAATAATTGATTAAGGGTGTATACCTGATAGTTAAGCGTGATCTCGGTCCGATCATCTCCTAGCATAATCGTTGATCTACAAACAGTACTTTCCTTACAAAGTATTGAACCAAAAACCCTCCGCGTTTTTTCTCTCAATATTAGTTTAAAGAAATGAATTGTTTTATTTTTTGTTCTGTTTGAATAATTTTAACGTTAATATGAATATCTCAATTAAGGGATATTTCATGAAAATAAGAAAAACAATCTATAGGTTTCTTTATTTTTTTTTTTAACTTTTATTATGATATTTACAACTGTATTAGTATGAATACATCAAGTAAATGTGTACATAGGAATATTATCACATGAAACACGCTTGTTGAGAAACTACCCATTGGTAGCACTCTATCTTTATTTTAAACGTGAAAATTATGATTGGAAATGTTTATTTGGTCACTTATAAATACGAATTAATTTATGTAATAAAGATATTAATAAGGAAGTTGCATTATCACTTTGGATAGTATTAAGTAATTCTGATTGAATTAATGATTTCTGCAGAAAATCAGACTAATTATACGAACTGTTTGTAGCTCTTGATGTCTGCTTTTACTCCTGTAAATATTTCCCTTAACTTGAAACTCTGTATAACAAATGAATCGCTATAAGATAAACAAACAAAACACGAAGGTAAAACATAGATGCATGGATTTAGTTTGGTCCGCTTTGAGGTTTTGGGTTCTGAGTGAAGTTTGTATGTAAGCAAAGACTGCTCGATTGTTAAAGCTCACATTATTATTATTATTCCTGGCCATACCACATTAATTCAATTATACGGGTGCGTTGGACGAGAACTTATTGGTTGTGGTATCATAAGCAAATTTCATCCTAATTATGATTATACCATATGCCATAGGTCGAGAACCGCGACCTCTGTGACGTAGTTGCGGCCTCAAAATGTTTTTGCCCAATATTTATTTATCTAGTGATAGAATTAATTAATATTTAATTATTTAAGTAATGGCAATTTTGAAATTAATAGAATTATATATGTATGTGGGTGTGTTTACTGATAAATAAAATAGCAATGGTTAATTATAAAGAATTATTGCGGCCTCTAATGATAACCTATATAATAATATATAATGATAATCTATATAACCTACTTAAACAAAAAAAAACTCGAAAAAAAGGGGGGTTGTAAAA
This sequence comes from Nezara viridula, assembly GCA_928085145.1. NCBI lineage: Eukaryota > Metazoa > Arthropoda > Insecta > Hemiptera > Pentatomidae > Nezara > Nezara viridula. The sequence goes on from OV725082.1 coordinate 118,849,407, forward strand.
TTAGATTTCCCAATAACTCAAGAAGTATAATTTTTTTTGTTTCATTATTTTTTTTTAATGTTTAAATCGTTGAAATTGGACAATTTGTTAGAAAGATATGGTGTTCTAAATATTTTCTGTATGTTCTACTTACTTCTTATATCTTTTGTTTGAGTTTTTGATTTTTTGAAAGTTCAACTGAATCAACTGAAGCAATGTTGTCTATTTCTTTTTGAAAATTATCAATGATAAAGAAGAAACTTATTTAGAGCAATATTAAGAATCCTTTTTTATTTACTATTATTAATGTTACATGGAAAGTAATGTTGATTTTGATGTTAAATTGTTTGGAAATAATAAATCAATCTATATATTATATCTAAAAGGTGTTTTTTATCGTTACGCCATAACTTCGTCCATTCTTCAACAAATCCAATGATTGACCACTTAAGGAGATATTCTTCTCCTTCACATGCGAAAAATAGTCCCATTCCTCCGAAATTTCTGGAGAAAAGTTATGGAGGAAAATAAACTTTATTTGCAAATAACTAAAAAAAAATGCATTTTTTCCAGTATTGTACCCATAATAATTAGGAAGATTACTAAATTACCCACGAAAAAAAATAAAGAAATCGTATAAATCGGACAATTATTAACAAAGATACAGTCCTTGCATTTAGGAGTAGAATAATCTATTACATTTTTTTCCTGGCTTTTATATTAACTTTATTATCTTTTAAAGACATTTGGTTGTTCTTACATTTTATTATTTTTAATAATTTAGAATATTCTATGATCGGGGCAATATTTTGTCTTTATTACTTTTATTATATTTCCAGTCAGCGTTTAAAAATAGATTCTAGCAAAGCAATTTGTATAAATATTTTGGTCTATTATGTTTAATGGAATATTGTAATCGAAAAGAAAAATATCAATTCCTTCCTTACATAATACATAGAACCTACTTAGTTCCATATTGCTTTACTATTTCTTCACTAAACAAAATTTTCTGCGAATTTTTCGCACGGGCCAACAAGTTGTATAATAATTTTGGTTTCACAACCTTTAAAAATATAATGCAATAAATAACTAATTGTTAAATATATAATTCTTGTTGTTATTAGTTGCTTATAATATAAATTAAAGATATACATACTCATCCGTCGTTGTTTACACAAAACTTTCAGCTGGAGCACTGGGGCAGATATTCAGACCACGTTCTCCTTTCGTTTAACCTCTGTAACTCACGCATAAATGAAAACTCAGACTGACAGTTGAATTTCCTCCTGTCGAGTTTCAAATCTGTTCTATCATTCACTTCAGTTATCAAATTAGTAGACGGAATATTTCGGTCCAGTGTATTTGTGGACTGATCTAATTTAGGGATGTCATCAAACGATGGGAAACGTAAATGATATACTTTTGGATCGCTTTGAAAATGTGAGATAGGAGAAGAAGGGGGGGGGAGTTTATTTTGTACCAAGGAAGATTTACGAAAGATGACGAGTTCTTGCTTTCATTTTGGAAGTATCGATCCCAAAGGAGTGTATTTGAGGTGATATTTCATAAAGAGGAAAGAATTACTGAGGGGAAGTAATGATCAGAGGGTGAGGATTGTGTGGAAGGAATTGGTTTCACTATCCAACTGGAATGAACAGACTTGGAGTGCCCATTACAGTGGGCAACGAAACCTGATATCTAAGAGTTTATTTTTTTTAGATAATAGTTCGGTAGGTGGAGAACACCTCAACGATCACCCAGCTGGAACTGTTCCTGTTCTTTTGTCGGATGATACTTTTAATAACGTATCAGTTCTATTTTCTATTATAGCGCCCATAATAATTGCATTATAAATCTCTAGGTAGGTCTCTAATAATTAAGATAGGATTCGTAATTAATGATTTAGGAGTTCATAGGGATCTGTTTACATAGTGGCGTATTATCATAATTGAATTGAAACCATGAAGCTGAGGGGAATAAATTGTTAATCAAGTAAATACTCTTATACAATCCACGACTAGTTTCATTATAAAATCCAAAGAAATTACAGACGAGAATGAGATCAATATATCGAGCTAGAATATATTAGTCAATATATAATTTATGAAATATGAAAAGAAAAATAGCGCTACAATTTATCTTCAAAATTATACGCCCTAACAAGAGACTGCAATATTGTATCGCTGAAGGCTTCATAAAGATCCTAGACCTCTGATTAAATAAACTCTATTTTCATCGCGAGAACACAAGTGACGTGGCGAGAACAGAAGTGAGGGAAATAGAAAATGGTAGTTTTATTAAGATTAAACCATCCTCATATATTTACTTAATAAAATAAAAAAGGAAAATTGAATCCCTGACAATACACGTATTTTAATGTAAAAAATAACTTGAATCAAATGCAACTTCATGGCAAATTAGCCGTGTGAGGGAATAGTCCGTAGTATAGGCCCAATCAACGTCAGATTGAGAATAACCAGATTTCATCTAAAATCATAATCAGATTTACATCTAACTTTAGTTTTAATGATCTCCAGTTAATTGTTATTGCTTGTTAATGTCTCCTCAATTTTATATCTATTTCTAGTCCGTGGTACAGACCCCTTTTCATCAAATTATTAACATCGGCCTTAAACTTCGTATATAGCTTCATCTCATCGTAATCTACAAATCTTTTGGTATTTATGAGTTATTATTACATAATTAATTAGACAATGTTTACCGATCTCCAGGTTGAAAACGCCCCAATTTCTGGAGTTTTCGCTTGTAAAATATTTGTGGGTTACGATGAAATAAAGCTATTTACGAAGTTTAAGGCGGATGTTAATAATTTGATGAAAAGGGGTCTGTACGACGAGCTAGAAATAGAATTAAAATAACAAGCAATCAAAATTAACGGGAGATCATTAACACTAAAATTAGATGTAAATCAGATTATTCTCTGACGTTGATTTGCTACAGATATATTTTGGTATTTACTGTTTACCAAATATTACAAACACACAATTTTCTGGTTTAACATAGGGAAAATTTATCAATGTTCTTTGTAATTCAAGGTTATGAACAGTCACTAAATGATTTATTTTTTTATTAAACCGAAGCTGTATTTGTCAAACAAATCACCAGTTTCATTTTAATATCGATATCAAATACCTACGTCGGTATCGATAAGGAATATCAGAACTTGTCTGGTATCGCTATAACCCTGCTACAAACAATTTAATACTGAAGCCGCATTATCCTTGGGACTGGTGTTGCCCAAGTGCGAGACCAAGACTAGTCTACATGACACACTCAGTCTTAGTCTTGGTCTTGGTCTTGCGCAATAGTCTCGCATCAGTCTTGCAGTTACTGCAGATTATTACTATAGAGATATTACTGTAATTTTTCAGATAGGGGAAACCTAAACTAAGCCTGAATGAAAAATTGGAAGAATTAAATGCAAAATTGTATTGGTTATTTCTTTACAAATTCCAATTCTTTACATTTATTAACTAAAATTGTCAAGTTTTTGCTTTAATTTTTATTCACAAAAACGTTTTTGTTTTTTTTCTGGCCAGCTTTGGTCTTGGTCTTGCAAAGTGCAAGACCAAGACCGATTTTGGGCAACACTACTTGGGACACGATTTCGTACCATTTAGCGTAATGTCCTGTATATATATTGTTTATATTGAAATATTATTAGTAACAGTTCCTGTTACTTAACCAATTTACTGCCAACTTCTCAATTACATAACAAAAAAGTCCTGTGTAGAAAGCTTACTATTTTCTAAAAGAATCATACCTCGACCACAATTAGTTAGCAGCCTGAGGAGGAAACTCCTGCGGCACTAAGTAGGAACTAATATTTTCTTTTTACCCTTACTGTATTAAAAAGGCGATATAAATAACAATACAAGTTCATTATTGTCTCTTAAAATTTCTAGAAAAATATATTAAATTCGCAAATCGCTGGAGTTATTTTCATGAAAACCTATTTTTCAAGTGGATTAGAAGATAAGAATTTAGCTGGAAATGTAATACAATAAGAATCAATTACCGTAATTGAGATCTGTGCCAGTACGTTCATACACTTTCATTACGGGAGATAATTTTGAATATTATTTCTTTTGAAAAAGCATAGTTTTTTTTTTTACATTTTATAAAAAATAAATAAATAATTTACTTATTTCCAAAATAACCTTCGTAGATTTTTTCGGAAATCGAAATCGCATTCCTGTGCAATAACACCCCATGAATCTGAGGATGCTATTAATTTTTTTTTGGAATAACGAACCTAAATATTGAAATAAATGGCGTGAATAACAGTTTATTTTCGAAACTAGCCTTTTTCCAGTACTTATTTTTGTTAAAAATGTAATTCATCAAAAGTTTTTTTTTTATCGTTTTATTCAAATGAAGATTTAAGAACAATTAAATAATTTCATTGTACCATTATTGTGAACAAAAATTGATTTTTTGTAGTACAATTTTCTCTGTCAACTTTTTCCACCCCGAAACATAGACCATTTTTCCTTCCAAACCGAAATTCAATCAACTTTTTTTTTTTAAACAGACCTGGTTGTTCAATTCTTTCCGAAACGGACATATTTAAGTTTCTATGTTTTTTAATTACTATTGAAATAATCAGTGATTTCCGAAAAGATGTGGTGTAAATAGATGAAATTCTGGTTAATTTTTTTTTAAATATTGGTTTTGATATTACTATTGGATTAGAAAATATAGTTATTCGCGATTTCTTTAAAAAAAATGGCAATAATGATGAGGCTCAATATGAAAATTAACGATTTAAATACACACCGTGAAAAGTTATTAAAAAATACAACCATACCATAAGTAAAGTGGTTTTTAAAAATCTGTCTGTTGATGTTGATATATCAGTTATTCTGTGCTGAAATTTCAATAAAAATGGATCTCTCCAAAAACCACTTACGTCACGTTATGCTTTTGGAATTCGAAAAAGGGAAAAATACTTTTTCAACTTATCCGAAATTTGCAGAAATATATGGAGAAAACGGTATTAGTGAACGATACTGATTAAGTCCTGGAGAAACACCGAGAACAGAAGACTGTATACGAAGAAAATAATGTCTGTTTGGTGGAATATGGAAGTAATCCTTCATTATGGATTCCTTGATCTTAACTGAACTGTCACTGTCTCATGAGAACACATTAACCAACAACTTCAAACTTCAATTAGCTGCAGGGCCGGCCATAGAAAACTATGGAATTCCATAAAAAAATTATTAAATTGAAAGTTGATTTGTTGCTAGAATTGCAGTACACAAATAAACAAGTAGCGAGAAAATCGTCTTCGGATCTCCCTCGATATGTTGAAGCTCAATATCCATTGAGCATTATGTAAAGAAGTGAGAAAGGAAGAGGGGGTCAGTCGGATATGGAGTTTGTGTTTGCCTAGCCGGAACCGAACCCTTTGTGCCGTGTTTGGACAGATCCGGACATCGCGAGCGGATCCTCCCCCCCTCATAATGTTTGCACTCCTCCTCAGAGCCACCCACCTCTGGAAGGCACACACCTCTTAGGAGCTGTAATGCACAACTTCCTTTCCAAGCAGTGTATGCCAAATACATTCCCAAGGAAAGCCCAAGGACGTGTTTGTATTGTGTTGCTTTCGTTTCTGAAGATGGTTGAAAAATCTTCTCAAGGAATCAGGAATCAGCGAAAAGGGAGAACGGATTATTTCTTTTAATTCAAAGTTATTTGGATCTCTTTCATCAAAACTGACTTTTAAAATAATCTTCAGAGATTACACCATGTGCTTCAAATGCAAACAGTATTTATTTTTGTTACAACCACTTAAAGGTGGCTTTTAAACGGCCAAATAACGTTTTGTTTTTCTCAATAGCAATGAAACTGACAACATGTGGGTTGACACATAATAAGTTTAAAATAGATATGGCGATCGTGATACTGGCTATTATGACAAGACAGGTGTATTTCACATAAGAAGTATAATGGACTTGAAAATGGCTCGACGAGGCGGAACGTCGTATGAACATTTTGGAGTGAAAACATCGGTGTAAGTTGGTTTAAAATAAATAAATTAGAAAATGACCTATTATTCGTGATTATTTATATTCAATTGATTTTTAGAATTAAGTTCTTCAAGGGCAAAAAAATTGAATACCACAATGTGCCTCGCCTTTTTTTCGCATGTCAATTCTAAAAACCAGCCTTCTAAAATGCGGGGGTCTTTGTGGTTTTATATTTTTGGACTAAAAAATAAACAAAATAGAATTGTATAATATCGAAATATGTTGGAATTTAGGTTGGATTTTTGAAAACTTGAAAATGAGCCACCGTTGTTATAACTTGAATGAATAGTAAATATATTAAAGACTTATCAATTTAAAGACACATATTTATTTATAAGTGATTATTCATTTTTTTTTCCCGGCCTTCTACTGGACCACAGATTTTCTACATTTAGAAAAAAAATCATTGTTTAATAAATAAGCATCTTCATATTAATTAAGTTGGATTCATATTTGTCAAAAGAAAATAAATAATGCGATGTGACATTCATTTTCCTAAGAGTACCAGTATTTTAACAAAATTGATTACAATAAATCATTGGATCATCGCATAAGTATTGTCAGTATTTCATTACGTGATATAACGAGTTATATAAAATCTTGTGCTATAACAGTTTGCTATCTTGAAACCAAATTTTGTATACCTATTCTGAAAAAATTCTTTGGTATTGAATTAAAGAAAGCACCTCTATTTCACTTCATTGGCTGAATTCAGGTTGCTACTGCTTGATGAGTTTTGGAGATTGCGAAAAAGTTATCTGAAGGCGCTTAACCAGGAGAACATGGTGGGTGAGGAATAATTTCCTATCCAAAGTCCTTCAATTTATACAATGTTTATTTTGCAACATAATGCCTCGCATTTTCATTGTGGAATAAAATACCTGGTCTATCGATAAATGAGGGAAGCGTTTCCTTAATTGCCCGCTTCAATTGATCCAGCTGATCTCATTATAAATCTTTAATAATAATTGATAGTTTAGCAACTAAGAAACAAAGTTTTCAGGGGAGAGAGTTCTCCATAACTTTGAGTTTTTGAAATTTGTTTCTCAGTTACTAAATTATTTAATTAAAAAAATGGACATGGTGTTATTTACTTCCGGAGCACATGAACAAAAGTTAAAAAACACTAATACTTTATTTACACAATAGAATAGTTCCTGTAGTATAATTCAGATACCTCAAATAATAATAAGAAGCTTCCATTATGCTTTCTAGTAATAAGCTGGGTTTACGATTAAAACCAAAGTCGTATTCTCTTAAGTAGCTCGTAAAACTGCATCATAGCTCTTCTGCAAGTAGTCGCAATAACCTCTTAGCTCCTTCAATAACCCAGCATGGTGCCACATGATCGTTTGAGCGAGTACCTGTGATTTAGGAGATTAGGTCCATTCCGAAGTAAACAATTTTATTTATTTATTTATTAACCAAACATAAATATTGAACATGAAATTAAATTTGCAATGGCTAAATTTTTGGCAGCTTCACAGTGTCCCATCAAGTGATGGAATTTATATCATCAAGGATATAAATCATATCACCAGGTCTCTTGGAAAACGCCTACCTAATCGTTGTGGTGGGCTCTAGGGGTTTCTTGGGCGTTTAGGGATTTCTGTCAGAGGATTCATGTTATACGTCAGTCTTTAGTGAAAGTTATTGTAGTTTTCTTTTGCAGTCTCTAAAATTGTTGGGATATTTAAGACTTAATGTAATATATCATTCGCGAGATAAAACGGTGTGTCAACTATCCTCCGCAATACTTTCAACTAGAAAGACTGATTTTTTTTTTATTGTTGGAGGTTTTAACAGAACTCCACAGTTCTATGCCTTAAGCCCAAGTTTGGTTTAAGTTAAACTTTAAGTAAACAATTAACATTACAAACAGAATGAAGTAAAACATAAAAAGATTAAAAAAAAAATAAAAAGCTTTACAGTACTAATTAGCTTTTGCACCACCTGGTTAATAAAAGAGTATTTTTATTTGACATTTGAAGATTTATCGGTGCCTCTTATATAACATGAGAGCAAAGTTAAAATAGAGGATAAAATTTAAAGGAATGATAACATAATAATAAGTTGTGTTTGGGTTGGGAGCAAGCATATAAGAATCATTTACGCTTCGATGAAAATTGTTTTTAGAATTTCATATCTTAGTTTTCCACTAATATAAATACAAATTGTTTGTATTTATTTACTGATTGTGTCACTACACTTAATTTGTGCATTTAAATCATTATAATAATTTTTTAACAAAAAAAAGGTACTGCATTTCTATTTTTTAGGGAATATTATATTATTTATAATATTTTATGGGTGACATCAAAATTTTTGATACAACAGATTTAAAAATTATAAGACAAAAAAAAGAGTTGTTGATATTACGAGTACATATTCAAACTTAACAGCAAATGTATTCACTGCCAATGTTTTTGTCTTGACAGTATTCTCCACCACGAAAACTAAAATTCATCTTTTCTACTAATTTTACGTATATTCGTACGTTTCTCTTGTTTTTTTTCTTTTCTTCTCTTAATACTTTTTTTATATCAACATAAATCATGGAATTTACAGGATAAAAGAAAAGATACCTAGAGGTAAAAGGTTAACAAAAACGTTTCTTAATATAAATATTTATGAATATTATTAAACACCAAATAACATATAACAAAAATATAATTTTCAAGCTTTTTACTGTTGCTCTAAAAGAAAAAAAAACAGTTGTTATTAGTTAAAAGCTAAATCCTCTACCCACCCACTTCCAAAAAAAAAAGAAACTAGTGGAACTCAAAATTGTAAATTAAATATTATCGAAAGAAAAATTATATTCGATGAATTCATCCATTAGCTAAATTGGAATGATTTCGTTTAGAAATCTAATATCTCGCCGTTTGTTACAAGACATTTCAATTTAAAATTTAAATTAAACCACCCGTAAAGTGTCAGGCGCTAAAATATTGTTAGATTTAATTTTACTTGCAATCGGGCTACAAGAGTGGAGTGAGGCAGTAATTTATTTGGATAATTTTTTTTGTCCAATTTTAGAAAGTTTCTATAAAGAAATAAGAAGTAATAACATGTCCCATAATTAAAAATCAATGTGCCATAACACATCCTTGCTATTTTTAATCTATACTTCAGTGAAAAAATGAGTAGCATTTAAAAAACAAAAAAAGTTTATATCAACTTATAAACAGCATGATTTATTAAAACTAAAGCATCCTTGAACATTAAATTAAATTTCATCAATTCTTTATTCAAGCCTTAGGCTGTACATCGTCACTCTAAGGTTATTCTCTGAACTCAACATTCTCATTCGTCTTTTCGTTTCAAAATGGCGACCGAGAAACCTATATCGCTATTGACAGTAGCGCCAAAACGCCTATAACAATTTTGAAATATTTTATTTAAAATCGTTTAAATTTATTTATGAGTAACTTTCAAAATAACTGTACCAACAGGGCATTTAATAGTAGTTTGTACGCTAAAATTTGACGTGATAAGCTTTTAACTACTGCAATGTCTTCAAGCACAATCCTGGGCGTTGTTTATATTCATGATGACATCAATTCTCGATATAATCAATATTCATGAGTTTTTGCTATTTTCAACCTATATTATACAAATATACGCTAAATTTTACTGACTGATTGGTGTTAATCAGTAGTAGAGGTTAGGAATTTTTCAATTAATGTTGTATTGAACTCTCATACCTCCAATGTTATGGCTTGTACTTCAGTCTTTGGTGAAAGTTATTGTAGTTTTCTTTTGCAGTCTCTAAAATTGTTGGGATATTTAAGTCTTTATGTAATATATCATTCGCAAGATAAAACGGTATGTCCTCCGGGATTATTACCTCCGGGGTCTGGGATCAGAGCACTAACACATAGAGATGAAAGAACAATAATGAGCTGCTTACAGAAACTGATCAATCAATATCTCATGAGATGAAGGCACGGAGGTTAAGATTTAGCTCGGATCAAGCCATCTGGAAGCCTATACAAAACAATGAATGCCTCAATAGTAGAGAAAAGACGTGGAAGGCCAAAAAGCAGATTTATAGATCGAACCAACAAAGATTTAATAGAGCTGAGAGCAAATAACTGGAAAGAAAAAGCCCAAGATAGGCAGAGATGGATTAGGCTTGTTAAGGCGGCAAAAGTTCTACAAGGTCTGTAATGCAATCAGAAAAAAATGAAGTATTCTGATAAATCTATATTTAAGCAAAAAAATACAGTGGCTAACCCTTAATTTGAAAACTAGACAAGATATCACAAAGTATAATCTTTAATTTAGAATACAGAGTGGCACTCATGAGAGATTAATAAAATACTCAGTATGTATGTTTTAAAAATAGCATTATTAAAACATTTAGTTAAGAAGTTCTGCATCAACCGGATAAACACTTGACCGCATAGACTTAAGAGTTAAAATAGAAGTTTCTTCAACCTTTTCAAATTAAAAGGATATTGTACTAACAGCCATAAGATTTATATTGTTATCGATACCTATTTACTAGTGTACGTAGCTTGTTCTATTTATCTTATATAACTATAAGTTAAGTCCTCGACGTTTTTCTAAATTTTAAGCCCACTTTTTCATAAAGATATGAGTGGTTTAATATTCAATAATGGCCCGTATTCATGAGATTTATTTTTCGATTGCTTGTAGGCCATAGTAATGATTCATTTGCATTATGTTTGTAGTTCTTTAAACTGGCAACAAAGACGAACCAAAGAAATTTTTTAGATTTTTTATATGGTTGTCCTGTTGAGAGCTATGGATTTTCGAAACAGTAGGACATCGAATGTATGTTTCTTTTTCTTTTAAATTACCCACATAACGATTTGGAAATGATAAATCATTTCGTAATATTTTGCAGCATTTTAAAAGTTCATAGCATTTTAAACGAATGGCAACAGACCTGCACCACGTTGGACAATAATAAACTGAGAATAATCAAACCGACCGCCAGTTGTTGGGCCTCGTTCTTCAGAAAGTGTAGAAGAGAGGAAGTAGTCATCACACCCCTCAGAATTGGACATTGCCGGGTTGACCCATGGCTACCTGATGGCAAGGGATGATCCCCCTCAGTGTCAACTCTGTAAAGTGGCTCTCACAGTGAGCCATATCTTTGAGGAGTGTCCTCGCTACAGGAGAGAGATGGAAAGACGTGGTGTACCTCGTCAGCTCTCTGAGACAGTAACAGATAACGAACAACGTATCGATAGTACCATTGAATTCATTAAGAACATAGGGCTAATTCAACTAATCTGAACTAAATTATTTTTCTCACAAATTTGCGATATATTGACTTAATTTCTATTTACTCTATACTTTTTTCTCTCTTTTCTTTTTCTTCTCAATAGTGATTTATACATATTTTTTTAAAACATATTTAATTTTGTAATAGTAGTTTTATGATTGAAAAATAAATCAACCAGTACAATTTGAGGGCAATGATAACCATCAGCAGTTTTTTGCCCCTAAACCCAAAACAACAACAACAAGTTCTGTAACAGCTGTAAATATCACAAGATCAACTTAAAAACATATGCAATCTTCATAACATAAAATTATGTGTATAATTGACAAAACTAATTGACGAACCCGTATCAGCGGAACGGGTTCTATGTGATTGACTTCAAAGCTCTGACCGTTGGCGGACGAACCGAAACAGCTCCGGACAGAACTTAATTAAGTTTTGGACAGCAGTGGTTGTGCAAGGGATTGCAGCTTCTGGATTCTTGGGATTTTTACTGCTGGCTTTGTTCCCTCTCTTGTTGCTTTTCCACGGATTTCCTTTCCACCCACAGGCCCTTGTTTTCCATTAGTTGGTTATCCCTAGAAATAATCAGATCTCGTGCTCCCAGTGCTGTTATTTTAACTCCTATTGTTCTACTAATAGTGAAATTAAAATGAATAAAAATAAATGTTATCCATCCCGCCACTGACGCCATCTAAGATTAATTTGTAGGTGCACAGACCAAAACTCCGAATTTGACAAATAATATTTATCAAACACTTATAATTATATTCTGGAAATATAATTCAGAAAAATTGAAATGAAATGAATCTAGATGATTAAAAGTGGAAACAGTCTGTCGTGCTTTTTTTGTTCGTTGTTGTATAGTAAAGGCGTAAAACCTGTTGGTCATCGTTAGTTAATATTATATCTTTTGGTTGTGAATATTAAGAATTGGATAAAATTAAAAAGGTGTGAAATGCACGTTAAGGTTAATGTTGTTTACGGTTATTAAAGTTAGCTTGTTAGGTAAAAGAGAAAAAGAAAAAAAGAAATGAGGGGAAAATAAGAGGTGGGGAGTGCTGCTTGAGAGGTTCAGAGATTTTTTAAGATTCCTTCTTCAGAGAGAAAACATGTGGTTTTGCCCAAGATTTTTTCATCATTTCTCAAAGCACCCCGTGTATTTGCCGATATTCATCTTATGTTTAATTCTCTGATCTAAAAGGCACAAATCTCGAAAATATGAACTTGCTTCTTTTAATATGGATGTAATGGAAAATATGGACTTGCTTTTTTTAAAATGACTATTACAAAAACACAGCCCTAAACTACGATGCAGTGATCAAGGTAGAATGTCTCTATTAATCAGAAACCATAATTTTGAAAAGGAAATTTACATTCATCTGGAAAATTGTGGAATCGATATTTACATTCGACCAGTACAAACTCAGGAGTAAAGCAGAAATAAAAAAATACTCAGATGTTCACAATGGTATTAGGAAATGTTGACTAAATTTTTGTGGACACATAAAAAAATGGACTCTAATCCTCTTGCTAGACAAATACTTGAATTTTATGTGAACAAGAGTAATGCGGCACCTGACAGTATTAATTAGAACCTATACTACTATATCCCAAAATTAGAACCTTGGACTCAGTACTTGTTAGAAAGGACTGTTTCTTGGTCAAGAGTTGTGAAAAGTGGTGATTTGACCGAGATCTCGCTCAATCGCAAGGCTTCGCCCCTTTAATTATTTAATTAAAAGTATTCACATTATAGAGGCTGGGTGTGCCCCAGGAGGGTCTCCCGACCAAAAGATCGTTCCACGCCTAACGAAACAGAATAAATAATTTATCTGCCCATCAGCCGGACTCGAACCTGAGATCTTGAGCATTGGAAGTCAGGGTTCTACCACGGAGCTTTCATACTCCTGACATTATTAAATGAATTAGTGAAATAAAAATGCATCTCTAATTATCAAGAATTAAGACATTCAAAATAGAAAAATCTTTAGATGAAGAGTTCAAACTTGGCGAAATGTGAAGGAAGTCTCAAACAGAAGAACCAGAGAAACATGGACTGAAGATAGCAAAAAAGCGAAATATTGGCGTAAAGGAAGAGCGCATCTGCGTATTTACCATAGCCCTAATACTTATTCACTAATAGTGTAAATACCACTTTGAATATTTTTTAAAATGTAAATATGACACAATAAAAGTATATGTATAAGTAGAAAATGAACGTTTATTATTTATAAACACAAATATATATATATATATATATATATATATATATATATATATATATATATATATATATATATATATATATATATATATATATATAAATTTTCTTCAAATATTTAAAAGGGTTCAGGAAAAGAGGACGGTTCTTGGATGAATAGAAGAATTGGCAAAGAGAAAGAACTTAAATGTGAAAAGATAAAATCTGTCGCGAACAAAGGGTGAAATATAATTTATATAAGGTTGCAGTTAATTAAGTATGCACAGGCAATAAAGGATTTGTTCAATGCAGCAGTTTTATGGCAAAAGATATAAAGATGGGAGATTGTATTGTGGGAGTGAATTTCTTATTTAAACTGATGAGTTAAAATACATAAGGAAGATAACGGGATTGGATAATGAGATGTATGTAGGATGCAAATTAATATTTGTGATTCTCTTCAGAGAATAGTATTGTTGAATATTGGCATGTCGAAAAGAAATTAATTCAATTTTCAATCTTGTAAGTATTTTTACTCCATCACTGTCCAAGACACGGTAGTTTTGTATTAATGTGAGAGGTTAAAAGAATATCGACACGCATAAAAAAAAAAACCTAAAATATCTTGTAGTCTATATAATATTCATGGAGTCTTCAAAGTAATTATCAATTTAAATGTTAGTGAAAATAATGAACAAATAGCAATTAGATAGGAAAAGGAGTTGCTAAATCTGTTCACTAAAGAGTGTAGCTGTTTATTTGTTGCAAAAAAGCGATGTTCGGTGTTTCATAGAAACAACTATTAAAAAGAAAAAGCATAGTTGTGCTGCTGCAATGGGCAGTTTCTGAATCAGTTGCACAGGGCTGTTTCAGAATACTGTTTGCAAACAGCTGTTTAAATGAAACAGGTTTCTGCATCTGTTTAAATTAAACAGGTTTATGTATATGGTTAAATTAAACCGCTCCTGTAGTTGTTTCAGAAAGTTGTTTAAATGAAACAGGTTCCTGAATTCAGCACTAAGTTCATCGATGGCTTCGTTTTACTGTTTTTAGAAATTGTTTCCTTCTTTCGCTGTCTCCACCTACTAACCTGTAAACTGAGTTGTCTTGGTTAGGTTCCTAAACTCAGCACTAACTTCATCGATGGCTCTTTTTAGATATCTATTCGGCATCGATGAACTCAGTGCTGATTTTTAGAACAACTTGAACAAGAACAGACCCTTCTAATGGAAGTAATTCTTGCATCTGTTTAATCTCGAGTGAAACAGTTTACTGTATCTTTTTAATGAAAGAAACTGTTCAAATTAAACAGATTGTTACTCAACACTCTACTACTACTACCGTAACTTATTTTTTTTGGAAATGAATTTCGAATGACTTTCTTCCATTCTTCTATTGTGTCTTAATTTCTGTTATTAGGTTTAATGTATTGTTAGCTCAGTCACTATTTAGATAGTGATGGCTGTCTTATACTGAATACAAAATACGCAGACTGCAAAATTAAAGTCAAATTCAGTGCAAAGACGCCGCCACTTACAAAATACATGGAGGACAGGTTAAGGCCATTGTAGCATAATGTGTTCAATGCATGAGTGGAAGAACGTCATGGAATTGAATATATATTTATTTGTTAAATGGACTGGCTCCATACAAATGCAAATGGAGTGGATACACACATTGAGATTATTACAATATAATATTCGTAAATTAATTTCTTATACTTAAATCAGAGTATTCTTTTGATAACTTTTTTAGCTACTCAAAACACATTCAACAAAAAGAAATATTACCTATTATAATATAATATTCTATTATATATAACAAAATATTAATTATTAAAACAATTACTCTAATATTATTAATAATTAATTATTACTATTTAGTAATAGTATTTTGTCTGTAAGGTTCCAGTTTTGTGCCTTCTAGAGATTTATTAAAAAATTATTTATCCATTATTTAATTTATCTATACAATATAGTGTTGTCCAAAACAGGTCTTGTACTTAGCAAGACAAAGCCAAAACCGTCTTATTGTTGCAAGACAAACAATTGTTTCAATACCAAGACTAATTAAAAAAAAATTCGTAAATAGGCAAGTGAAAGTAAAATGTGCCCGACAATTAAAAGTAATTATTATGGCATTTATTCCGCTTATTACACTGTTAGCAATGGGATTTGATTTACCGAAAATTGTCTTGCTCAAATAGTTTATTATTTTATATAGTTCAAAAAGAGAAAAAAAGTTATGTCTCTTGAGTCTAGGTTAAAAGAAATATTGAAGTTTTACTTGATTATTTAAATTGTCGCAGAAAAATTATTATTATTAAAACACTTTATTCAGACATATTACAATTTATCACAGTTTAAGGACACTTATAATAGAGTTCAGAGATTGCATTCATACCGTATATACAAAAATATAAATAAATAAAGTAATAACAAAAGAATAAGAAGAAAGAACAAAAGAGTAAAGAAAAAAAAAATATATATACACATAAGTAAATAAAAATAGAAATAAAAGTAAAACAAACACCTTATATAAAACATACTATATACATTATTTACAATTTGCCAGGTGATCTCCGAACCAATCCTGTCCCCTCCACATGTGGAGGGAAAAGGGAGGCTTAGGAGATCCCTACGCTTCTCCCTCAGCCACTTCACTGGTATTTTAAACCAGCGGAGGATGAGTAAGAGCGCTACAGCCACAGACACTCATGACTTGAGTGGAGAATCTGGCCATTGCTAGAACTCCAAAATATCCATATTTACAAAAGGTCTCGTGGCCACTGCCGCTTTAACCTACGAAGGGGATTGTAGGGATGGGTGGTGCTTGATAGGGATTGTACAACGGGATTTGGGTGATGAGAAAGGTTCTGGTGAAATTTGGAAAATTTGGCTGGGATAAGATCAAGAATAAATGGGATATTAAGGTCATGGTGTAGGGTTTTATTGGTTACATAGAAGGGAGCATTGACTATTGTACGGAGGACTTTAGACTGAAAGGATTGAATGCGTTTGATGTTAGAAAATTTGGCTGTTCCCCATAGTTCTAGTCCGTAAGTCCAGATGGGTTTCAGTATTGTCTTGTAGATCAGTAATTTGTTTTCACCAGAAAGTTTAGATTTTCTATTCAGTAGTCTATATAGCTGGCCATATCGTCTGTTAAGTTCCTGTCTTTTAAGTCGAGTATGTGGATTCCATGTTAGTCGTCTGTCTAAGAGAAAGCCAAGATACCGGACTGTATCTGAGAAAGGAAGCTGGATGGAGTTAAAATAAACTGGTGGGCAGGTATTACGCCGAAGGGTGAAGGTAATGTGTTTACATTTAGATTCGTTTACCTTAATGCGCCATTTCTTACACCAGTGTTCAATCAGGAAGAGGTGCCTTTGTAAGTTTGCGGACGCTGTTTCAGGATCTGAGTTGGAAGAAAGGATAGCAGTGTCATCAGCGAAAGTTGCCAGGAGGGTATCGGGATGGACAGGAATATCAGCGGTAAAGAGAATGTAAAGGATGGGGCCCAAGACGCTGCCTTGAGGAACGCCAGCCTCAATTGAGTAACAGTCGGAGAATTCGGTGCCACAGCGAACTCGGAAGGAGCGGTCGGAAAGATAGGATCGGAGTACTAGGTATAAGGACTGTGGTAGGTGGATTTTAAGCTTGAAGAGTAATCCGGCGTGCCATACCCGGTCAAAAGCTTGCGCTATGTCCAGAAATGCACCCGAGCAATACTGCTTGCTTTCTAGGGTTGAGGATATATGGTCAACAACTCGGAGTCCTTGTTGGACAGTGGAATGTTGGGAACGAAATCCGAATTGATGAGTAGGAAGGTTATAGGATTCAATTATAGGTAGGATTCGTTTCAGTACGATCTTTTCAAAAAATTTTGAGAGGATTGGGAGTAGGCTAATTGGTCTATAGGATGCTGTATTGTTGGAAGGTTTGCCTGGTTTCAAGAAGAGGACGATGGTGGAATGTTTCCATAAAAGAGGGAAGTGGATAGTTCGTAGGATGCAATTGTATATATATGTAAGAAATATGATGGCTTTAGATGGAAGTTGTCGAAGGATCTGTGGGGTTAGAAGGTCATATCCAGGAGATTTGTTGCGAGGAGTGATTTTCCGTAAAAGGTATTTGACCTCAGAGGGATTAACAGCTTTAGGTGGTAAGGAGAGTGGGATAGGTATTGAGAGGGATTCTTCTACTTTTACTGTGTGGCTGGGATGGGATTCTGGATGAGGAGCGAAAGTATAGGAAAGGTGTTTGGCAAATTCCTCGGCCTTATCTTCATCAGATGCTGCCCAGGAGCCATCATCTCGTCGAAGAGGGTGGGAGATATGATGGGATTTGAGGATTTTTCTGGTGATATTCCAAAGGGAATTATCATGAGCAGAGAGTCGCAGAAAAATAGGCACGTTGTGTACTAGTATGGTAAATAAGAAATAGTTCAAGCTCTACAATAGTTCGACCAAGATTAGTTGACAGCCTTACAATCGAAAAATTAAATGGTTAGGAAATCGATTTATTACAATTTCGATCCGTAACCGACATTTCTAATCACGGATGATAAATAGTCAGTAGTTAAGAATAAAGAGGTATTTTTGTGAATAAAAATTCAGGCAAAATAGTTACTACTAATACTAAATTTTTGTTACCACATGTAAAGAAGTTGTAAAACCAATATACTTTTGTATTTAACTCTTTCAATTTTTCATTCCAAACATAAAACAATTCACAATTTTCTTCACGGGTACCATGCTTCTGTATGTGTCTCCTCCTAAAGTATATTTTTATTTTGTTTTTGCGTAGAGGGATTTGGGCTTCATGACCTAATTGACCGTGGAGGACATCTGAGGCCACTATTATGTTCAAATTTCGAAAATGTACATGGTATATTGATTGCATGTTGGGCTCATTATTGTAAATATGGAAGGTTCGCCCGCAGTTGGGGCTTTGAGAGCTTACTGATAACAAGCTTGAGCCTGTCTGCGGGACTTAGGGTGAGCTTATTGAGCCAAGTTTGTCCAATCACGTCCAGGTCAATAGACCCAACGCTATTGCTCGAAGATTGTTGTATTTAGTGCAGTATTCGAATGGCGTACCTCAGTTTACATAGTTGTTTTCCTCATTCCGGTGTTTCACAAATAAGCACCATCAATCAAATACAATCAAATGTTATTGTACATTCATATTTTAGCAAGCATGGGTCCTTTAGGTTTGTCGTAAAGTTAACAAGATAAAGGCTATAACAGTTGCCAGTCCATCCGCTTAAGTAATCAATTAGCTGTTAGGGGTGTCAGAGAGGAATCAGAATTCAAAGGTATGTGTTGAATGTTTATGATGCAAATCTCAAAATTTAGACGAACGTGAGAAAGGAGGGAATCGACCATTTTTGAAACTTTATTTCATAGATAGCTGATTAGCAATACATCTCTTGCTTTTTCGAACATCTTTCTTGAAAATGTTAAATCTGTAGAAATCGGAGTTTGCTTAAAAATTCATTGGAAAAAAATACTCAATATTGGCCAAATTACTGAGAGAAATCGGTCTCTATGTCTCCTCAGAGAAGGATTTTCTTCTGCTAGTCATAGAAAAAAAATAAAATACTCTTACTACAAAGAGTTTGTAATCATGTGTACGGACGAAAGATAGTACTAGGTCCAGCCCACTTCTACCTCGCAATAAGTGGACCGCTCCATAACAACTATATTACTTACAAGAGCAAATGAGTAATAATACTAATATTTATTTATTGAATATTTTATAGTTGACCGTTGCATCATAAAGGAAGGAGATGGTCCGGGGTTGTGGTCATAAATAGGCTCAATAGTGGTAAAACTATTTTATTTCAAGCCAACGTTTCGATCCGACTTTGCAGGTCTTTATCAGGGCTAGAACGGACAAGATACAAAAGGATAGAGAATTGTGGCATTTACATAATATTTAGACATAATTTATAAACAATGTGAATGAGCTTATTAAAATTATAAACAGTAAGTACAATAAAATATGGACTAAGTAAGCTGAGTAACAAGATCCTAAACTGAAGTAAATAGATGCTAACAATTCTTGTAGTGTAATATATAATAAATGAAAATGTGAATATACTTCCACAAAATCTACAGGAGAGAAATAAAATTAGAGACTTACAGGTGTGTTTATCTAGGAGTTTCACTTAGAACTGGAAAGGCAGCGGTAAGGATAGAAAGTATTGGGGAAGTTAACATGTGTTAACTAAGTAAACTTTGAAAAACCCAGAAAATTACAGTATCTAGACATTTTGAAGATATGGATGGATACAATGGAAAAGTACTATATCTATGAAATATTAAATTATAAATATATATATAAAATAGAGTTGAGAGATGTGAGAGGTATTTCATGATTCTAGATCAGAGTACAGTGTGAATAAACCCAAAATTGGCAAAAGTAAAAAATAAATATAGAAATAACTTCATTAACATACAAACATTAAAGAGCTAACTTAAAATTATAGAGAGGGAAAAAATTAATACTTATAATTATATGTGGTTGTACATATGAAAGAAAATTACATTTGAATATTAGATAATGAGACATGGTTAATAAGTAAAAATTAATACAAGGTGGGAAAAAGGATGATCATACATTGGTGTAGAGTGTAAATGTAAATTTAGAATAAAATAGAAGAGAGATCATACAAAGAAGGAATATTTAGAATAATGAACAATTAAATGAATTAATTAATAAAATTGAGAGTAGATGAAAATAATAGAATAGAATATTCTATTTATGACCGCAACCCCGAACCATCTCCTTCCTTTAATATTTATTTATGTATAAATTAATTTGTTTACTTGTACTTGTCGATTATTATGATTTCAACGTTACATAACTCTTTAATTTAATGATTTTTTAAATGCCATTTTATGCCTAGTGTTCATTATCAATATTAGAAGACTAAAGTCCCAGAATAAAATTTACTTTTCTCCTTTTTCCCATTTTTCTTTTTCTTCTCCGGGAAGGCCTCTGGAGCAAGTTGGATCATTTGTAGGAAACATGTACATTTGAATATTTATTCTGGGTGCCCAGCTTATTTTAAACACATAAATCGTTTTGCTTCCTCACTACCGAAGATATTGAAGAATTTTATTTTTTGTAGCTGTGGGATGTTAAGCAGTAAAAACAATATTGAAGCCTAATTTATAAATAAAGACTACATATCAATAACGGGTCAAGTGCCAAACCAAAAAAATTGTCTAGCCCAAATAGTCCATAATATTGCGTCAATCCATGTATAGATATCCAATCTTCAAATATGTATTTTTTATATAGTTAAAAAGGAGAAAAAAAGATTTGTCTTAATGTTAACAAAAACATTGAAGTTTTACTTGATTATTTAAATTTTCGCAGAAAAATAGGCAAGAAGACTATAGTTGTGTACTAGTATGGTAAATAAGAAATAGTTAAAGCTCTGCAATAGTTCGACCACGATTAGTTGACAATCTTACAATCGATTTTAAATAGTTCGAGAAATTAAATGATTAGAAAATCAATTTATTACAATTTCTGTCCATAACCGACATTTCTAATCATGGATGATAAATAGCCAGGAGGCAGTTTTCTTTTTGGGTTTTCACGGGCCAGTGGGAGAGGGTGGAGAATTTATATATTTATTTATACATGTTTTGGGCTCTTCAACGACCTGGGTCATTTTCGCCCTATATTACAATTTGATCAATTACTACACACATAACTAAACTATAGCTAAGAGATAGATATGATAGTACAATTGAACTAAAATTATAAAAATTGAAAGTTAAAGATTTAATAGAAGATGAGATAACAGAGACAATAAAAATAATGATTAATGATATTAAGAATAAAAGCTAAAAAATACATTTTTAAATAATAAAAATTAATATTAATAGAGGCGAAGTTGAAGAATACAGTGTAAACATTAAAAAGTACAATAACCATTAAAATTAAACATTAAGGATTAGAAAAAGATAAGTTAACAGTTAACAAGGACATTTAAAAGGCGGAAAATGTAAAAGCCCTCCAAGGCACCGGGACGCGAACTCGTAATTTTTACTTTCTCCGACGTTGGTTATCATGTTGCCAGGCTACGCGCGGTGGTGTGCACTCATGTAAGCCCGTTCGGCCACCCCGCCCACATAAAATGAATACGGTTAAACCAGTCTTGAACCGATAACCTTCACTATTATAGACCAATATCGTAGCTACTACACTATGAGAGCACTCAGTTTTTTTTTTTTTATTGTCAATGTTTCAACCCATACTAGTGAGTCATCATCAGATAACTTGCTTATGCAGTATTTCTCCCAAATCGTCCCAGATATTTTCCCTCCCCATAAACTACTTCTGGAGCCTCTCCGAGAATGGTGTTAAGGTATAATCTTTTAGAATAAATTTAGATAGGATTCATTGTGCATGTGATTATGCAAGTTGGCGGTGTCGGCTTAGAATCTCTGGATTTGTTCTCTGGAGTTCTTGATTGGACTATGATTTCTTCTTTTTTGGCCAAGACACTCTTAGTAATTTTGTAAGTTAAAGTAACATTTCAGTGTTATTTACATTGACCTATGTATATATGAATGTGCAATCGTAAATAACTCTGTTCACAGGATAAAATGTTTGTCTGACCCAATGTAGGTTTAATTGAAGGCTAAAAATAGTTTTAGATATTGATAGCAATCGTTCGGCCTCGCTATGTTTGCCAGCAAATTGTGCAAACTGCAGCGGAGGCTGAAAGGTTAGTAATTGGATTGGGTGCCAAATCGGTAGCACCTTCCCCCAGCTAGGCCCCCCCCCCCCCAGCTGGCCCCTCAATCACCAAGCGCAAATTAAACGGCCACTCTTTTAATTTTCTCCCAAAGATTTAATACCTTCATTAATTTTCCAGCTCCAGCGAGTGAAATCAATTCCTTGTTCCAGCATAATGACATCCCAGGCCAAATATGATTGGTTAACTTTCCAAGACTTGAATGAAAAAAAAACAAAAAAAAAAAAAAAACGCTTCGCTCGTAAGCTTTTATATAGAGTCATCACGCATTAAATGTTTTAAAAACAAGAAATAAATAATAAAAATCTGGTGTGTACATCACCTATTAATTTCTTGCGATGTTGATCTATTATAAAATGTATTTTTAACAGAATTAGCAGTTTTAAACCTTACAGGTGAAAACTCATTCATTGAAACAACACAAACCCTATTTATTATATCGACGGTATTCAATAATAACCACGTTACTCCATCTGTTTTTTTAAACTACATAACTCCAGTTTCTGAGCTTTTTCGTGGTACAGACTCCTTTTTATCAAATAATTAACATCCGGCTGAAACTTCGTAAATAGCTTCATCTCATCGTAACCTACAAATATATTTACGAAAATTCTCGAAATTGGGGCATTTTCAATCTGGAGGTCGGCAAAATTTGTCTATTTAATTAGGTACTAAAAACTCGTAAATACCCATTTTTTCCACTTGACTCGTAAGATAACTTGAGTAATAAGTCGCAAAAAAAGGCCCCCTACAAAAATGTCGAGCTGTTTGACGTGACGTACACCCTCAAATTGTCAAAATTCCGAGGGTATAAGGCCAAAAGGCCAGTATTTTTGTAGGCCATCCTTTCTATCCATTTCGTGCTCGAGTTATTTTACGATTCATGCGGAAAGCAAATGGGTATTTACAAGTTTTTAGTGCCTAATTAAATAGACATAGTTTGCTGACCCTCAGATTGAAAACGCTCCAATTCCGAGAATTTTCGTAAATCAAATATTTGTCGGTTACGATGAGATGAAGCTATTTACGAGATTTTAGCCGGATGTTAACAATTTAATAAAGAGGGGTTTGTACCACGGGATAATATCTACCTAGAGAGATTTCAAAGTAGATCTGTATATTTATGCGATAAATTCTTATGGATGGTACTACCGAAGTTAATAATTAGACAAAGGGTTCGGGAACGTCAAGGAGTATAGGAAGAGTTTGTTTCTTGCCATATAAAGCGGACTAGACGTCACTGATGATTTTAACTAGGGCGGATTGTGTGGAACAACCTGGCCAAAAAAAGATTGGTAATGGTCCAGTTGATTGGACTGTTCGAGGAAATTGGAAACTTGGAATTGCACCAGTCTTTCCTGGGTTTAGAAAGGATTGAGGTTTTGGCACAAATCTTCAGGATAAGATGGGTTATAATTTTTATTTTAAGGACGGAAGAGTCTTTTTTTTTCAAGTGTAGAAAATAAAGTAAAGGAAGAAATAAAAAAAATACAGTTGATAAAAAATAACCTGATTTCATATTTGGATTAAACGCCCTAAACATAGCTAAAATTATAATAAGTGAATTCAGCTGGTGATCGTAGTCATTTGAATTAAACAAAAATAAATTATAATAGTTTGCTCCTGAGAATAATTCGTATAAAATATTGGTCAGTGAAAAACTGTCAAGATAATTAATAAATAAAATAATTCAACTGTCTAAAGATGGCAGAATCAATTCTCATTTTCACATTATTTGTGATTAACAAAGGAAACGACTCATTTTAATACTACATACATGCTTTAAACCAATATGTTAACAAATTACAATAAGCTGTCTATTTGTTAATAATGGTCCGATTTCAATGGATTTTTTTTTTCTTTTGTAGGAACTTAAGTATTATTTTAAATAATTATGTAATCTAAGAAAAACGTATACATTTTGCAAATAAGGTTCTTTTCCTTCATAACGCTTTTTCCTGAAGTTTAGTGACTATTTTTCCCACCTGAAAGAGAAAGATTCTTGTCCGTCCTTTAAATAAAAGTGATAATCCTTCCTTTATTCTTTACCGCAATCACCAATTTCTCTAACATCATAGCTAAAATTAGTTCATAAATCATAGGCATAAAATAAATAAAAATATTTTTTTCTTGTAGACCTGTGTTTTTATTAATTTTGGATTGTATGAATCATATAATTTTGCCTTGCTGAGATTGACGATGTATTGCTGGATACAGAAATCTAGTAGAGGAAAGGCTGCTGTGCTATTTGTGCTGCGGGGGAGGGGGAAGGATAGTGCGCAATATACTACCGAGATAGTAACGGTGCTAAATTAACTTTCATATTTCCCGCCTCATAAAGAGGGGAATGGTTAGCGATTTCATCTCCTATAAAAGCTTGAGTTACAGCTTTATTTCTTTATCCATTTCAGATGTCACATAAAAATACTGTTATTTTAAAAACCAATTAGTCTCATTCTTTTATATTATTTTGTTAATTAACAATTTAATTCGAGGAACAGCTAAATATTTGGTCCATAATAATAATATTCATAATAATTCGTATTTTAATGATAGTTGCTCGTTTGTTATATTATTTAAGAATTATGAGTTTCGTATTATTTAGTTAGTAATCGAAGATTGTCTGTTACTTGTGTTTCGAAGTTTATATTTAATACAATAAATTAAGTTTTTTACAGAAATAACACATTTCCTTTTTTTTCTATTTATTTATATTTATGAATATAATTTTTGAAACCCTTAAATAAAACCATTAAAATGTGTTTATAAAAATATTTCTTGTCCATGTAGTGTTTTCTTGAAGGCAAGATGAACTTGAAGGGAAAAATAATCATGAGACAGAATTGGTATTGTTGCATTTGTTAAATCAGAAAAAAAAAAAATCGGGTTACAGGTGATGTATTTGGTTTAGAAGTTAATGAAAGCAAAACCAAGTACATGTTTGTAAGTTCAGGCAATGATTCAAGATCTAGAGAAACTCTGTGCGTTGAAGGTTTTCTTTCAAAAATGTTAAATCTTTCTCCTAACTTGATGTGGAGCTTAATTGCAAAAATGAAATTTCAGCAGAATAGATGGATTATGGCAGATAACCGGGCTTACTACACAAAGATACAACTTTTCCGCTCATCGCTGTTGTCACGAACTAAAAAAATAAGGTTGTAGAAAATATTGCTAAGACCAGTTGTTACATATTCTGTAGAAACTTGGACCAAAACTCTGCGCACAAAATAAATCCTTTGAAAATGTTCGAGAGGAAAATTCTTCATGAAATCTATGGCTCTGTGTTGAAAGAGGGTGAGTGGAGAATCCGGAAGAACAGCGATCTATATCAGCTATATGGATCTTGTGACATTTTCCGCTTCATACGAGCAAGGAAAATTAAATGGTTGGATCACGTAGCACGAATGGATGAATCGAGAGTGCAAGAATTCTGCTTGGAAAGATGTATGGCACCAAAAGAAGACGACCTTGGATTCTTTGGATTCAAGATGTGGAAAGGGACCTGGGAAATCATGGCAAAAGGAACTGGAGGAGGAGAGCGTTGTGCAGAGAGGACTGATGCAATGTTATCAGGAAATCCAATGCCCGTCTCGGGCTTGTAGAGCTACGTAGTATAGTGTCTGAATTAAGCGGTGTGTCTTCCAAATCGATAAAAAAGTGGCCTACAAAAATATTGGGCCTTTTCACCTGTATAACCTTGTCTTTTTGAAAATTTGGGGGTGTAGTATATTCAATATTTTTTAATTTAACCTTTTTTCTTGACTTCTTGACCAAATTATCTCACGATTCAAGTAGAAAGCAAATTTGTATATACGTGTTTTTAGTACCTAATTAAATAGTCAAAGTTTGCCCCCTTCCAAATTCAAAAGGCTCCAATTTCAAGAGTTTTCGTAAATAAAATAGTTGTAGGTTACGATGAGATAAAACTATTTACGAAGTTCAGGCGAATGTTAATAAAATGGGGTCAGTAAAGTACTAGCATATCTACTTGGACACCTTGGCAAATTGTTAAGGAAATGACGCATATAAATATTTAAACTTGAATAGTCTGAATGCTTTTGATAACTATTCCCGGAAAGACGCCAATTTTAAATATTCTTTGAAATTGAAATAATATTTTCCCTAAAAATATACTAACTTGTTTAAGTATTTATGCAAGTACTTAGGGAGATTAAGCTTTTCCGATTTCTGTGTTTAAAAAAAAAAAAATAACAAAATATACTTCTTATTGTTTATACTATACCCTATTACGATCAAGAGATGGTTGACCGTGATAAGATATGAGAAGGTGTTGCTCAGAGGAGGTGCAGTCAAATAAATACTAAATTTTTAAAAAATAGTATTTTTAATTATTTCATCGACGTTTCTATACACTCATTTCTTATCTTTTATCACAATCTGTTTACTTTTAACTTACATGCTATATTATCCTCTGTTTTCTATTTTTATTCATAATACAGAAAGACAAAAATGTGGGCTAAGGAGCCTCAGATATACATAAACAAGAATATAGTTTAATTAAATAGTCAAAATAAAAAAATAAAAGAAATTATAAGTTACTTTCTAATTTAAATCAGTTAATAATAAAAAATAAAAATGAAGTAAAAATGATGAAGATACTTGATATTACAACTAGACTGTCACCCACTATATCTCTGATGTCATCTTATTATTTCTTAATCAAACAACTGTTGCTTATTTAATACCGACTTATAATTCATTTATTTTATTTTCACCATATACCTTTTATATTTTGTATCTTTTGTTACTCTGATGAAGACCTGCAAGGTGGGTCGAAACGTCGGCGCAACAATTAAAAATACTCTTTTTTAAAAATTTAGTGTTTATTTGACCGTACCCCCGACCAACTCCTCATATACCTTATTACATTTAATAATTATTGGTTCAAATGTTATAGTATAAATTGAGCCAATTAATAGGGCATAATTTATCTCTGAATCTTGGTTTAAAATGAATATTGTGAACGATATACAATATTGTGCCGTTTGTAACACAACTCTATTTAGGTGGTCATTTGAATCCATTCCCTTGTGGTTTTCAACTGGGCAGTGAACGAGAAGATGATGGAGCTAGAAATGGCGAGTGCTTTATTAAATCGGGGCATTGTAATCTTCTGTGTCGCCTGGGAGCGTTCCAGGGGCCATTTCACCAGCCACTATGGTATAATCCAAAATCACAATTTCAGAATCCTTTCCTCATCATTTTGATGAATGATGTTGATAAATAATTAAGATTTCGTTAATGGCCTATGTCTTCCATCTTGTAGTTAGTGCAATCATAGGATTTTATTTTGCAGGTCATTGTTTCTTTTTTATTTTGAAAGTGGAAATAAAAAACGCTACAAATTATTACGAAATGGTTGATTATTTCCAAAAAGGTTTTACATCGAATATTCATGACATTCCATGTTTTCTTACCACTTAAGGGGGAAATAAATAAAAGGTATTAATATTGTCATGCTTAAAAATCGAATATCTTTACTTTTTTTTTTTTGTTACAAAATATAGACAATAATCTCGATTTCTCTAGTTGATGTGACGTTTTTCAGTAATCAAAAACCAAAACAAATCGTCGGAATTATTTCCAAATTGAATTTTGCATTCATCTTTACTTTCATTATGTTTTTGACTTGAATTTTGAATTTCAATATATGTTTATAAAAGCAAAAAATTGCTGTTTTGTTTTGGATATGACTGATTTTGTTTTGAAAATCAGTCTAAAAACTAATTTTGATACCATATTCTGATATGTGAGATTGGTCTCTACCAAGAATTCAATGACATGAATGAATTTTCATTTGTAGGAAATTAATACTTTTTTTTTATCTGTCCAAATGAATTTTTCCGGGGCTCGCTGATATGTATTTTTTTTCATTGGTCCTTTTTCAGTTCAATGTGTGATCTGAGCCAAATGTTTAAAACTATATTCCCTTTTTAAATTATGATTCATCTATTACAGCTACCTTACGTAAGCATGCGTCAACAAAAAAAAAAAAAAATATATTCGTACTATATTGATCCTTTACAAATGGTTTTTAAGAAGAAAAAAGCCCCAAAAAAGATTAGCCTTTTTAAAATTAAATCCTGAATTCGTTACAGCTCAGATGCCGACCCCTTTTTTGTCACACTTTGGAATTGTGACGGCGTTTCCAGGAAGAAAAAAGAAAAACTGGCTCTCTATCTGGCGAATTAGAGACTAGATGGATCTTGATGTTATATTAATATTATTCTTTTGTTAGGATACAGTTACTTTTTGTTGATTATCTTTCAGTCATTGCTAATGTAGCTTTTGATTTTACATTTTTTCAAATAAAATAATCTTTCATTAAAATTGTATTTAACCAGTTTTGATCCAAAGAGAATCAATGTTAATTAAATGTATCAGTGATAGATACTTTACTACCAATAGACAGTTTTCAACTCATACGCTTATATTAGCTTTACACGCCTAAAAGAAAGTGCAAATATGAATACATTTGCAGTTAAACTACTTAAGAGCTTGATAACTGAACCTGAGGTGATATCTTGCTACAATAGCCGATTAGTATTTGATTTTTTAATAGAAGGAGTTGTTTGTTTTAGCGAGGTTTCATTATTACTTTTCTTAAGGAGATAAGCTTGAAATTTTGATTTCTTAATCAATAGTTTGCCATTTATTAGTTTAAAACTGTGTATTTTTTTTTTTAAGCGAAAACTTCTTTAGACGCGTTTTGCACTTTTTTGTGGCCGATGTATTAGATTGATTTCCGAAGTGTTAACGCTGGGGTAAAGTCGATTTATTGAAATGTTTTTACGATACTGTAAGCGAGGGAAAATTTTTATCATTTCATCCTCCTTGTAATGAGTTATTATTCAAAATTGTATCTTAACTCCACGCAGTGTGAAAGAGGAGAAAAAGAAAAAGTACATGCCTATTATTTTAACACATTATGGTCTCTCTATTATGTCTCATAGCGAAGTCATAAAAATATTCTTACTAGAAAAGCTTTTGTAATTTTCACATCTTCAAGTAACGAATCCAACTATTATAGTAAGATGGAATTAAGTATAATTTTTGTAGATTTTACTTGTGACAAAAACCATACGAAATTGTTCTATTGGCTACGAAGTTTCGTTAACGTTTACTGCTCATAAATTTCCTAAAATTGGATTACGACACATTGCATATTTTTGTGTAAATATTGGAGGGAACTTTCTTGAAAAGTTATAATTTGAAAAGTAGTCAATTGGTTTAATAAGGAAAAGTGATGGCCTTTGATCTAAGGAAGGGTGTTCCCGAAATATGAAACCAACTCCTTCCATATTGGCCCATCGGGGGAGGGCTGATTTAATAATGCTAAAGCAAACTCTGTGCTGTGTATAGTCGAAGTCGAGTGTGCATGCCTCTTCCTCCTCTTGTGTATGTGTGTATACAGTGATTTGTATAGTCCGGATTCATATGAAAAAAAATAAACATTGAAAACCGTCTTAAAAATTACTATAATATGCTGTCAAAAGTCAGATATAACGCAGTATAATATGCAGCCAAATTGTGGAAGAACACAATGAAGATAAAAAATTGAATCATTAACACCTAACAGTTCACAATAAATGGACGATTTGACTATTTATTAGCTTCATATTTTAATAGTATTATAGTGTTATTGATCAGTAGCTGATGACAGAGATGTTTTACACCCAAGACGTTAAAACAACCCACCAACTATTTATTTATTTCATATTTGCGATTTTTATATTATTTCATAGTTATTTTATAACTAAAATAACCATATTGCTCGAAAAGAGACTGTACAGTGATTACTTCATTATGGCAGAACTAGGTATAATGATAAAGGTTTTTGCCAATTGAATATAATTGCCATATTGTCAGATATTAATTTACATAAAAATTAACGTCTAAATTTATGTTTTTACCTCTAAAATAAATTCAATTAATCAAAAAATGCACAATGGATGTTGTTAAGCCTATGTATGCACTAAAATAAAATTTTGGCAAAAGATTTAAAATGACTTTTTTTATTTAGATTTTTATTATACTATTCGTTATTTCATTTATAATGATTTTTTTTTTCATAAAGATATCGAATCATATTTTTAAGAAAAAAAACTGAAGCAAAAAATATGCATTTGCTTTTAAATTCGAGCCTTAGTCTCTTAGGGGATTCGTCTTAATATGTCTATTTCCTGTGGCGTGTTCTTGTGAAAGAATAATAATAAGGGTAAGAGCACCCCAGAAGGAGGGCACAAGTTGCTCTTTCAAAATGTTTGAGGACACATTTTGGCGGTATTTTGAATTTTTGTGGCGGGGGATGGGCACATTTTGACGGGATTTCGAAATGAAATGTTTAAACCAAAAGACAAGTGAAAGTACGGGACAGACTGCAGGATGTGTAATTGAATATAATTTACGATTTTTAAATTATACTTTCGTTTGCACTGTTTTGAAGAAGATGAGTGCAATAAAATATCTTGGAAAGGGTGGGAGAGGATTCATGCGCTATCGACCTTGGGGGGGGGGGGAGAGGAGTGCATACCTCTAATAACGGTTAATATTTTTGATTATAAATAAGGTACTAAATAAAAATTGCTAATTATTGTTATGACATATAAACTGGAAGATCGTAACAGGGATACCCAGAAGATAGTTGCAATCGTTTTGAGGGGTTCACATTTTTATGTGTCAATGGATTTTTGAGGAAAGTACAGGTATGAATTTTTGGCAGCAATGTTTTTGTGAGGTTTCAGTTGAAGAGAACTTTCAAACGAAGGAAAAAAACTAGAAACTGAACTACCATGCTTATAATTTTACTTTCATTTGCACTGATTTTAAGAAGATGGGAGCAATAATTTTGTTTAGAAGAGGGAATTGCTCCATTGGCGTTAGGGAGGATGTGCAATCTTGGATGGTGGTTAATTTTTCGAAATCTTTATTTTATCTTTAGATCACATCATATTTTATCTTTCTAGGGAAGATGTTGGAGACAGTATCCGTGTAGAAGTTGAAATAATTTTTTTGTCCTTACAATTGAAAATTTGCACTTCATTCTTACTATTTAGACATCAGGCACAAATTTGGTCCTGGGTCTAACTGTATAATGTAAGATATATCGACGTATATTGTATCTATAGTGCATTAGAATTTTAGATTTATAATTGGTTTACCTTCCCCTTAATTACAAAAGACTCATATACTTGACTATAATAAGACCTATTTGGACTTACGGAGTTGAGCTGTGGGGCTCCACTAAACCATCGAATTCCTCTCGCTACCAATCCTTACAATCCAAAATCCTTCGTAAAATCCTCAATGCTCCTTACTTGGTCACTAATAAAATAATCCATAAAGACCTCAATGTTCCATATGTTTCCGATTTGGCCAAATCCAGATACCTATCCTTCCATAATAAACTTCATAACCATCCGAATCCTCTTGTTTCTAATCTTGCTTCCTCTTCGATTCCTGATAACCCTCCAAGGCGTCTGAAAAGAAGATGGCCTCGTGATCTTCTCATGTAGACAAATTATTAGAGTGCTACCAGTGGGTAGTTTCTCAACAAACGTATATCATGTAATAATATTTCTCTGTACAGATTTACTAGATGTATTCATACTAATACAGTTGTAAATATCATAATAAAAGTTAAAAAAAAAACAAAAAAACAATTGGTTTAATATCAACAATTAAAGGTTTATATATTAGTTATCACAATATTAATATAAAACCTCATTTATAGTCTATTTAATAGAGAAATGCGGATCAATAGTTAGCTGGAAAAGCGGAGAAAATACGAGCCCACAACTCGTAATATCAGATAGTCGTATCAGCGCAGTAGTGGCTCTCGCTAAACTCTTCTCCCTCCTCACGTATATTCTTTTCCGGACCAAATAATAGTGCTTGTATATACACATGCTTTCTATATTGCTATCTCGAGATATGTTATAAACTAGCTAATATTTTCCACTTGTTAAATTTTCTAAATTATGCCTTTGTAAATGAAGTTTTAGTAGGAAAAATATTTTTAATAAAAAGCTATAGAACTAGAAAAAAACAAACCTGTACCACTGCAATCTATGAAGCTCAACTGCCAATTTTTCCTCCTTAATTAATTATTTTAATTAAGGGTATCTTAATTGCTAGAAAACACCTTGCAGAGGCTGAATGTTTAGGAGGGTCATGAGGGTCTCCTTACCCCAGTGTCGCCCCACGGCCGATGAAACAGAATAAATATTTTTTCTGCCATGAACCGGGGTTTGAACCTGAGTTGAACCTTAAGCAATGGGAGCTCAGAGCTATCCCACTCATGGGGGGATTAGAGGAAATATATAAATCAACAGATCGTTATGAAATAGGACGATAAAAAAAAAAAAGAATTTTAAATATTATAATTAAAAACGCTGCAAATTATTTCACAATGGTTTATTATTTTCAAACAATTATACATCTAAAGTAACGTTAACTTTCTAGTTACAAAGAAAAATAAATAAAAGGTGATTCCAATTATTGGACTAAACTTTTTTTTTAATCATTAGTAATATGCTAAAAAAAAAAAATAGCATTACTTCAGTAACACTTTCAAAATTCAAAAACCAAAACAAAGGATATAACTTTCCAACAGAACATATAGAAAAAAAACTAGAGACCATATCTTTGTTCCTAATTGTCCGATTTTTACAATTTGTTTTTTTAGGAAATTCCGTAAATTTTTAAAAAACAACATACATAATCCACAAATAAGGCTATACTTTTTGAGTTATTCGGAATTTCATTATACCATCCCTCATAACTTTTTTTCCCGCTTCTTTTCATTGAAGTATGTTGTATAGATAAATTTAAAGGCCGTCAAAAAAATGACTTTAGCGAAGTTTCATTGAAATCAGTACATTCGTTTAGGCGCTACAGTTTTTAGCAACGCAGGAATTTCGGCCGCCGTTTTGAAAGAAAAAGGCGGAAAGTTATGTCGATGAAGGAGGATCATCCTTGGGTGACCTCTGATTTTATATCCAAATTTGAACAAAATCGGTCCAGTAGTTTCGGAGAAAATGCGCGGACGGCGGACGGACAAAAAAATTTTTATTCGTTTTTCGAATTCTACGTACCCTGAAACGTAAAACCTCAAATTTTGAGACGGGGTTAAGTTTTTGAATTTTTTGGTCGATCACAATAGTTCATTATTGAAAATAATAAACCAAAAAAGCGGAGAGAAAACTGAATGAAGAATAGAATATGACGTAACTGTAATATACACAAAACAAGAGGTATGAGGGGGTGTACAGGGTTAGTTTATCTAATCCAAATTAGTAGTTTGTATGCAGTAAACGACAGTAATACACATCGTTATAGGTTATAAAAATAAAAAATATAAATAATAAAAATATATATCGTTGATCAGTATAGCTACCTTGCCATTTCTATTGGGGCGCAAGAAAAATCGTATTTATTATTTTAATTGTTTAATTCGAAACAATTATTTATTGTTAAAATGATTAGCTTAATTCAAAAAGGATTACTTTAAGCAGGAGTGCTCATCCTTCCCAAAGTCGATGGCGCATGATCATACTCCCTCCCTCTCACAAGATATTTTATTGCTCACTTTTCTTATAACAGAGAGAGGGAAAGTCGAATTAGAAAAATAGTAGATCATACATAATTAAACTTGCTGTTGGCTGTTACATGTTTTCTACTTGTCCCTTATTCTGAAACTTTTCATTCCCGAAATTCATAACCGCGTTGAATGTGCCCCCCAAAATTCAAAAACTCGTGAAAATATGACCTTCCTCCCCTCAAAAATTTAGATTTCGCAACCTGCGCCATAAGAACTCTTCTGGGCACCACTGCCTTTCAGCCAATTTGATTGTAGACTCTTCTATAAAAAAATGACGTTATTGTAAAACGTAAACGTTCAAGTTGAGTTAGAGGAACCATAATACTTGTTATTATTATTATAACCATTCTTACCATCAGTTCTAAGTAATTAGATAGAGAATGCGCTCGATCTAATATAGTTAGTTGAACGATTGTGGCTTATAGTATTTTTTTTTATCAATATTTTGATAAATACACACATCCACCATTTATATAATAATAAAATTTATGGTTAAATTACTAGTTATAATTTTTTTTATAATATGAAGCTCTATCGGATCCAGGATTTCATTTTTGGGAGGGGAAAGGGCTGCAGCCGGAAAGCTTTTTTTTAATATTTATATATATAATGATAATTAATTCGAAAAAAAAATAAAGAAACTAACTAGCCATATGAAATGGTATTTAAGTGATTCTTGAAGTCCTATTTAATGTAATTACACGAACAATAATATATTAAGAAACAGTTCTTAATTTTTTTTCTCTATAAATCATGGTTATATTTTACCATTTTGGGGAAAGAGCTTCAGCCCGAAAGCTCTCCCTCTCCGTAGATCCGCCTGTGATACGAAGTATGTATTAAGAAATGTATTTGCCAAGTATATAATCTTCTAATGACGAATAAAGAATTTTTCATTCCTTTATCCATTTTGGCGCGTAAAATATTATTTCCAAGATTAAGGATATAATCGGATTTAGCGATAAATATCAGGAAACTCGAAATAATACCAAATTATTAGGGTTATCATCGATAATTGCCTTTTTCATATCAGCTCGGATCAATGAACGTTCAGAGCAATTGGCCCTACAAACTTCTCGGAATCCAAAGTCCAGGAACAGTTCCATCTAAGAGTCCGGTGATAAGCCTTTTACTACTCACGAAGATACGTTATCTCAGCCACAATCGCAACAGTTGGCCAAATTCCCATTCCTGAATTTAGCTACTTATCTTAAATTAATTGAGTCTGTTAGTGCTCAAGAGAATTCGTAGATCAAAATATGTGATTTTAAACTTATTTCCAAAAAAAAAAAAACAAGAGTTTTGATGTTTTTCACAGGAGACTGTTTTAAATGCTTAAATCATTTCTTCGTTCTATGTATTTATTTATTTGGCAGAAAATACATGCTTTTTTTTCTTTTCTTTTACTAACAAAATTTTTTCACAATTCCATTAACCTTAACATGGTGCAACCTTCACCGTAAAAAGTAAAACTAAACAATAAAAATAATAGCAAAACAAAATAAAAATATAAAGATAAATCCTGGGTTAGAGTCCCCAGGTCTCACAAGCATTAAGATTTTCGTCAAAAACTATGCAGATATTTATACAATAACTTGCTGCGTCATAAATATTTTATATATATATATAAGGCCCAATATATGCAAAATTCAATAAAAATAAAATTAACAATCAATTAGTTAAATTTACTTGATTAACAAAAAAAAATAATTAAATAAATGGATACGCACATACACTGAGTCACACGCCTACTTACATCCGCATACACTTCCACAATATTCATAAAATAATACATAATTAATAGCATACACATATTTTTTTTCGGTAATATATCTTATTTAGGCACAAGTGGGATTCAATATTGAACGTTTTATATTAAATCGGATTAAAATCTAAATTATTATAACATAAAAGTTTCTAAAAAAAAGTTAAGATTAGGGATGATGAATATATGATATCGCATCAAACTAAAAAATAACCCATACATTATTTCTTATCATTTCCAAAGGGGTAACAATTTATGCTAACCGTAATAATTCATGTTCGATCCATTGAGAACACTTGATGTTACGTGATTCATCGTTTCCTTTGTCAGTCCCAATCCTGAAAGGTCTCTCATGGAATCTCTACACCATATCCCCCTCCAGGTCAAAATACAGGAATATACGTTGATGTCCATGAATGGCACTTTAATTGTTCGACCAATAGCCATTCTACAATCTAAGGCTTTGTATTTGTTAATCTTGACTGTGCCAGTAAGAGGTACTCGGATTATCTCCAACGATCTTGGCATCTATTAATGTCTTTCCCATTCTAGAACAAACGAGATCAGGTTTCCACTTCCTTTTGCTAGCTACGTACGTTTTTTCTTTTTCTTCCTCATAACCTTTTTTGCAGAGGGCTTCCTCTAACAAATTTACGACAGCATCGTGCCGTTTCCCTCTCCCGCCATGGGTTAGGTAGCATGTTTGGATGACATGACTTGCAGTCTCGTTGGTAGGGCATCCTCGGCATCGGGTCTCCATGTAGGCTCTTCTTCCTCGGGACGTTCTAACTCTCGTTGGTAACGCATCTATGTGGGTCTTCACTTAAATCATTTCTTCGTTCTACTTACTATCTTATTCTTTACTCTTTTCTTTCCTACAGGCATTTCTCTTTTCTGTAGAACTCACAACAGATATCTTCGAATCAGATACCTGTGTTCTGGTAGGGGCTGGCGGAACGCAAGGGTTGATATATAAACATATAATTAAAAAAAAGTCCTCATCATCTCTGTATCATCTATATAATCTACAATAATTACATGGCTAATATAAGAAAATAAACTTTTTGATAAACTAATTTTTTTTTACAAATAATTATTTCTAATTGATAACGTAGTATGCTTAAATATGTTAATGAGAAATAAGTAGAAGCTCGGTTGCTTATGGTTACCATAGTCTCAGGACATTAATGAAGCTTATTTTAGGACTTGTTTCTCTAAGGTTGCCGGCCATTGTCGTCTGCGCTTGTTTTTTCTGTTCTCTTTGTTTGCTCTCAGCAAATGTATCAACCTTGTGATGAAAACTCGGCAGTAATATACTAGAGTGGAAGAGAAAACCTATTGTTTTTTTAAAACTAAGCTACTATTTGTAGCGGAGTTTTTAATTAATATAAATGCTTACTTTTATATTTTTGTTTCTGTTTCTGTTCTAAAGTTATGTATTTAATGCCCACGTACAATTACGGCAAGAGCCTTTTCAATTTTCTCCTCCAATCTTCATCGACAAATAAAAAATGGCGGACAAGCAATGTTAGATATCGTTTTTATGACCGGGGCCCTTAAATGTTAATACCCTTCAACTTAAATGATGAAAACATACAGGGCGGTTTATGATATAATTAAAATGTTGAAATTAGCAGGTCTTCTTCGTCTTAAGCCATCTGTAAGTTGTGATTCCTTCAAATCCTGATTTACTTTATTCCACCATTTGAGTTTGCTAACATGCCCACAGCTAAGCAGTTGCAGATTCAGGATTCAATTTTGGGTGGCTTTTTTATTTATTTATGTTTTACAGTAATTACATGAACAGTAATGAATATGAATATATATATATATATATATAGATACACATATATAAACTTGCACTAACACAACCTATGAAGGGTCTTGGATTCAGTACTATTTAGGAAAAGCACTGTTTCTAGGTCAACGGTTGTGCAAGGAGGTGATTTGACCGAGATCACGCTCAACCGCTAAGTTTTCTGCCTTAATTTATTATTTAATTAAGTGTACCCAGTTTATAGAGGCTGTGTGTGCCCCAGAAGGGTCTCCCTCCCGACCCAGGGTCGCTCCACGGCCAATGAACCAGATAAATAAATTTTCTGCCATGAGCCGGAGTTCGAATCTGGGACCTTTAGCATTGGAAGCTACCTTACCAGTGAGCTACCCCACTCCCTTATATATATATATATATATATATATATATATATATATATATATATATATATATATATAGAGAGAGAGAGAGAGAGAGAGAGAGAGAGAGAGAGAGAGAGCGAGAGCGAGAGATAGGGACCCCTATAAAAAAGTATTAAAGATTTGAGAGAAAAATTCGAATCCACCTTAGTTGAGTGGTGGACTTACGATTCCACGGAAGGAATCTCGACCTTCTTTCTCACTTTCAATTGAATAGGTTTGGTTGTACCTCTAGAACAAGGGTCTTCATACTTTTTAGCCCGCGAGCCATGGCTTGTGAAGGAGAAAAAAAAAACTGTTTTATAAATGACACTTCAGTTCTGAAATGAGATCTTTAGAGAAAAAAACATGAACTAAATATTGTAATGTGTGATTAATTTGCTAAACTTCATACTTTTAAATCGTTTTTAAAATTTTACCGTGTAATCAAAAAAACTTTCGCGTCTGAATTTTGGTGATCCCTGCTATAGAACAACCTACCCTTCCCCTCTTCCTCCATAATGTTATGCTTGGAATGGTGAGATTGTGGATTATTTGAAAAAAAAAAAAATTGTCTCCATCTTTGTCGTTAGTAATTTATTTTGATTTGAAGTCATTAGTAATTTGTATATACTTCA
The DNA here is from genome assembly GCA_928085145.1 of Nezara viridula. Taxonomy (NCBI): domain Eukaryota; kingdom Metazoa; phylum Arthropoda; class Insecta; order Hemiptera; family Pentatomidae; genus Nezara; species Nezara viridula. Next base: position 118,887,887 of record OV725082.1, read on the forward strand.
AAATCTGATTCCACCTTTTGAGTTTGAAAACTTTACCCTTGCTAAGTACTCGACTGTTGCCCCTGGTAAGAGATAAGACCGTGACTGTTTGGCTGACTGATATTGGATAAGAGGAACAGACGAGGGGATTGTGGCACATTAGGAAATGGACGGGTTGGCGTGGCTCAGTGGATCAGTGGACGCCCTTTGTGGACGGAGCCTTTGACTGCGCGGCTGGCTCTGCTCTGGGCTGGCTTTGTCGCTATTGGCTAGCACTGCCCTAACCGCCTCAATAAGCCCTTAGCTTTCTAAATATACTCTAGTCTCTTTTATTGTCCCAACTAATCCAGATTTTTATAAGGCACAACCGTTCGTAATTTAATTCTTCATACTAGACTGAAACGACAAGAAACCGCTCGACGTTTCCGATTACTTCAGCACTTACTTTTTTTATTTTTTTTTAATCTGTTTATTGAATAATTATACAATCAGCCACTGCTGGAGGGCTATAAGCATTAGGGCTAAAAGTTCTCATTCATACAATATATACAAATAATAAAGAAATAAATATAAATATAAGAGGTAAATAAATAATACTGGTGATGAAGTTAAATAAAAATAAAAAAATAAAATAAACAAATAAAATAAAATAAAAACTTCTAAACACAATCATACCTATATACAATATATACATTCGCCCAAGAATCTCCGAGCCAGGCTTTTTTCCCCCACACGTGGAAGGCAAAGCAAGACTCCGGAAGATCCCAGTGCCACTTTTCCAGCCGCATCACTAGTATTAGAAGCCAATGGAGACTGAAAGAGGGCACTAGAGCCACAGACGCTCAGGGCATGAGTGAAGATGCTGGCCATTGCCACTCCAGAAGCATATTTACAAGAGATCTCTGGGCCACTGCCGTTTTAACCTTCGTGGAGGATAGTAGGGATGAAGGGAGCTGGATAGGGATTGAGCTAGAGGATTTTCTAATGTGTGCATTTTTACTAGTTGTATTGTTTATACAGTTGTAAATTTCATTAAACAAATAAAAAAAATTAAAAATAAAATCGTATTTACACTATAATGTTATTTTATTTTTATTTTATTGTTTTATTGGGTATTAATACAGTCTGCCACACTGAAGGGCATTGGTACTAGGGCTATAGTATTCATTCACACAATATGTACATAAGAAAGGGGAAAATATATATATATATATATATATATATATATATATATATATATATATATATATATATATATATATAAATAAAAAGATAAAGTAATATACAAGATAAATAAAATAACAGATTAGCCTAATAATAACAAAATAAATAAAACACAATCACACCTATATACAATATAATGTTATTAAGATAGCCTATTTTATTTATCTCATGAGAGTGGTGAGCTTCAGACCGTAATACGATTATTAAAGTAACAATTTATTTAATAAATGATTAGCTTAGTAGAAAAGCCATAACTGGATAATTTATGTTTCTTTCGATATTATTCGAAATGCTCAGGAGATGAGAGATCCATTGTTCTCGAATTACCTCCTAGAGGTACAACCAAAGCTTTTTTAAGTGGTAACGTCGAAACTCTCTCTTTGGGTTCTCCACAAAATAAATTTCTAACTACCCAGGCCGGATCCGAACCGGCGTCACTAGACTCGAGACTGTTAAAGTTTACAGTGTTAAAACGTATCATTTGATGTGGCAGGCATGACTTCGTGCTATTGCCGTTTATTCCGACTTTCATGACATTTTCAGAGTCTGTGAGGGTTCGTAACTGGATGGTCCCGTATCAATTAGATTAAAATCCATCCACTATTTTCGGCAATAACATGTGAAAATTTATTTTGTTAGGCGTGCCAATATTTTGAATACCTGGAGAGAAGTTGTGGATTAGTGAAAAATTGATGGTATATCAATTTTATCGAATTACATCCGCTACTTCCTCTTACATTTGTACAAATGTATTTTCTATCTTTATCTAATGTATTTTTTATCTTTGGTACACTTCTTTCGTAAAAAACACGCGTTTGATGTGGTCCAAACTTAAAGGGAAGTTAGGAATTGTCTAAAATGGTTAATAGCAAACCAATTTCGTTAAATTCCTTTTAAAAAAATGCTTTAGGTTGTGGATGTACAAAGGTCCTTAATTCGCCTATATTTTAAAAAATGGTTTATTATATGTACGGTTATAAGATTTTAGATTGTATTTTTTTTTTGTTGCCACTGCCCTGCAGGATCATTAGCGACAAATAAAATTCTGTTATTGATTTTCATAGCTTTGAAGAATGGAAATTTTTTTAAGCTGCGTTTAAAAGCAATTTTTTCATTTATATTTGGTGCCAAATCCAAGTTTTCAGTGTAGGGCCGTCTTTTAAAAGGTCTTCAACTTTCTTTGACACTAGAGTTTCGCAAATTTGCGAATCAAGTCCTCTTAAGAAGCAGGCATGTGAAAATGAAATTATAAATATAAATAAATTATAAATAAATTCACATATGAAATTATAAAACTGTAATAATATTGTAATAAATAGATTGTATCTGAAAGTTTAATTTGAATTATATTTTAATTTAAAGTTCATGAGATGGACATAACATCTGCTGCCGCATATTGGATTTGATGAAGTATTTAGGAATTGTGAGTTTGATACTTTTATGGTCCAATGTTGGTGTTATGATTATTTGTCTTTTGGGTTAGGTGGACTTTTGTTTAACGTGCCTTTATCCTTCAAAACAGGTTTCTCCTTTAGACTTTATTCCCAAACGACAAATTATTTATTAGGTGATTATATAAACCGGAAGATATACCAAGCCTACTTGAGAGATACTTGGAAATATTTTACTAATAATATACATTCCTAATTTTAGCAATAACTCGAGATTTCATTATTGTATTGAAATATTTTCCATTCTTGATAATTTAGTAAATTTCATATCTTATAAGTTCATCAAAGTTTAATTGTAGGGCACTGTGAGAAATTATTGAAAAATGTTTTTTTTTTTGGAATTTTTGTTTTGTATTAACACCTGAGAGCAGTCATGTGCATGCATATTTTTCCAGAGCTCAATAGTAAGATACCGAGCTTCCAATGCTCAAGATCTCAGGTCCTCAAGAATCCCGGCTCATTTTTTTCATTTCAGCAGAAATTTTTTTTTTTCATTGCCCGTGGAGCTATCCTAGGTCTAAAGGTCCTCCTACAACCTGGTGCCACAATCAGCCTCTATAAAGTGGGTACCCTTAATTACATAATTAATTAAGTGGGAAAACCTGGTGGTGGAGCGTTATCTCGGTCAAATCACCTGCACAACCGTTGGGCAAGAAACAGTGCTCTTCCTCAATAGTACGGAACCCAAGATCCTTCATGGGTTGTAGACTGTGGTACATTAAATAAAACTAAAAAAACCTGAGGTATATGAATACAATTAAGTAACAGTTTACTCTCCCAACATTTTTTTCTTTATTTTAATAACATTTCAGGATCACTTTATTATCCCATCTTCAGACAGTATCTTATCTTTTTATCATCTGATTTAAAAAAAAAAGATTTGTTATAATTTTTATTTTTATAAATCGTCCCTTAATTATATTGTGGACACCTCTAGGGAGAGCCGAGTCAGACACTGAACCAAACCTTAAACCATTGGTTCTCTGTCTGAGTAGGCTCTCCCTAGAGGAGTCTTATAAAAATTTTCGGATGATTTATAAAAATAAAATTTATGACAAATCTTTTTTTTTTTTAATTAGATGATAGAAGGATGAGATACGTCTACCTATCTACATATAACTTAGTCCAGTCGGGAAGAAATTTTAGTCAAGTGCATCCCGAAAAACCCTTCATTAACATTTATTTCATAAATTTAGCCCATTAGCAACTCAAAGTAGTGTCCAGGATGCTTTTAGAAGAATTGCTAGGCGCAGAAGTTAATAATGTTTAAAATTTTTACAACTAAAAAATAAAGAAATTGCAGAACTATTGGATTTCACAATTCCTCACAGGTTTCCGTGGTAAACTGCATAGCATTGGAAAGAACACTGACTCCTTTGTTCCAATTGCGGAGTTCCGGAGACGGCTGACCATATTATTCTCGACTGCACCGGCTTTGAGGCACTTATGGCACAACAGAGTGTCCGGCACTTTTTTCTGTGGGGGAAGGCGATAGATAAATATAAATATATTGTTTAAAATTATGTGCGACTATTAATATAATCAAAATAATTATTGAATATTTAATAGTTGACCGTTGCATTATAAAAGAAGGAGATGGTCCGGGGTTGCGGTCATAAAAAGGCTAAATAGTGGTAAAACTATTTTATTGAAAGCCAACGTTTCGACCCGACTTTGCAGGTCTTCATCAGGGAGGTGTGTTCCTCTAGGAGTTTCACTTAGAACTGAAGGGTAACTAGGAGGTTCATCTCCCGGACCATCTCCTTCCTTCAAAATAATTATTCAAAAACGAAAGATGTAACTCTTTATATATATATGTTTTTTGTTTATAATTTGATTTTTTTTTTCTTTGTGGTGGAAGGCATGTATACATTATTCTAAATGCCGAGCCGTGATACAAATACTTAATTAAAAAACTAGATATAATACTTAACTACCTACTTATAGACCTTGGCCTTGCGATCTTGTTAAATTTTCTTATCTTCTTGATTAATTTTAGTTTACAAATTTTATTCATTCTTGCAAATTATTTGTAATTGGTGATATTTAAAAATTCCTTCTCATGCCTCTCATGCTATTATTTTTTGTAATGAACATCTAATTCACTATGATAAAATATCTAGACTGTGGCGAATGTGAATAAAAAATTACAAGTTAAAAAAATATAATTTGTCTTTAGTGAAAACATCGCATTCAAGAACACTAGTAATAGCGATAGAGTAGCTCATTCACACTTTATGTATAATAAAGCAAAATAATAATACTAAAAGAACAACTAAAATTGTATTTTAAAAAGGTCTGTAACCCACCCAGATTATTGGGGAGGGTAAGCGAAAAAATATTCTTGCCCCCTCGTCTTTCCTCCCTTCTGGATTTATATAGTTGTTAAATTTTCTTCATTAAGAATGGTATGTCCATAAGAGAAAACGAGTAGGGCAACACAGAAGTTCGAGAAAAGGATAAGATTAAAAGTGGATATTCTCCTGACATAAATAAAGAGAACTATAGGGTTCCATTAATAACGGCGTATTAAATCTTTAAGGAGGAACTTTACCAAAGTCATCCAATTAGAAATACTTTGGTCTGCCAATAAAAGATAATTGGGCGAGCCAGGAGGCTGATTTGTCAGCAGTAACGATTGTAAACGAGCATTCTCTAGATCATTATTCTGCATCAGTTAGCTCTTTGTTAGATCTGGATAATTCGGGGATATTTCAAAAAGATCTTCCATTATCTTCGTATATTCGTCACGCGATTCATTATTAATCGCGAAGATTTAATTTTTTTAACGATAACGATTACGCATTCAGTTTTAAAAAATATTCGTTCATTTTTTTTACCTCGTTTACTAAACTACACTAAACAAAACCTTTGAAAACCATTCAAATTCAAAGTTTAAACTGCTTCACTTTCATTGTTATTTATTTTTAAGACGAGTTCATTTAGTAATTTTATTTCAATTAGTAACGTTTTAAGTAATTTACTTTTGAAGTATTTAATATTTTAAAAAATTTGTTTGTATAATTTTAAGTTATAATCTGTTTTTTAGTGATAAAAACAACATAAAAGTTAGGCATCAAACTTAAAAATCTGTTCTACCGTTCGAACAGATTAAAAAAAACAAAACAGTAAAAGTACGTGCTTTGAGCCCAAATTGTTTGAAAATACTAACGGGATCTTTCCGAATAATTTGAGCCACCGAAATTACAAATTGGTCAAGCCGACAGGGAAAACAGATATCTCTCCGTGTGGCTTCACCGTTGTTGGACAATAAGTAGAGTTGATAAAGATGTTTTATTTTAAATACGGAGTCTTTCATTTCATTAAAAATGCTATAAATACTTACCCTTATTGAACGAAATTTGATTTCGAAACATTTAAAATGTTAATTACCTTGCAGGACAGGTGAACCAAGTGGTTCAATAATATAAAAAAAAAGTCATACCTTTGAAATGCTGTCATAGTCACTAAGCCAGTGTTTGTTATTTCCTTCATGTACGATTCCTCTTTGTCCTTTTAGTACCATCAGACTGTTGAACTCTTTGATAATAAATTACGGGAGAAACAATAAAAATATTCCCTTTTGCACTGCAATGGGAATCAGGAAGAAGATTGCAGCGGCCTTTATACTGTTCTTTGTGAAACATAGATTTGTAGCTCTTTTCCGATGTAGACCCGGCGGACAAGAGATCATGGACAATAGCTGGATGGCTTTGGAAAAGACAATCGGATATATTGCCAAGGACAAAGCGCAATTGTGAATTCATCACTGTCCAAATCAAGCTCTTTTATCCGCTAACCTCTTCCTTTTGTTCCCTTCTTCCATACCGTTTTAAGTGATTTATTGATCGATTTACTGATTATTCTTAATTTTTTTTTCCATTCATGAGGTTAATTTTTTATTACTTTAGCGATTCTAACATGGATCATGAAATTTAATATGTAGGTAGTTATAAAAAATAATTGATATATACATATATATACCTTTTAAAAGTTCGTTAAAATAACTATGGTTCACAATTATATTTACCTATTTGGTGTATAGCTCCTTTTGTCAGAGATATATTTTCATTTTTAACTTAAATATTATCAGGCCTAACTAGGGATGGGATGTCAAAGACCCATTATGGATATTGCCATCGATATTAACATTTTTGAAATATTTTATTTATTTATTTTATTTTTTATTTCTTAATGACATTTACAACTGTATTAAATAAATACATCTAGTAAATTTGAACATAATGGACATAATGACATGAAAATACTTGCTGAGTAACTATCCAATGGTAGCACTCTAATGATATGTCTACATTATTTATAACTGTTAAATAACTGTGTAATATTTGTCCTTAGATTAATGCGTTTATAATGTTTAGTACATGGATAACGTACAATTTTACAAATAGTCGGTACTGGCATAAGATTATTGTATGGTGAAAAGAGAATAAAAAATCTGACTGAATTGAGTTTGAAAAATCATATTATTTTTTATATGCATTGATATTTACAACTGCATTATAAAAAAAATACAAGTAGTAAATGTGCACTCAGAAATATAAGTACATGAAATCGCTTGTTAAGAAACTATCCACTGATAGCATTCAAATAATAAATTTACACTAGATCAAGAGGCCATCTTCTTTTCAGACGCCTCGGAGGGTTATCAGGAATTAGGAAGCAAGGTTAGAAACGAGAGGGTTGGGATGATTCTGAAGTTTATTATGGAAGGATAGGTATCTGAATTGGGCCAATCTGAAACGAAAGAAACATTAAGGTCATTATGGTTATTTTTGTTTGTAACAAAGTAGGGAGAATTGAGGATTTTACGAAGAATTTTGGATTGTAAGGATTGGATACGAGAGGAATTTGATGGTTTAGTGGAGCCCCATAGCTCAACTCCGTAAGTCCAAATAGGCCTTAATATAGTCAAGTATATGAGTCTTTTGTAATTAATTGGAAGTTTAGAGCGTTTGTCTAATAAGTGCTGAAGTAATCGGAAATGTCGAGCGGTTTCTTGTCGTTTCAGTATAGATTTTTGAAATATGAATATTAAATTAAATATATTAGATATTAGATATTGATTTTCTAGCAGATAGGCGCATAAAAAAATGTTATTTTCTTCTTTAATTAATTCATGAAAATCTCAATTCTTCTACCCTCCTTAGTAAACTTTTTTTCTAGTTCCTATCCATCTACGCTATCCTCAGTTTTTCCAGAATTTTCCATTCAACCAATACCTTCCATTCACCCGTAGATCGGATTCAGCGAAATACTAATTTATTTGCATCGTACATAGATTCCATTGACAATTCATGGTCTCGGTTTAAAAAGGTTCTAACTATCAACTTTAGGCAAATTGAGTTTACTGAGTGAGAAGAGACGCGCTCTATTCAACTCTACTCAGGAACGGCCATCGATAGTCGATATTATTGAAATATCGATATTTTGCAAAAACTACCCATGCTATATGAAAGTGGTTAGATGAGTATAATTTTTTTTCTAACGATTAGATTCAAAAATTATTTCTAGCGCTTTCCAAAAACGATAGGATTAATTTTCAAATTAAGATATTAAACTATCGAAGGGACAATATCGATATTTCGATAGTATTTACTATCTATTGCCATCCTTAAGTTAAGATAAATACTTCTTATTAAGGCTGAGGATCTCTATATAGCCGGCACGACCGTCCTGTAATGCGGGAAGTTGTTTCGAGAAGATTGAAGGGGCAACTTTTTTATTCTTACCATCAGTTAGGTGATACACTTGTTGGATTTTATCTACATCGCATAAAAAACTATCAAAATTATTTGATTTGGGATTTTATGGTGGGATAAGTTTTTTTTTCCCAATTTTGGAAATCTACAAAAAAAATATTAAGAATAAATTCAAGTCGGATATCAACAAAAAGTTTAAGTTTTTTAATTGAGGTAAATTTGAAACGGGTCTCGACTGTTAACTTAAGTATTAATCCCATTAAAAACAGATAATAGATAAATGAGTAGCTCAGTGTGTAATGCATTGTTCTTTTATGCTCTGCGTCCCGGATACGAGATGGGGTTTTGCAGCTAATTATTTATTCTGTGAAGTAAGTCTTGGATCGACCGTGGAGGGTCTGGAGACCGTTACAATACTTCCTTGAAATAACTGAACTTGTGTTGAACTGAAATGGATGGCTTCTTGCAGTATTTTATTGTTATAATTTTGTTCAATACCTCTTATGTGTGGATTATTTAAGTTAAAGTTGTATTGAATTTTTATAATATGTTGTTCTAGTGCTCTAGTGTTAATGTTTTTGCAGTTTGCGATATGTCAAGCTATTCTTCTTTTAAGGAGGAATATAATTTCTTAGGTTTTTCTCCTTCGTACTTTCTTCTTTCTATCGATGATCCCACATCGCTCCGGTTATAACCGGATAATTATAGTAGGGAAGTTTTTCAGTCCAATCTTTTATTATTTCTAGGAAGTTGGTTAGTGTTTAGGTCCCGCAGGCGTTCCATAACTGGCTTTATCATAACATTGTACGACCTTAATTTGAGATTTATTGATATTTTTCAATACCTTATGTTTACGGTTTTTATACGTTGGTTTATTTCTGATCATTGGTCATTAATTGTTGTTTTTTTTTCGTTTATATTTGGACACTCACAGGTCAAATGAGGATAATATTTGGTATTATTTTCTTGGTGAAATAATACTATAGAAGTGACCATTTCTTACAGTCAAAATTTCGGCATGTCCCAATGTTTTTCGCGATGTTTTAAATATTTATTTGCTACTCCACTGCACCGCTGCAGCGAATTCAGTTACAGGTTTGGCGATTTTTATGTGAATTTAATTAATGTCAGACAAATGCCTTTGAGTTCAGTTTGAGTTTCAGCTGTTTGATATATTAAAAAAATCAGCAGTTCGATTGATTTTAAAATTATAGAAAAAAAAATGGTGAAAATTATTTTATTATTGCAAAAAGATAAAATATAATCTGACTGATTTTTTAAAATATATATATATATTTTATTTGAATACTAATAGATTGCAATTCTCGCTTCAAATATTCGTAAACCAACGACTTCCTGTCCTACAGTTTCCTTTAACAATACTCCACTTATCCCTGTTGAGCAAATCCGATACCTAGGACTCCACCTGGACAAACGACTAACTTGTAATCCTCATACTAGACTGAAACGACAAGAAACCGCTCGACGTTTCCGATTACTTCAGCACTTACTAGACAAACGCTCTAAACTTCCCATTAATTACAAAAGACTCATATACTTGACTATAATAAGACCTATTTGGACTTACGGAGTTGAGCTATGGGGCTCCACTAAACCATCGAATTCCTCTCGCATCCAATCCTTACAATCCAAAATCCTTCGTAAAATCCTCAATGCTCCTTACTTTGTCACTAATAAAATTATCCATAAAGATCTTAATGTTCCTTATGTTTCAGATCTGGCCCAATCCAGATACCTATCCTTCCATAATAAACTTCCGAATCATCTCAACCCTCTCGTTTCTAACCTTGCTTCCTCTTCAATTCCTGATAACCCTCCGAGGCGTCTGAAAAGAAGATGGCCCCGTGATCTCCTAATGTAGTCATATCATTAGAGTGCTACTATTGGATAGTTACTCAGCAAGTATTTTCATGTCATTATATCAATTATGTCCAAATTTACTTGATGTATTTATGTAATACAGTTGTAAATGTCATAAAGAAATAAAAAAAAAAAAAAAAAAAGCTTAAAATATAAGTTTTCGTGCCTATTCATATTTCTCCAAAGTATCGTTAGCCTGGAAGAAGTACTGCTAGCCTTCTTCCAAATTAACGATATTTATTTTTATTTTCTACTTTTAAGTTACTTTTGTTAAATCTTGGTCTCGGTGCTTCAGCACTTTAATGTGATTCCTTCTACCTTATTTACATTTTACAACTTGTGAAATGGGGTCAACATTTATATTGAGTTTTCTTTATGTTATAATTATTATTAATTTTCCATCTTTATAAGTCCACTTCTTATCATCTTGATATTTCCTTTTTAGTTCAAGGATGCGATCAGCTTTCATACATTTTACTGTCGTTTGAAATAAAACTCAGTTATACTTATTTTTTATTGAATAATATCTGAATTATTGAGTTTCATCTCTATCCTTCATATTAATTTTATAGGGCTGAAATATGATTTATCCAATGTCAAATCAGCTTGAAGAGCGCCTTGAACCTTAATAGTCTTTTCCAAGCTGGGTCGTAAAAAAGATAGAAATAAACCTAATTTGATTTTATTGATATTTTTTTTTTAATATATAGTATATTTTATCTTTCACCATAATAAAAAACAAAGCAATATTTATAGTTTATTGCTCTCACAAATTTAACGTTCATAATACTCTTTTTATTACTTTTTTTTTTCAAGTATATCGTGCCAATAAAATCTGAAAAGGTTATTATTTTGTTATAAGGCATCTATTCCATTCTTATTTGATATAACGAATTTAATGTAATCTTTTCAATGCTCTATCGTATAATAAAAGCGGGCGTTCCCAGTGTTCAATTTAATATTTATTCAGTTTTCAGTTCAGTGACTCCTCGATAATTTTTGCCACTAAGGATTCCATTTTCTTAAAATAAAGTAATGCATTACACCACCTATTTTAACTTGTATACAAATATTTTTATTTATTTAATTTAAATGCTAATAGATTTGATTCATGTTTCATTGTTGATGATTTAGTCATCATCTTTTTAATAATAGCTTTTCAGCTTTTAATGGCCAAACTCTTGGCTATGTTCCTAGAAAAAAAAAAAGTTCATTTGATGCATGGACCGATTCCAAACGGAAATGGAATCAAGATTAATTTTATGTTTTTTTAAAGTGGTCTCCTTTTTTTTTTCAATAAGAAGTTTTAGATAATTTAATTCTGAGGACACCATCGTAAAGTGACAAAATTTTCTTTGAGAAAACAATAATTAAATTTACTAAGGTCTATGATAAAAGGGACTTTCAGAAGGTCTAATACGGACTCTGTACTGCTGCGTACGAACGGAGATACAGAGATATGCTGCTCGTCTATGGGTACTGCTGCATTACAGCGGCCGTATGAGGCCTGCTTGAATTCGCTTATATCATCGACCTTAATAAATTTAATTATGAAGAGGAGGATAGTCAAAAATAAAAATATCAAAAATAAGTAATAATATTTATTTTAACATTTGCCGACGTTTCGACCCGAAGTTCACGGCTTCATTAGGGCTGATCGCTATTGATCGAAGAGATCGCTATTGCTAGAACGATTCTATCAATAGCGATTCTCTACGTTGATTCTATCAATAGCGATCTTTTCGATCTCTTCGATCAATAGCGATCAGCCCTGATGAAGGCCTGAACATCGAAGGTCGAAACGTAGGCAAATGTTAAAATAAATATTATTATTTATTTTTGCCATTTTTATTTTTGAGTGATCACCCCAACCATCCTTCTCTTCATTATTCACGATAGTCAACCATCAACCCACAATTATAAATTTAATATTGTTTTCTCAAAGAAAATGTTTTTGCTTTACGATGGTGTACTTAGAATTTTATTGTCTTGAACAGTCTTTAAGCAATTCCTTCTTATTCAATAAAAAACGTGATCACACAAGAATGCTCTTAACTCCTATTGCGTTCGGAATCGACCCATGCATTAAATGTACTTTTTTGTTGGAAATTCTGTCTAGAATTACCCTCTCCACTACATAGTTTGTCCATTAAGAAACTCTGTATATGAAAACGGATAGTTTTTGAAAAATCTTACAAATCGGATTTTGACTGTTTTATAAACATATGAATTTTAAATTTCATGTAACACAAAATATCAGAGATTTAGCATTCATCGTCCAAATATAAGTCACACATAACTATTGCACAGGATAATTATGATTATAACTCTTGCAAGCTCCAATAAAGTAATAAATAATATAAAAGAAAATAATCAATTTCTTAATAAAATATTTCATTGATGTTTTCTATCCAAATTTTTACTTTTTGTAAATGACATAGATAGCGCTTTTGGAACGGATGGTAGTTTTTGTGTAAAAATTTTGTTTTCTTAAACATACCTAGTATCAATTAAAACAAAGGAATGGTGAAGATATTGATATATATACCGGAGTTATTCGTTCGTATTATGTAATGAAAACGGAAGCTTATATATTCTTACATAATAAGATGTTTACCAATTAATAATTACTTAATTAAATTTAAATTTATGATCGTAGGAAAAAAGTAAAGGTATATCTGTAGTTTTGGTATGGGTTCCAGTCCACTGCAGCTCATATATCTAAAAGGGTGATTAAATTGAAAGATGTTACCTTAAAAGATTGGGTAGTCCAAACAAGGAAATAGCATCTAGCAGATTGGTAGTGATTGGAAAACGATAGAGTGTAGACTAGCGAAGTAAAACCTATTTGTTGTAAATGGCTCACTAACTCCAGAATTTCAAGGATAGAAGATGTTTTGCTCTGTCGAATTGAGATAGGTACAACCAGTTTACGCCTATCTTCTAAAAGGTCTCAAAAATCGCAAAAATATACCTCAATCGGTAAAACACTTGTTGCAAGGCATTTCAGAATCATTAAGAGATATTCAAAAGGATAATGAAGAACAACGGCTCTCTATTAAGTTCCTGAAGATCACAAAAATGGGTTAACAGAATCTAAATTATAGTAAAACGCAAATACTCCTTTAAGGCAAAGGAGCAAAATAAAATAAAAAATGAGTTAAAAGTTTACTTAGGACCAAAATGACTTTGAATTAGTTCATCATTCGTAATTAAGGTGCAGTTATGTCTCGGGTATGACCTTTTCAGTCTCTGCCTCACATCCATTCGATGGAGCTTCCAATTCTGAAATCACTTAATAATTTTTTTTTTAGTAAAAAAATCTTTAGGTGCGCTTAGCACTTTATTTTGTGAATATTTAATGAGACAGGTCCGTCACGATCGGCTATGAAATGCTCATTCAGATAAAGTCGGCTCAAGTGGACTAATTTATGCGTTTGTATTAAAATATCTCAGAAATAAAATTGGACCTGCATAATGTGCGCAAGGAAAATGTTCACCGTTTCATTCTCTTTGTAATGAACTATAATTCAAAATTGTATTGTGACGAGACGCTGATTTAGAGAATCAGAAAGGAAAAAAGTGAGTATAAAATATTTTTTGAAAATTTTGATTAAATTTCTCAAAATCTAAAATTCGAACCTGCATACTTTAAGCAAGAGAAATTTTCAGCATCCGTCCTCTTTGTAATGAACTATTATTAGAAACATAGTTCATATACAATTATAATTGTATATATTGTATGTTATAATATTATATGATTATAGAACAAAAAATATTTATATTTCAAATCCCGCCTTGTCGATGTTTTCACTTCTACCTTTGTTGTATTACACACTGTAGTTTATTTTGTTTACTATTTCGCCCTTTAGAGGAGTTAATCATGATAATTGAATAATCGAATAAATAAAGGTGATTATTAATATGTTTTTTTTTTTTTAAATTTATTTATTGAGTATTACAAAAATCCTGTCACATGGACACTGGTTATAGTGAGGTTGTGTTGTATTAGAGACTGTAGTTTATTTTGTTTACTATTTCGCCCTTTAGAAAAGTTAATCATGATAATTGAAGAATCGAATAAATAAAGGTGATTATTAATATATTTTGGTTTTTTAAAAAATTTATTTATCGAGTATTACAAAAATCTGTCACATGGACACTAGTTATAGTGAGGTAGGATAACATTCACACAATATGCACAAAAATATAAAATAAATAAAAGCAAAATAACAATAAATAATAATCAAATAGTATGTACAATAAATAAAATAAAATAACATAAAAACAAAAAAATTAAAATGAAGCAAAAAAACACATGCATACCTATATACAATCAGGCGAGGGAACTCCAGGAGATCCCTGCGCTACTCTCTGAACCACCTCACTGATGCTAAAGCCAGTGGAGTTTGAGCGGGAGCGCTTTAGCCATTTTGAGTTTTAAAAATACTAAATTTCAATCATCTCTATTGTTTACAAGGGAAATTTATATTTTTAGCAGGAAATTCTGTAAACACCGTGATGAATAAATAGTGAATTTGTATTGTCGGAAATAGAAAGTATTGAAAATATATCACTTTACTCCTTTGTCCAGTAAATTCTTCAATTGTTAATATTGCCTTCATGTTGATATTGATTTTAGACGTTCTTGAATCAGTTATGAAATCTTGAGGTTTATATTAATTATGGGATATTTAATGTTTGGATATAACCATCGTCTTGGAATAGCGATGTTGGGACCTTATGCAAACGATGGGTGTTAGCCCTGTTGCAGAGCTTGGCTATTGTTTATTAATATTGAGTTAGATCTAATGCTGGTATATGGACTTGCTAATCTTATCCATAAGTTTGGCTTGTCTTGAATAATTACAAGGAACCACCTAATACCTATTGCTTTCAACAAGGGTCTGAATGAATAAGTTATCAGTAATAATCTCCAGTTAACATTTCTAACTGTTGTTCTGTTAAAAATCTGTTTCTAATGTTTCAACCTCTTCTTAATTCATTATAAGTCAAAATCAGTATTTAGGAAATTATTCTGTATAAAATGGAATACTTTCGAAAAATTATAATATCGATGCTATTAATTAAAATTGAATTTTTAACATTTTTTTCCAAAAAAGTTCAAAAATGTCCTAACCCCTCTACCTACGAAACCTGTTTTCTTTTTTTATTTTATTAATAAATAATAATAAACATGGGTGGTTCCAAGATATCGTTTAACTTGGCAGTCCATTTTTTTTAATATGTTCCAAAAACTATATACAAAAATTCTTTGATCTTAGAACACTTTCACAATAACATTACAGGTTGAGGTCAATTTTAAATTAATTGGTTTCCTACAAATTTGAAATAAAATGTTCTTTCTCCTCTCTGTTGTTACTATTTAATTTTTTTTAATGGATAAGAAAAAAACAATGCTTAGAGATATTGATTGAAACGTTATGGAAATAAATAGGGAAACATTATTTATTTATTTTTTATTTTTTTATTTTTCCTATTTATGTATATTTCAATAGTAATTACACATTTTTATATTAAAGGAATATAATTATAGGATTATGTCAAAAACGAATATAATATTTTTAACAAACACATGAATAATTAAATTCAGATATTAATAACGTCATAAGTAGACAATGATGGGACGAAACGTTTGGCAATACATTTTTTTTAATTATTTTTTTATTTTTATTTATTTATTTTTTTATAACAATTTGTCTCTTGGACATTGGTTATAGTGAGGTAGGATGACATTCACACTATATGTACAAAAAAAATAAAATAAATAAAACAAAATAATAATAAAAAATTATACAATAGATAATAAAATAAAATAACCTAAAAAATAAGAAAATTAAAACTAAGAAAAAAAAACACATGCATACCTAATTACTTATTAGTAAAAATATTTAAACGATAAATAATGGTACTTTGTAAAATTTGGAAATTTTGTAAAACGTTTACTTTTTAATTTGTGAGCAGTTTATCATTCTCTAGCCAGTCTGTCATTTTCGATTGAGGGGGAGAGAGATACACAGCAGTTATTAGCAATCTGTTCTAACCTAACCATAGTAGAAGAGTCATGATTCATTTTGTTGTCATTAATTTGAAAAAAAATAAATTTCAAACAGATTCGAAGCAGCACAGCTAAAATGGCTTTGCAATCTCAGCCATCATGCTCTATTGAGAAGGTTGTCTTTTTTCCATTACAGCTCATACAACCCACAAATTCTCATAGTTGGTATCAAACTATTTAGGTCACCCCAATGTCCTCCCCATGTATATATACATATACACACATTTTAAATAAAAATTAATATTTGCTATGGTTTATATTAGGGTTTGGAATCGATAACTATTTTTCAACAAAATCATGAAATAATTATAATATTTTATTTTAAAAATAATGTCTGATTTATAAATAAAAATTTAAATCGATCTTTGATTGTTTGTTTTTTTTATTCAGGCTTCAACCACTAGGGTCATTATTGGCTTATTTTCATTGACTTATTTTCATTCTATTTTCAAGTTTTGATTTCACATTACAGAAAAAAATAATTCGTCAATTTCATTTTTATTGTCCTGTAAAATGGTGTGTAGATCGTTTGTCAAGTCACAAGATAATCTAAATGTTTCGTAAGCTGATCTGCATTCTGTTCAAATGTATTTCACTGTGATTTTTATTTATTCAATTAAAAATAATGATCAATCAGTGAGTAATACAATATAGATTAAGAAGTAGGCTATCGAAAATATAAGTCCCGCTCAAGTATGTGACTTCTTCGAGAGCACTCCCGATCACTTCTACTTAAAATAATTTTTTTAAAAATTTAGCTTGTATAAATTTAAATATTATTAAATTTAAGTGTCCTCAATTAAAATTGGTCATTAGTGTGTAAAAATAATAATAATCTAAATGATATTAAAATAAAATAAATAAAATAATTTTTCTGTTAACCTATCATGTAGTCGACTTCCTACTCAGTTTATTTGTATGAAAGCTTTAGGTGAAATTTCTGCATCAATTTATAGCGATCAAGAATTCTCCGATTACAACGAGCTAAATATTTCGTGCTGAAGATATCGTTTAAAGTTAAATTTTTTTTAAACTAATAATGTAATGTAATAATATAATAATTTAATAATGTAAATAGTTTTTTAATTTACATGAAGAGAAATTTTCGTAAGGCTATATAATGCAGATTGGGACCCCTTAAGTACACTTCTGTAACATCAATTCAATTAATATGAATGGTATAAGGTTTTAAAGTTGATATAAAAGTACAGTTTTGTAAGATGGATAAGGTTATTGTATTAATTTAAAAAAAAAATATATTAAGTAATCGGTTAATTCACTCAGCTCTTGTTTGATGAATAAATAAATACGATATGCTTTCCTCGTCCCTGGAAGGACTAGCAAGCTGAGATTTAATTTAATCATGTGTCCGGATTAATTAGCAATAACATTTTCTTTAACGAACAAAGCAGATTTATTTTATCATAATGTAGTAAATGATTATTTCATGTTAGTAAACAAATCGATCGTTAGCTAAAAATGAAATTTATTTCAACATAAATAGTTATCCCCAACTAGCAATTAATGAAGTGCTTTATGACTTGGCAACATGGCCGATTTAAATATTCATAAAGTCCAGTGAGTAGGACATTGCGATGCAAGAGTTGTGGGAAATTTATTTATTGGACAAACGGTACGTGCTTTGAAAGGCGTATCCTTGCCCGATCCGTTCCTTCGGATAGACTTACAATTTAATTTCAAAGAGACTAGTGCCAAGAAAAAAAAAGTTGATATAATAGGAAGCCATGAAAAATGAACACATTTCCATTTTCACAGGATGAATGACCTGTTGGAGTGGAACTAAGTGTAATTTCAGAAAGGCTCCACTTGTGGATTCAGTTATTTTAAAATATTTATAAATTCAAATAGAATCCGTCGAGTAATCAGGCGGTCGGCAATTATTAATTGTAAAAACGTTTATTTATAATCTATTGGGAATAATGAATGGTTTTTGATTTTCTAATATTTTATTCTTTATAAGTTTATGTTTAATGTTACCATTGCATTAATTAATTACTTTGTTCCAAGATTTGAACTTTTTTAATTAAGTCAGGGCTTGTTATAATTTTTTTTACAATTTTATTCATGATATCTACAACTGTATTATCACAAAAAAAAAAAAACGCTGCAAATTATTCCACAATTGTTTATTATTTCCAGACAATTATACATCTAAAGTAACATTACCTACATAGTTACAAAGAAAAATAAATAAAAGGTGATTCCAATTATTGGACTAAACTTTTTTTAAATCATTGGTAATATGCTAAAAAAAATAGCATTACATCAGTAACACATTCAAAATTTAAAAACCAAACAAATGATATAACATTTGGAGTAAGACATATTTAAAAAAACCGGAGACTATATCGTTGCTCCTAATTGTCCGATTTTAACTAAAATTTCGTAAACTTTTAAAAAACCATATACATTATCGACAAAAAAGTGTAAACTTTTTGAGTTATTCGGAATTTAATTTTACCATCCCTCGTAACTTTTTTTCCAGCTTCTTTTCGTTAAAGTATGTTATATAGATAAATTTAAAGGGCGCCAAGAAAATGGACTTTAGCGAAGTTTCATTGAAGTCGGTATATTTAGGAGCTATAGTCTATAGCAACGCAGGTTTTTCTGCCGCAATTTTGAAAGTAAAAGGCGGAAAGTAATGCCGACGAAGGAGTATCATCCTCGGGTGACCTCTGATTTTATATCCAAATTTGAAAAAAATACGTCCTGTAGTTTCGGAGAAAATTCGCGGACAGCGGACAGACAAAAAAAATTTATTCGGTTTTCGAATTCTACGCATCCTGAAAGTGAAACCTCAAATTTTGAGAGGGGATGGAAGTTTTTGAATTTTTTGGTCGATCACAATGGTTGATTATTGAAAATAATAAACCAAAATCTAGTAAATATAAACAATGAATATAATGACCTGAAAAAAATTGTTAAACTATCCGCTGGTAGCACTGTGATAATATGTTTACATTAGGAGATCACAGGGCCGTCTTCTTTTCAGACGGCTTGGAGGGTTATCAGGAATTGGGGTGGAAGGAAGGTTAGGAACGAAGGGATTGGGATGGTTCTGAAGTTAGTTATGGAAGGATAGGTATCTGGATTGGACCAAGTCTGTAACATAAGGAACATTAAGGTCGTTATGGATGATTTTATTAATATATTAAGGAACTTTGAGGATTCTGGATTGGTTACGAGAGGAATTCTATAGTTAAGTGGAGCCCCATAGCTGAACTCCGTAAGTTGAAAAAAGACTTATTACAGTGATGTATATGATTCTTTTTTAATTATTTGGATTTTATAGTGTTTGTCTAGTATGTGCTGAAGTATTCGGAAACTTCGAGCGGTTTCAGTCCGGTATGAAGATTGCAAGTTAGACATGAGTCCTTGGTAACGCGTATAAATGAAAAATAAATAGTAATTGAGGCTAGATTACAGGCATAGTTTATTTTAAATGAATTACCCGATTATTTATTGTATAAGACAATTTGATAAAATATATATATATGTATATATATATATATATATATATATATTTTTTTTTTTTTTTTTTTATGAAATTGTCTTATACAATCGTATTTTTTTTAATTAACTGTTTTTAACTGTTTTTTAATTAGTAAAATGAAATGCTTTTATAGAATTTTTAAAAAAAGTTCCATAAAAATTCTTATTAAAATGGTGACCCCACCTTTCCCGGGGTAACTTGTTACGATAGAAAACTATCCTGAGTAAATTTGATAAAGCTTTTCGTAAGTTCATTGTTTCCAGTGATCTTAATTGCTTTCATGCTACGGTGGCAAATGTATATTGATGATTGCTTTGATTAAATATAAATTGTTGAAGTAAAGATATGGCCCAGTTTGATACTAATTATTGCATTAAACCAATATGTATCACTTCTAATGAAAATATTATGTTAAATAAATTACAAATAATATTTTAAACTTATATGGAAGGTGTGTTTATTATATATTTATACTCAGTTCAAGTATATCGTCAATATAAATTTTCTATTTTATCCCCTTTATTTTATTACTAATCTTGTAGACCAACTATAAACTGAGACGAATAAAATGGTGATATATTTTGCTATAAAACCTCAATCCTGGATATGTTTATAAATTTATCTCACGTCTATTAGGGTGTACTTGAGTTAAGCTCTTATTAAAGTACCTTAACGGTAATAAAATAATTTTCGTGACAAGGAGAATATTATGACTGACGATAAAAAATATTCATTTAGTATTTTCATTTATATTTTTATGTATTTATTATAATTTTTTTTTAATGTATTTATTATTATTGAATGGCAACGGGTGTCAGCAAAAAGTAAATTATTCAAGAAACTATTTTTCAGAAATTGTCTTGACTTTTGATTGGTTTATGCTTTAAGCTAATCTTGTTGCTTCCTACTTTTGAGACGGCTAAATGAGTTTTTTATTATTATTATTTTTTTTTAACTGATGCACTTTTTTTATTGCTAAGGAATTTAGTTCACTTAATACAGACTATTATTTTGTTTTTGTTTTTTAAAAATAGAAATAGAAAGATAACTTTACCCTGGGACAATATTCCTTGAGAATAAAAGCAGTTATAGAAAAATAAAATGTATTTTTGGACAGAAGATTAAAAGATGATGGAAAAAGAAAAGAAAAGAAAGTATTAGGTTAACTAAAACATTTACATCATTGTAAAGAAAAACAAATCGGGTGCGCGGATCACACAACTTTCACTTACCAGCCTCTTAGCAGAAATAAGTATTATCAGACAAGGGGGAAAATTAATATATTTATTTACATTCCATTGTGGCTATTTTTATTTTTTTAAATAACATTATACAGACAAATTTTAATTTTTATATCGCTGTATTTTATGCAATTAAATATTAAATAATACCACCGATAGCATTTATGAAAACCGCATAGGCATATGTAGATATGGCTACGTATTAAGCTCATGTTACGTATAGAAGCCTGTTGTAATCTTTCGGGCGGGCTCGATTGAGCTGATATAAAAAGTATTTAAGTATTTTTATATAAAAAATTAATGTGAAATGGTTAATTATTTGAAATAAAAAATAATAGAGGGCTTTAGAGGAAGCTAATATAGAAAATTAGCCATTTAAACCCTGCTAGAGAACATCAATAAGAATAAATCCGACATAATATTAACAACTGCTTGATAATACACTGATATACTGAGTTTGATCAAAGTCGTTAGAGCAGCTTTTTATGAAAATCGTAAAAATGTGTTAAATCGATTATATGAAGTATTACTTCCGATTTGCCGATTTTGACTAAAATGTTGCTGTAATATCCAAGGCTTATAAAAACCTTATATACGCAATTTCAGTTTCGTACCATTTTTTTTTTTTTTTTAGGCTGTTCACACACACACGCACGCACGCACGCACACGCACACACACACACCGTCCATTTTGGGGGACTTGGTTATTTGGGCTCAGGGGACCTCAAAACGTGTATTTCCGTTGAAAATTCTGATTTGAAAATGTTCACGATCGTAATATTTACCCTTACTATATATTACATATATAAATGTATTTGATTTTAAATTTCTACCTAATTAGTTATGTCTATTGTTCAATCGAAAGTTGATTGTCACTAAAATATAATGATTATTCTTCTTGCTGTTTATTTAATATACATACACAACTTATTGTAAAACAATATAAACATGTACAACGCGAATAATAAATTTACATTTATTTTCGATAAATATTTTTTTAAAGGAATATTTGTTTGTTTATTATTTTTTACTATATAATTATGTATATCTATTTATAGATGTAATTTTTTTTATAGATGATATATTTAGTTTACCTACTACAGGATATCATTATTTTATATATATATATATATATATATATATATATATATATATATATATATATATATTCTTTTACCTGTTTATCTTTAATTTGAAGGACTCCTTGTCTTAGGCTGATTTCTTATTGGACTGTTATAAAGAGACGTTTCGATCGAGTGAGGCTGTCGGGTGCTCCGGCCCACCCGACCTTCAAATTAAAGATAAACAGGTAAAAGAATATAAGACCTCAATCTGTCTCTCAAAGAGGCGCTAAAGATTATATAAGGATATATATATATATATATATATATATATATATATATATATATATGTAAGTTAAGTGTAATGGACTTGAAACAATTAAAAAAAGGGAAGAGGTTCACGAAATGAAACGCATGAAGTCGGAACCAAGACTGCTTTATTGTTGCTTCTAATCCTCTATATATACATTCTGAGATTGTTTACATCAATGCTTTTGGTATTAACGCGCTAATACTGTCCCGCTCCGTACCTTAACTTATATATACATACATGTACTTTACTTTTGTTTTAAGTAGCAAATATATAATTTTACCATGCCTCACTAGCGGATCCAGGATTTATTTTTGCGGGGGGGCTTCAGTCCGAAAGTTGTTTTTTTCATAAAAATAACGATAATTACTTTGGAAAAAAGGAAAGAAACTAACTACCTGTATGAAATGGTGTTCAAGTGATTCCTAAAGACCTTCTAAATGTAATTACACGAACAATAATACTTTAAGAGATACTTTTTAAATATTTTTTTCGATAAAACATGGTTATATTTCACCATTTTGGAGGGGATCCCGAAAGCCCACCCCCCGTAGATCCGCCCGTGCCATGCCTTATTTGTTTCCTATACAGTTTTGATAATTAATTATTTTTAATTTATTAAAAAAGTGGATTTCGGCCAATTACGATCTATATTTTTCTGATCTGATTTGAGATGTTTTAAACATTCTGTAGGTTGTGGTTCTTTCGTTGCATTTTTACCTATTTCTTTTTAAATCTAAAGTTATTTCCTCTGTTATAGATTTTCCTCCTTTTTTTTCCTAATCCGAGACTAGGGGGTCCCAGCAGAGTTTATCAGGACACTCTGATCCAGGCTTATCTACCCCAACAGTTGCTTTATCACCAATATTCCCCGGTGGGGTTTGATTTATCAGGCAGTAACATTTTTTCATTAAATCTTATTATTTTTAGTAGTCTGATACGAAAAATATGAATTTGTAAGAGATTATCTTATGTTAGCTTAAAAAAGTAATTATAGCTTTACATTTATATGATTACTTTACATACTTACGTTTTGCAACAATTTTTCTGTCATTTAACACTAATCTAGACAATGCTCTGTCAAAGCTTTTGGCCTGAAAAAAAAGAATGGTTACTCATCTGTACTGTAATAAATATAAGATAGATTATTGAATGTTCTTGTGGTTGCTATGGAATTACGAACCAATAAACTTTCAGATTCAGTGTCGCTTTTAGACATTTGTTTCTGTTTTTGTTGCTTGAGGGATTTTTTTTTAGTTTAATAGTTTGATGGTAGGATTTAAATGAAACTTCTTCATCCATCTTCTTTGACGAATTTTAGACCTTTCCTTTTCTTTTGCTTCTTTTATTCTCTTTTTAGGATAAATGAGATTTCCTACGCCCTTAATATTTGTTACTCTGGTAATACAGAAATGTCTGACACGGTTTTTTATTTCAGTTTATTATTACTATAGTATAATATTAGTAACAAATTTAGATACCCCAGTTTTATTTTAATGCTATCTTAATGGATAGTATTATAAGATAACCAATTTTCTTCATTGCTTAATGAGAAAAGTAAAATAAATAAAGAGAAACTGTAATAAACATCAAAAATTAATTTTTGATAATAAAAATAGTTAAATATAACAAATGAAACAATTTGATAATCAACTAAAGGAGGTATAAAAGATCGGAACGGATAATTGTTGTAATGGAGGAACCAGAGGAATACAAGCGTGCTCCAGATCACCCGAAAGATTAGAACAGATTTCCGTACGTAACATGAGCTTAATATAATACTGACTCCGACAATATAGGTACATAAATTATATAATATTTAATTTTATAGATTACAGCAAAATAAAAATAAAAATTTGTATATATAAGAGTAATTAAACAAATATAAATACCTACAATGATATGTAAATAAATATAACGTCTATAATTTTTGGTCTCACTTCCCCTTTGTCTGAAAATACTTATTTCTTCCAAGAAGAGGGTGTGATAAGTCAAAGTCGTGTGATGCGCACACCAGATTTTTGTTTTATCGCTTCCTATGAAAGAAAAAACGCAACCACCTTAAGAAAATACGAAATTGGGCTTCTTTTCCTTTCGAAATGGGCCTATACATCAAATGAAACATTTTCGTTGAAAATTTTGTTTAGGATCACCTCCCATTATTTGGCCATCAAGAACTGAATCAACCCGTATATTTATGCACGAACATCAAACGCCCAAGTTTTTTTTTTCTCGAAATACATAATAATAATAATGCTTTATTTATTCTGGGACGAGTCCCTTTAGAATAATACAGAGAGACAAAAATGTAGGCTAAGGCGCATCAGAGATACATAAGCAAGAATATAATTTAATTAAATAACCAAAATAAAAGAAATTATAAGTTATTTTCTATTTTAAATAAAAAATTGAAAATATACATGAAATAAAAATAATGAAGAATGAATTTATATACATTTTTACAGTAGTAACTATTTACAATTTTATGAGGACTGGATGGATAAGAAATGATTAAACAGGCGGGATATAAAGGTAGGAAGGGTATTGGATTGACGGATATGGGGAGGGATGGAGTTCCAAGGTTCGGTGGGCCCTTATGTATAAATCAGAAGACCTGGAACGAATATTGCGGTAGCGAACAGAGGATTTGAATTGGAGGAGCTCGGAGATGTAAGAAGGTCGGTGAGATTGGATGACTTGAAAGAGGAAGGATGCCAGAATATACTTACGACGGTAGGAAGGATAAAGTCACTTCAACTCTGCATAAAAACGGAAAACAGAGATGAATCGTACAAAGAAATTTATCAAACGTTTTAGTTTCGGCTCGACGTACCCAGAGAAACCCCCATATACCGTACAGCAATAATCAAATTTGTGGAAAATTAAGGAAGTTACTAGGAGCCTACGGGTTTCAAGAGGAAATAGGTGAAGGGAGTAATTTAGACGTTTTAAGGTGGAAATGGTACGGCGGGAGATGTTGGATATATGATTTTTCCAGGAATCAAAGATCATTTCAAGGTTTTTGATGGAGGGATAGAATTTGGTGAGATTATCATGTAAGAACAGAGTTGGAATATTAGGGACAGTTTTAAGGAGGTGATTGGAGCCTATTGCCTTCTTCTTTTCTGCATTCAAATTCAACTTGTTAGCTCTCGCCCAGTCACAAATCCTATCCAACTCTTCTTGAAGCTATTCTGTGGCTGATAATAGGTCGGTAGGCGGGAAGGACAGATGTGATTACATAGTTGTGATTAGTAATTTATGATAATTTAGCTTAAGGTCAAATATTAGGTTTATATTGAAATAAACCGGAGCAGACAAGATGTTGGAGCACGGGACAGCAAGGACAGGAATAACCATCGCATTGGCTGGTATAAATACGGACCCTCATCTTTATTCATGTAGCCGGCTGCTTTATTAATATTCAGTATCATCTTATTTGGGAAGGTTAAGGGTTCTCCCTCGGGGTATTGAATTGTAATCATATTACTAAATATATCAATTGTTTATGTAAGCGTAGGCGACGGTACTAGAGATGGAGCACTTTCTGCCCTCATCGCTCTCCCTCTAATATTATTTGAAGGGGATTAGCTCCTCCAACATTTTGCAACCATTTATTTAAAATAACCCACAAAAAGTTTAATAAACCGTATGGATAATAATAATACAAGGGTCCCGTAAGATGGGGGTCATATTTAAAATGTTGATAGTAAACATCAATATCTACAAAAAAGTAGATAAACATTGCGAAATTTCCATCATAAAAGTAGGAAATTTAATATTTCTGTTTATTTTAAACGAGTCACGTTTTTTGTTGAATAGGAAGCGATAACATAAACAATATTTGATTTAAGTAACTAAACATTGTTCCATATTAAACTAGACAAAATGTACTTCAAAAGAAAGTAAAGTTTGTCATTGTAAAAACTATCTAAGGAGGACTATTGGGCGGACAAACACAGCTAAGTTTCGTTTAAAAAAACAGTCTTGAATTATTTGCGATATTTTGTGTTTTTGTATCAATCTTTAACTGTACTACATTTCCCCCACTTTTACAAAAACTTCCTCGCTTAATAACCTTCAAATCCATTTTAATTAAGTTGATGTTTATTAGCAAAAATTTTGATATTCGCCAGAAGTAGTGTTAAGAAACGATGTGATTTCCTATCCAGTCACTTTTAGCACCCGTGTTTTCTGCAAAAATGACTACAATTAACTGTTGCAAAGCTTTTATTTCTAAATTTAAAACTGATGATTTTTAAAATATTTTTCGCGTAAATTGGTCATGACATTGTTTTCCTCCTAGATCGCCGTCATAGGAATTAATATGTGCTTATCAGTGACAAATTTAATGGTTCTAGCCCTATTGTTTTCGTTTTAATGAAATTGTTGTAACTGGTAGGTTTCTGTATTTTAAACGTAAGTTTCAGTAAGTGAACTAATGAAAATATGATATGGACATAAGTAAATTCAAAGCACTGTAAGAGGGAGAAATCAAATTTTTTATCCTTGGTAGATTACAATGGTTCCAAATAATAAACCAAAACATATGTACGAAATACAATTAGATGTTATATCATCGCTGAGAATGGTTCGATTTGATAATTTTTTTTTGTTTCGTAGGAAATTTAGACAACCTTCGAATTCTGTATACAATACTACTATACTTACTTTATAATTTTTGAGTTATGTACACATAAAACTTCGTTTTGTTAAAAGCACTGTTTTTCCTTGGAGTTGTGCTTATTTTTGTTACCTGAAGGAGAAGATAGTTCGCTGGAAACGAAGCAGCGGATAGCTTGCCAAACTCTGTTGAGGAAACAATTTTCTTAAATACTTCTACCTTCGTATAACCTATGATAAATTCCCTTGCTGTCACAGGTGGGGAACCTGCTGCTCCCGTCAATTTTTGCACGATATTCATTAATAATTAATTAGTATTTGATTACTTAGGTTATTTATTTATTTGAAAATAAATAGAATCGAGTTGAATATAGGCATATGGTTGTGCATTTACTTATAAATAAATATAGCACCAGTAAAATGCAAAAACAATTATTGTGGCCTCGATTATAACTTCCTAACCTTAACGCGGGCTATAATGATAAGAAGACTCACCATCTAACGCTTACACTTAGTAAAAAAAAAGTACACTACAAACTGTCGGAGTATTTAACTTAACATGGTAAGCAAATTTTACATAAAAAAGTTGGGTCTGACGAACCTTGATACTTAACATTGTGACGGACAAATTCTTCAAACATTTCATTTGAATAATGGATATAAAAAATCTGATAATGGAGATGAAGAAATTCACTGTTGAAGGTGATCCTCAACCCATCCAAGAAGACCGAAAAGAATAACAATTTGGTCATTTTATTTTTTCTTTATTATAGTTTCTCTTTTAATAGGGTATATAAAAAAACTGACCGTTTTTCTACCAAATATTTGTATTATTATTTCTTGGATATAAAATACAATTAATACTCAAAGTATAGTCTATTGTTATCACAGTCATTCTGCTAGCCAATTGCTCGATCCCATATTACCTATTTTGTGTTGGTTTTTTATTTGTTTAATAATGATAATTTTTTTTTGTTCTTATACGCCTATCTACAACAGTCATAATCTTGACAATAAGCAGATTTAATGTCATGATGATACTTTTGATTGATTTTCTTTTTCATTGTTCTCATAATCTTTTTACCAATCTCAATACTCTTCTATTTATTGAATAACTTATAACGTAATTTATATCTGTTTAAATAACTGTGTTATTTCTCTTTAGATTAATATACCTTTATAATGTTTAATTGATGGAGGACGTACAACTTTACAAATAGTCAGCACTCGTATGAGGTTATTGTATGGTGAAAAAAAACATCTGAATCAATTGAGTTTGAAATATCATATTTGATATCTTATTGCTAATTCTTAAAAAAACTGATTGGTATATTCTGTAGAAATGGTCCATACACATTATTTTAAATTTTTTTTTCCATATATAACTATGAAAATGTACATTGTGCGTCTAATCATCGTTAATGTTGTTTGAATTATTTGTTTGCCAGCGAATAGAAACTGTTAATTATTGCTAATTTGGATGAAGACGTTACATAAATTAGCTCCCGTTTTAACATAACACCCGAGGAATTGATAGAAACTATTACAGAAGTTTCGCACAGAGACTTGTTTCCAATTGATTTTAGCTAGTTAGGAACTTGGCTACCGACATATTCACCCATACCATTACGTACTATTAGTTTGCTTACTTATACCTCTGGTAGCTCAGTTCGTGGTTACAATGTTTCATATATCGCTCTTGTTCTGATAATCATTTTCTCGCAACAGTTGATTTCAATAAAATAAAACGAATTAAAGTGTAATATAAAATATTACCAATATTCAAAATTATATTACCAATAATACCAAAATTCAAAATTATGTACGTCTTTTTGAAATAAAAAAATAATGAATAAATTTAGTTATATTTTCCGTATACAACTGTTCTCTGTTCAAATAAATTTCTTTAAAAACTCTTGTTTGAATATTTATTATTGTTGATTTATAAGATTGTTAAAGATTCTTGAATCAGACTTAGTTGAGATCAGAATGACATTATATTAAATAATATATGTAAGTGAATAAGCATACTTTAATTAATTAGAAAATATCATTTTTTTAATAGTGTACATTATTATTTTGAATTTCTTGTTTTCAATGACACTAACATCTTGCAAAGACACTCTTATTTGATAGTTTAATTTCATATTTTTAAAAGGAGATCTGGGTGCAACAAATAAGTATGCTTTAGTTGAAACATAATTTGCTAAATTTAATTTTTTTTTTAAATAATTCACAAATTAAGTAACCCACATTTTTTTTTAAATTTTCATGATAAACGCTCAATATTGTCATTTTATGTTCATTAACGTTGATACAAAAAATATTGAAATAATTAATGAAACACTATCGAATAAAAAGAGAAAAAGATAATGAATAAAAATAAAGAGATAATGAGTACTATTTAGTGAATGGATCTTGTTAACCTAGGTTAACAATGAACAATTATTACTAATCAATAACCTGAGTTTATCTTTTCAAAAACATTTTGGCAGTCTGGAAACCTCCACTTTCAAACTTCATTGTTATCAATTTAAAATCTATAAACGTATATTCCAATTATGACTGCAATTATCCAGAGGAATAATTAATAAAAATTTATAAATATTATATTATTGATATCTTAATATATATTTTATAAGCCCTAAATATCTGATAGTTTTTTCTAAGCTGGTTTATAATTTTAATTTATAAGATTTTCCTTCCTCCAAAATTTAAAAGGTGTCCTGGTAAGGTGATAAAATTTGACTGAGAGTGGTTTCCAGATTAAAAACAAACTCGATTAGGAAGTCAACAGTCTGGTTAGTGAAAAATCCGACCTCTTACCCAACTCCAATCTCCTCAATTGTATTTTGATACCTTTTTCTCTGGATATTTTTGGCACGTTTAAGTCATTTATTTATTAAATTTATTTGACGCGATGGTACTGATTGCAGACGTTATTCTATAACTCTAGAACTTGAACCAGGTCTCAAAATAAATTATAAACATCGTGCTTCTTCCCCGACATTTCTATTGGGTCAATTAAAAATAATTGACCATCCTAATGGATCTTTCATTACCAATTGGACGTCAATACCAATTTAAGAGAATGGTTCAATATAATAAATTACCGTTAAATATATATATATATATATATATATATATATATAAACCTTCAAATCGCTGGAATTATTTTCATAAAAACGTATATATTAGTATTAGAATCATTTATTTGGTCAGTTAATACTATAAGGATCAATTCACAAAATGAATATCTGGATAAAACCACTGGAAAAAAAGAAGGTAAAAACATTTTATCATTTTAAACGATACATATTAGAAAAGACAATATTTTTAACATTTCGTATTAAATATAAAAAAATTGTTTTTGTAATTAACTTTATTATAATACATCTCAGATTATGGGAAAAAATGTTAAAGCTTTGCAATATTCTATAGTAACTTAGTTATTATAATATGGTTTTCTGAAAACTCAGGGTTTCATTTCGTGTTACTCAATACCAAATGAAATAATTTTTTTACACAACTAACAAAAGGGAATCTGAACTTACTCTGTCACAAACCTCAACTTCATTATTATAGACTTAATAAAGCTCATAATATAGTTATTGATTGATTATTATTTAATTACTATTTAACTTTTGTTAATTTCATGTTTTCTGTATATATGGTGTGAATGTATTCATATCTCATTATAATAATTGTCCACGTGATAAAATGTTATATTTCTAAATAAATTTAAAAAATAAAAATCTTAAAAGAAGAAAGTTTTTCTAAATCTGGGTAATGATAGAAAATCACGAAAAACGTACATTTTAAATGAAGGATTATTGGCAGAGTTAAAAGTCTACCCGGTGATAAGGATTCGAACACACAATCTCTGGTTTATCATGTTGCCGGTATTTTACACAACTCTTTGGCGGCAACATTTTTTTTCAATTCTCGTATGGATACAAAGCTTTCCTTACCTTAGGAGTGAGTTAGATAAAATATTAAGCATAGAATATGCTTAATATTACAATATAATAAAGAATATTGTACATGAATGCCATTTTTGATAAATATAAATAATCCGACTGTGTTCCTTGCTACGGTTTCTAACTCGTTCGCTATTCATGTTTCTTGATTTGCCGTTCACGCTCCAGTTGAAGAACAAAATAGGCGAAGAATCGGTGTAAATTCGTCGTGATTTATAGAATGTTTAATTAAACAATCGATCTTTCGACGATTTTATGCATAAGTTGTTTGATCAAGTACAAGAGAGAATAATTTTCATTCTTTTTTATTTCTGTATTATCTTCAAAAACCTTCGACTCTAATCTCATTCTTTAAAAATTATCCTATCGGCTAATCCTTTCCGGCCGATTGGCAAACGAATAAAGAACTCTTGACAAAGGGACTAACTTCTCTAAGGACCTTTTTCAATTACCAATCCAATAAATAGTCGTCTGCCGCTGTTAAGACCTTGATTCTTGGAGTCCTCATTTATGTCTTTGATTTTTTTTTTAAATTATAAATTCTATGATTTATATTTATTGTTTGTGTTTATATTTTTGATATTACTTAACAATTGCAAAACAGTGACGCAAGTCCTTTCAATAAATATATTTACAAAGCTTCAAACACGGTACATTCCATATTAACAGTGAAAAAGACTAAGTTAGGATAGTACATCCGAAATTCAAACTCCAAAATAGTTAAAAATATACGTGATTTTTTAGGGTTTTTGCTTTTTTAATTTTTCTTACCTCTTGAAACAACATTATATAAAATAAAAGTTGATATTGAATTAAATTGAACCAAATTAGCACTTCAAAGCTTTTAGCTCGTCCGATATAACTATTATGCCTCTGTAAAATTTTGGAAAAATGTTGTACCACTCTTAATTTTTAGAAACATGTCAGAAAGCTGTGTTTAATCAAAGCGTATTCAATTTAATCAAATAAATTTTAATAATTATATAATATTTATATTTTAATAAAGACAATTTTAACGTAAGATCATTACTTTTTCTCGAGTAATGATATAAACTGGTCCTTAAAAAAAAAAACTATAATCGCAGAAACAAATCTGTTTTTAATTTAATTTTGTTTTTGTTTAGAAAGATTATAGTTTGTGATTGTTTAGATATTTAGCTCGAAACACTCATAGAAACAAATATGGATCATTGAAAAATTTTGTTTTCTATTTTGGGATACTTCAACCCTTTAATCTGCAGATGTGTGCCCGTCCGTGAATCCTCCAGTGACACACCAATGTTTTATATTTTCATTTTGGATACCATGATATATAATACAATCAATCTGAACCGTGTGTGAATAATTGTGTATATAATATAATCAATACATACTCTGAACTTACTCATGTATCTAAAAACTGTATTGTAGAATGGATATAAATATCAGTTGGAAAATATTTCTTTCAATACTTTTATCATCAGGCTGAAGGAATGTGTTTAATTTTGTTATATTATCTGATATCTAACAAATGTTATTTCTTGAAGCGTGCTTCTCAATCTAAAAGGCTTTATATTGCCGAATTTCATTACCAGTACAAACTTGGCCTCGGGTTGGGAGTATTTCCAAGAAAACTCATATCTTGCCGAACAATGTCCCTAAAGATTTCAAAACACAAGGTCAGGCTAAAAAGGACGATCCGAGAAAGTGGTATTAATTTTGCCGGTTCTCTTTTTGGTCATATCAAAAGGAGAGGGGGAAGGAAATGAGGAAAATTTCAGTAAAGATAAGGATAATAGATGGAGGGTCTATTCCGAACTGACTTTCCATTTTTTCTTCTTTTTTTTTTTTGTATAACCGATATTAAAACAGGATGAATACCTTCACTTCAGGGTAGCCCATATTAAAGTTTACTTAAAGGGTCCACAAACATTATTTCATTTTCAGACGCCATATTATTACCATAGAATTGAAAATTCTTTGGAAGTTTAACCAACAAAATCAAATTCATCAACAACTGTCAAAAGATTTCTGTGACTTATTTATTTATTTTTTGAATTGATTGAATATAAAAATTTGATTAAAATAAAACTGCTTATTCTTTAAATAAAATATTCATAGTAAAATAGATTATAAGGAATGATAGAAACGAATAATACTTTTATAATGACCAAGCTGTTTCTACTTTTTCTTTACCCACTTTTAAATCTAATTTCGATGTATCAATTTTCTAGTGTATCAGAAATCATCTCAAATAAAAATTATTGTTTGTAGCCATGTGCTATTAATGCAATTTTTTTTGGTGATACATAATCAGGACTCAGTAATTTTATTTTTATTTCCTACGTTTCAATCCAAACGTTTTTTCAAGCCCTGATGATAATAGTCCGTGGTACAGATCCCTTTTTATCGAATTATTAACATCCGTTTGAAACTTCGTAAGTAGTTTCCTCTCAACGTATTCTACAACTATTATATTTACGAAAACTCTTGGGATTGAGGCGTTTTCAATCTGAAAGGGAGAACACTTTGCCTATTTAATTAGGAACTAAAAACTCGCAAATACTTATTTGCTTTCTACTTGAATCGTAAGATAAATTGATCACGAAATCGAGAAAAAAGGTGCCCTGCAAAAATATTTGACCGGCTGTCCTATATAACCTCGTTATTTTTAAAATTTGGGGGTGTAGGTCACGCCAAACGGCTCAATATTTTTGAAGGCCACATTTTTTCTCGATTTTGTGATCAAATTATCTTACGATCTAATTAGACAGAAAATTAGTATTTACGAGTTTTTAGTATCTAATTAAATAGACAAAGTTTGCTCCCCTCCAGATTGAAAACGCTCGAATTCCAAGAGTTTTCGTAAATAAAATTGTTGTAGGTTACGATGAGACGAAACTATTCACGAAGTTTCAGGCGGATGTTAATAATTCGATGAAAAGGGGTCTGTACCACGAACTATAACTTTTCATATTTTTTTTTTTTAAATTTCATAACGACTCACAAGTTTTGGGATAAAACAATAAAAACACAGAAACCAAAAAAAAATTCTTGAAGGAAGTTAATCGAATGTTCTACATATCATAGAGTGATAAATATTGAGGACGCAGTCTCTTTGAATTTTTTCTTTATGCCAACGTTTCAACCCAAACATGTGGGTCATCTTCTGGACGCGGTTTGAGCACTGAGGGCGTTCAAGTACTCATGTTCAAGTACCCAGGGTGTTGAAATACTTGAACACCCTCAGTGCTCAAACCACGCCCTGAAGATGACCCACATGTTTGGGTTGAAACGTTGGACTAAATAAAAATATTAAAAAGGCAGCGTCCTGAATATTTATCACCCATAAAAAAAATTACTGAATCCTTAGATTACCTAGCATCCATGGTATGTACTACATTTTACAAACTTTAGTGTTGAAGTTTTTTTTTTTAATATTGTTTGTTTATTAGGCCTGGAAACATTTAGGTCACAACCTGCAGCCCAATATAATTCCATTCTCCTAGCTAAGAGTTTGCTAAGGTCTATAAAAGCACATCTTATTTCCTTGTTGAGATGTTCTGTGGTTATACAATCTAAGAGGAATAGAAGATCTGTTATAACAATACAGCGCTTCATCATGTCCGGTAAAAACAAAGCAACGGATTTTCTTCTTGGAAGATCTTTAGGAATCCTGTAACTTTCTTTCAGCAGCCGATTCCATAACTTTGTATAAATGTTCTGGATATAATTCTCCTTCAATAAGTTTCCCTTTTACTGTTTCTTTTTTCTATGTCAAGCCAGAGGAAAATTCTAATTGGTTCATCCCAGATCCTTTCCTAGATTATTTATCAGCCTCTTCGTTCCCGTTTGATTATTAAGATTCCATTGAACGTAACAATGTTTGAATATATCCATTTCGGAGGGATATAATTGCCGCCTGCGAGTAGACAAAGAAAACGAATGACTCTTACCTCCTCTTTAAAATTTGTGGCAACCTTTCCGACCTGAATGGCACTTCGAAAGTCCTTTGTAGATTCCAGCACCGGCGTGCTTCGAATGCAGAACCATCATCATTATAGATGTGGAGCCAACCTACTTGTGGGAATCATTTTGTGGTTGCCTTTAACTCATGAATTTGAGTGGTGCTCTTAGAATCTATTTGAAGGCGATTAGAGTACAATAAAACGACGCATGTGTGGACATTTTATGGTTGCCGAGAAAGGCTTCCTTTCAGATGGTTTCATTTCTTTCCTTTATACAAAGCCCCCTTCCGCTTTAGTAAAAGTCTTTTGCGTTTAAGACTTTGAGGAGTGGGTTCATATCCAATCCAATAGTCTGTGTTGGTTTCTCTACTAATGAAAGTTGAAACTATTATTTTGTTTTCCCTTAATATACAATATCACTTACAACTATTAAATCTATACCGTAAGATGGGGTAATTTTGGGACAGCGGGTAAAATTTAGTTTGTGATTCCGTAGTGGATACACTGTGTTGGTCCAATCTTCAAAAATGTGTTTTATGTAGGCATGTACCGCATTACTATCTTGTAGCAGTGTGAGAAACCTAATTCACTAAACTTTTATGCTGTCAGGTTTATTTATTTCCATTGATTTTTTTTTAAAGTGAAAACTCTTTTTCGGCGCGGCGCGTTTTCACTTTTTTGTGAAGAGTGAATTAGATTGAGCTGTCAGATTTCGCTCGGTTTTAACGCTCGGGAAAAATATGCAAGAGTCAATTAATTTAAATGTTTTTACACATGTATTAAAATATCTCTGATACTAAAAATCGAGTATACATACTGAAAGCGAGTGTAATTTTCAGCATTTCATACTCTTTATAATGAACTATTATTTATATTCCACATTAATAATGTTGATGTTTTCACTTCTTTCGTGTGGTCTAAAGTTCACACCTTAGTTTTTGTTCTTGTTTTTTTTTTTGGTTTTTGTTAATTCTTGTTTTCATGAAACTTTTGCTTTTGCCTCAAGAGTAATATACCGCAAGCTAGTAGCGCAATACATGCCTACACAAAGCATGTTTTTGAGGACTGAACCAACACAGTGTATCCACCACGAAATCATCACATACTAAATTTTACCCGCTGCCCCAAAATTAACCTATTTTACGGTACATATATTTCAAAATTACAATACAGTCTCGTAATATATGTATATATTTGTAAGTGATATCGGAGAGGAGGAAAATTATCATACGTAGTTGATTAAATCTCTAATGTTCCAACAAGATGTAATTAGTCACTCGAATAACACAGTTTATATTGGAATCACCTTCATAGAATGTTAATTTTATGCAAACATGTATGCTACGTACGAGAGTATGTAATATTTTGAGCAGCGTTTATTACCTTTCGAAAATACATTTGGGTTTTTGTATTAGCATTAACCTCCCGATATAATGTAACGTGTTCTCGGATTGCAGAGTTTCCGTAATATCACGTCAATACAGAAATTAATTAATCCTCTGATTGATATCATTTCCCTGAATTATGAGGCTTAATTGAGAAAATTACGATATTGGTTTCTGCATTACCAGTCAGGGAGGGTATTCACAATAATTATTTCCTAACGGATAACTTTGCTAATTTTGCGTTATTATGTTTTGAAAAAAGAATTTAATATACTCAATGTTCTTTTCTTTTCTTTTGGTGTTGTAGAATATTTCAGTTTTTATTTTTTATAAGCCAACAGTACACCTATGGTTTTGCTTTCAATTCCTACCACGACGTTTCGGCTTGTTGAGCCATTTTCAAGTTTAAACAATATATATATATATATATATATATATATACGATATATATATATATATATATATAACGAAACGTCGTGGTAGGAATTGAAAGCAAAACCATAGGTGTACTGTTGGCTTATAAAAAATAAAAACTGAAATATTCTACAACACCAAAAGAAAAGAACATTGAGTATATTAAATTCTTTTTTCAAAACATAATAACGCAAAATTAGCAAAGTTATCCGTTAGGAAATAATTATTGTGAATACCCTCCCTGACTGGTAATGCAGAAACCAATATCGTAATTTTCTCAATTAAGCCTCATAATTCAGGGAAATGATATCATATATATATATATATATATATATATATATATATATATATCAGAAATGGCTGTAAAATGAAAAATGTTTTTTGATTTGAAAATGGATGGACGAGCTGAAACTGCAAAAGTTAACATAATTTTTTTTTAATTTGATACAATTTATGGGTTTCGTAATTTTAAATTGTAATCGAATAGAACATCATCAGTTAATCTAAATCTGGAGGATCATTTCTATTTAGTTCGTTAGACTTTCTTTTTTACTTTCGCTTACGTATATGTGAAATATAGTGTAAAGGCACGGATTATTGTCATATTACCAATCATTGACACTTGTAACTTAAATTTTTGATAAAAATAGGCTTATTGGAAGTGGTACTTTATATCATCGATAAAACGAATTTTTACGATTTCCTCAAAAATGGCTCTATCGATTGTGATTAAACTCGATGTGTCAATGTGTAATTTTAATATCAGAAAAAATAAAAACAACTAATCGACCATCCTACTCATGAAAAGACCTATTTTTATTCTAAGTAGAGTCTATTTTAATTTTCCGGAGGGGTGTAGGCATGCGCCATTACTCTAGAGGAGAGGGTTATGACGTCTGCAGGCGTATAATCTCACTATGTCAATACCCTACCTATGAGGTACAGTAGGGTTGGAAATAAAATTAAATAATACCTATATAATATTTACCCTATAGTTATGATAAAATAAAATAAAAAGCCTTTCGGGACCGAATATGAGAGCATGGAGAGGCCATGTGTATCCAAACGTCGATAAAGAGCGATAGTAAAGGGCGGAACCGATACACATCAGCGAAGCAACAGTTGATTGTGAAACGATAGGCCAACCACTGGCCTCCAGTCTGTAAACAATACATTTTATCATTGGTCCAAACCATTATCATCAGATATCGGCAGCCTAATTCTGTAGCCTAATAGATATTATTTAAGTAATAGCAATCAGATAGATTATAAAATAATATATAAAGAGTATTATTAGAACGTAAAAATGTATAAAGAAAATTAATAACTCATTAAATAACTATATAATGTTATGAGATTGCAAAATATAAGGACCGACAATAAAGTGCATCAAACAATATGAGTGATTTATTATGCCATTCCCTTTCCATATCAGGAATATTACAGCAATAAGTTTGCTTCTAATCTGGTGCTTTGAATTTGTGACTGCTAATGGGTCTGTATCGATCGTATGAAAAATAAAATCTGTCTACCTTGAGAAAATACTTTCCTACCGCCTATTCAATGTTAGAAAAAAAATGGGTCCTCCCTGATTATTGGGTATCACAATTCCTAACAGGGCATGGAGGGTTTCGAGCCCCAAACCTCATGGATTTGGCAACGAAATTAACTCCCTACGTCTCTGTTGTGCTGAGCATGTCGTCACAACTTGCACAGCTTTTGAGACAATAAGGGCCATGCTACTGAGGGAAACCTGACTCTATATCATCACGGAGTATATAGTAAGCAAGGATAACTTCCCGAACTACGAAGCTTTACCCGTACTTGTGGAAGAAATTAGTGGCGTTGATCATTTCAACCTAATCTAGTCAAATCAAGAAGGAAGATGGAAGTAAGAGAATATATGGTAGAAGTATTGTGCTCCTTCTTCCGAAAATCTGTAGTGCAGACACCTCTACAGGTCCTGTAAAATCCTGACACCTTTTTATCAATTTTATCACCAATTTATAATTCTCCTAAAACTTCTCAAATAACTTCATCTGTTTGTAACCTACAACGTTGTTAGTAACGTAAATTCTTGGAATTAGGGCGTTTTCAATTTATAGATCGGTAAACTTTATTTATTTAATTAATTTAATTACGTATTAAAAACTCATGAACACTCATTTGTTTCCCACTTGAATCGTAATATAATTTAATCGCAATTTAGAGAAAAAAAGGTGGCCCGCAAAGATATTAGGCTGTCTGGCCTATATAATCTCGTTATTTTAACTTTTTCAGGATGGAAGTAACGCCTAACGGACCAATATATTTGTAGGCCACATTTTTTTTCGACTTTGTGATCATATTATAGAGTGATAGAGTTGAGGTGGCTCTACCCATCCTATCGCCGTCAGTACTTCCTAGCCACCTTTCTGTACCAAATTATTAGAACCCATCGACCCTCCTACATTTTTCACAGCTTACAATTCAAATATTCCATCCAATCCCGTCCCACCAGATCTCGTACTTCCGACCTCTATCCTCCTCCTCACCGAACTGCTGCGTTTGACAAATCCTTTGCAATACAAGCCGCATCCCTCTGGAATTCCATCCCACCTGATATTCGACACGCTCAATCAGTTTCCTCGTTTAAACCACTCCTCTTTAAGCACCTACTCCTTTCTCAATCCGAATGATTGTGAAATATATCTCAGAGAAATATCTGAGCACCACCAGAGAGTACCTCAATTTATTAAGGTTATTTTAGTTTCTCATACATATGTACAATTTACTTGTTCTTTTTTTTTCTCTTTTCTGTATTTTTATCGTAAGTCAACTTTCATTGTAAATATACAATTCAATTGTAGCCACACAGACATATAATCTGTATTCATATTTTGTTCTTAAGGGACAACAGTCCCAGAATAATAAAACATTTTTTTTCATTTTCATTTCATTTTCATATTATCTTACGATTCAAGAGGAAAGCAAATGGGTATTCATAAGTTTTTAGTACCCAATTAAACAGCTAATAATTGCCGATCTTCAGAAAACGTCCCAATTCTGAGAATTTTCGTAAATAAAAATATTTTAGGTAACCATGAGATGAAATTATTATTTACAAAGTTTCAGGAGGATGTTAATAATTTGATCGGTAACAGTTCTTTATTTAATTAGGTACTAAAAACTCATGAACACTCATTTGAAGCGTAAGATAATTTCAGCACTTCAATTACTGTGAATTGAAGCAGTTTTTTAGTAAATCTCTCAATTTTAAAACTAAATTTTAGATTAAACTGAAGCACAGTGTATGCAAAATATTAAGAGAATAAGGCCCCTTTAGTCGCCACATTGTTGTGCAAGAGGAATCAAATCAGGGAAATTCTTTCGCTGAATGAAGAGATTTTGGAAACTCCTAATTTAGTTTCTGAGAATGAAAGCATTTCAAATACACTTCTTTCAATAAGAGATTGAGGAAAACATAAATATTTTATTTTTGAAAATTGTAATGACGTATCTATTTCCTAGAACATTATTCCTACGAGAATTTATATTCCTGGCCTCCAATAATTGTGAATAATCAACGCTCATGAATTAAACAAATATTTTCAAATCCATAGAAAACCAAGTTCACCACGAACTTAGTAAGTATACTTTTACCCACAGGCAAAATACGTATAATTTTCTTCGGCGAATAATCGGGTTCTCAGGTGTGTAGTATGTGGCTTAACAAGCTTTCGGTCTTATTTAAATTTTACGAGACAACATTTACTTTGCGGTGGAGGAGAATTGCCTAGCGGAGAGGTCTGTAAATAGTAGAGGAATACTTGAAATATGACCAGAGATGATATATCGCGTACAAATGCTAACTATCAAATGTGCTTAAGACCTGTCAAGCAGCTGTGGAGGTAGCACAATCAATCATAGCCTACTGCCGGCGTATCATTTGCTTGCATCTTTGATAGTACCATCATATGTTACGGCCCCGTCTGAAAACATAGTTATTGATTATTTACTCCTTATATATTTATTTATTGAAATTTTACGAATACCGAGTTTTATACATTGCAAATAATATTTATTGGACTTGATGGATCATTAAATTGTGTGATTTCGGTAATTGAGTACTGGCTAAATATTACCTAGAGATCCTTTATTTATGGAATCGTTAACGTCTATATAAAACTAATTGAATGGCTTAATGTTATTCATCTTACGAAAATTCTAGGAAATTGGGCGTTTTCTCAATAAATTAATTAATTTAACGAGGTACTAAAATCTCACGCATACCCATCCGATTTCCACTTCAATCTTAAGATAATTTGATCTCAAAATCGAGATAAAAGATGGCCTACAAAAAGATTGGCCAGTTTAGTCTATATGATCTCGTTATTTTTACATAGAGGCTCAGGTAACGGCAAATGGCTCAATATGTTTGTGATAAAATTATTTTACGATTCAAGTGGGAAGCAAATGTATGTTTACTTTTTAGTACCTCGTTAAATTGATATAGTTTACCGATCTCCAGATCACTAGCCGATCCAGGATTTAATTTGGGGGGGGGGGCTTCAGCCAGAAGGATTTTTTTTTCATATATATAACGATAATTAATTCGAAAAAAAAGAAACTAACTATATGACATGGTTTCTTAGTGATTCTTAAAGTTCTATTAAATGTAATTACACGAACAATAATAGTTTAAGAGATAATTTTTAATATTTTTTTGTATAAAACATGGTTATATTTTACCACTTTGGGGGCTTCAGCTCGACAGCCCCCCTCCTCCTCTGTAGATCCACCTGTTCTCCAGATTCAAAAGACTTCGTTTTCGAGAATTTTCGTAAATAAAAAAGTTGTAGATTACGATAATATTTACGAAATTTAGACGGATGTTAATAATTTAATAAAAAGTGTTATTGAAAAACAATTTATTAATTTCAACTTGTTTATTTATTATTTGTTGTGAATTTGTTTAACATTTGTCAGTTGGACTATAGTTACCTTTTCTACATAATTATAAAATGTTTCAGAATATTTTAAGCAAGAAATTGATCGAAATTTGGACTTATTTCTCAAATTTTGTACAGACCAATTATAATTACATTACCTTATGGGCCAAATAAGGAAATTGGTTAGCCGGACACATATAAACTGTTGATAAAGACATTTAAAATGATGATTCGAATGTTTTTATGTTGAGGGTTTACTCTGAAGGATTTTTCATAGTTTGGTCATCTTCAGTGTAAAGTAGTTCGAGGAGTTATTTATCAGTGACCTTTGCTATACAACAGAATAAAAACTGTAGAATTCAGTTCAATGCAACAGTTTCTAAATATGCATAACTAATTTACAATCTGAAGGCGAAAGGAATACAAATGATATTTCCGTGAACTTCATTTTAAATGAAATTACTTTATTGCTTATCAATAATTATACTTTTAAATTTTATATTTTTTAAATATTTTAAGTGAAGTGAAAAAAATCACTATAAAAAAAGTTTGACTTCAAAATGAGTTATACTTTATACTTGTTTATCAAAATAAGAAGAACTAATATAAATTAATTAAAGTAAAATCATTTTATATATAACATGAATGGATTTGATAATATACTCTCTAATTACGTTATTTATGCTGTACACCGTTCCTGAGAGAAGGCCTTAGTAGAAAAGAACTTGATTCTGCCATTATAGAGAAGATCAGAGTCACTAATGAGCAATCATTGCTAATAGCGGATCATATTCAAGCTTTATCATGACCTCGGAAGCTACCGACCAACATATTTTTGGAATTCGTCTTAGCCAAACCACGTTATTAATATATAATAATCTGCTTAAAAATTACCGTAAGATGGGCTAACTTTGGAACTTTACGGTATGTATTATTGTGCGTGACGGAAGTTTAATAAAGGTTTGTTTGACAGCCTGCATTCAGAGCTGTCGACTCCACGAAATTTTTCGTAAAATAAGAAATAAGAAATCAAAAGAAAAAAATTCAAATTATATTATTAACTATTTCTAGTGCTAATTATTAAAGCATAAATATACGGGGAGTTCTGTAAGTAGAGGGGACTATTTATAGGAGTGGTACCAGACCTCAAGAGCTACAAAAAAGTTTATATAAACAAAAAAACCGATGTCATCCAGAAAATTAGGAAATTGAAGTTTTTTTAAGTGCCACGTTTTTTAGTTCAATAGGTAAAAAAATATTAAATTTAAGTAATTAACAATGACAATTTTTTTTTATCTTTCAATATTTATGTCATGCCAGACTGAAACGACAAGAAATCGCTCGACGTTTCCGACGTTCAGCACTTACTAGATAAATCCTCTATACTTCCAATTAATTACAAAAGACTTATATACATGACTATAATAAGGCCCCTACTCAGAATTCCTCTCGTATCCAATCCTTACAATCCAAAATCCTTCGTAAAATCCTCAATGCTCCTTACTTTGTCACTAATAAAATAATCCATAAAGACCTCAATGTTCCATATGTTTTCGATTTGGCCAAATCCAGAAACCTATCCTTCCATAATAAACTTCAGAATCATCCCGACCCTCTCGTTTCTAACCTTGCTTCCTCTTCAAATCCTGATAACCCTCCGAGGCGTCTGAAAAGAAGATGGCCCCGTGATATCCTAATGTAGACATATCATTAGAGTACTACCATTGGATAGTTACTCAGGAAGTGTTTTCACATCATTATTTCCACATGTTCAAATTTACGGAATGTATTTCTTTAATACAGTTGTAAACATCATTAAGAAATAATAATAAAAAAAAGATGTGCTTCTCTTGACGACTGTTAACAGACTGTCTGATTCTAGAAACGATTATTTTAAACATTTTTTTTTTTAGAAATAAAAGTATATTTAGAAGTTTCCGTTTGTTATAATATATCCCAGGTCATAAAAAAAAATAAGTAAAGCTTTCAACTTAATTAATGTGTAGTTATAGATTCTTAAACGAGGAAGTTTTTATGAAAGTGGGGATAAATTTAGTACCGTTAAAGATTGATAAAAAAATATCACAAATAATTTTTGACTTTTTTTAAAACGAAACTTAGCTCTGTTTGTCCGACCTCTTTAAATAGTTTTTACAATGACAAACTCTACTTTCATTTAAAGTAAATTTTGTCTAGTTTACTATGAAGCAATTGTTGATTACACAAATTAAACGGTTTTTTAGTTATAACTGCTTATTCTACAAAAAACATGACTCGTAAAAAAACACAAAACCTAAATTTACTTTTTTATCAAAAATCGGACCTATGCTTATATGAACCTTTTTTTTGTTGTAGTTTTTGAGGTCTGCCATCACTTATATATAAATATTTTCATCTACTTACGAGACATCCTATATACATGGGTCATTTAGAAATTTCTATCATGTGTGTTTAAACTTTTTTGAAAAAAAAAATACGGAAATAGCGTGATTTTCGACTTCCGAGCAATCTACATAGTTGGGTTTATTAAAATGAGGATTCAACATAATCATAAATATATCATTTTAAAACATATATTTAAATAAATAATAAAATTAAGCCCTGGGAAGTGTCATGCCTAGTTTATAATAATAGAATACGTAAGGTCGTAAAGATAACAGACAAAAGTCATAAAAATGCGCCCCATAATATATCTCTCATCCCGAACGTGGTGTGCACCCTTAAGAATATTGCGGCACTCAGTTTTAATGCAATTGAAGAATATATTGTCCACGCAATTTTTATCAACTCGAATTACACTTAACCTCATTCTCATTTATCTTATAGTTAATTATTCACATTCATTTACTGCTTTATATACATCTAGGCCCCACGTTTCAGTAATGAAGATAAAAAGGATAAAATAAAAAGATAATAAAACAATTTTTAATAATTATAATTTTCCATAGGAATCTTTATTTGTTGGGCGCCTGGCTTTACTAGCCTTTTATCTCTAAAGAGATAATTATAGAGAATAGAAGTTACTTAC
The DNA here is from genome assembly GCA_928085145.1 of Nezara viridula. NCBI lineage: Eukaryota > Metazoa > Arthropoda > Insecta > Hemiptera > Pentatomidae > Nezara > Nezara viridula. Next base: position 118,932,655 of record OV725082.1, read on the forward strand.
CCATGATTTGGCCATGATAAATCATTTATTCTACCATGCTAGCTAAGGTGAGAAGGGTTAGGTTGGATATTTGATTATAAAGCAGCAAAAAAGGTTAACAGATCTATTTACAAAAAGAAATATTTACAGAATTAATACTATGTACAATAAAAAGAAATAAAATACAAGGAAAAAAAGGGAATTCAAACATAATTACTATATACAATAAAAGATAAAAAGGAAGATGTTTAAGATAATACAAATAACAAAACAAAAAAAGATACTTATTCTATATACTATATTATGGCATGCCACATCCAAACATCTAGAAAAGATAGTCAAGATACAATAAGATGTAAGAGTACATGCACATGCTAAAATATCAATTAGTCATCTGCTTAGGAAACAAAAGAGAGTAGAGTTTGTTTTGTTTCCAGTGCTTTCTTAATCTTGGTTACAACCTTAACATAAGTAAATTAAAAACACAAAAACTCAGTCATACCTATCTACAATCAGGTAGGGACCCCCAAGCCAGGCTTGTTTGTCACTCCAACTATAGAGGGAAAAGCAGGAATCCGAGAAATCCCTGCGCTATTCTCTCAACCGCGTCTCTGGTGCTAAAGCCAGTGGAGATTGAGCGAGAGAGCTTTAGCCACATACGCTCATGTCTTGAGTGGAGAATTTTGCCATTGTCAGAACTACAACATATATACTACAAAAGATCTCTGGGCCACTGCCGTTTCAACCTTCAAGGAGAATTATAGGGATGAGTGGACCTAGATAGGGATTGTGTAAGCGGATTTGGATGATTTTTGAGGTTCTGATGGAATTTGGAAAAAAAATCATAAGGGATAAGGTCTAGGAAAAATGGAAATTAAGATCATGGTGTAGGGTTTTGTTGTTTACATAGAAAGGAGCATCGTCATTGTTCGAAGGACTTTTGACTGGAAGGATTGTGCGCTTTTAATGTTAGAAAATTTTCCTGTTCCGCACAGTTCTAGTCGGTAAGTCAAAATAGGTTTCAATGTTGTCTTGTAGTTCAGTGACTTGTTTCCAATAGAAAGTTTAGATTTTCTGGTTAGTAGTCTGTATAGTTGGCCTTCTGTATTGTCGGTCAAGTTTCTGTCTTTTAAGTCTTGTATGAGCGTTCCATATTATTCGTCTGTCAAAGAGAAAGCCAAGATACCGGACTGTATCTGAGAAAGGAAGTCAATTAAATCCTAGAAATTTAGTTTTCTCTGTTTTTTTACTGCTATATCAGAATATTATACATGTATATATTAACAAGATACGTATATTATTTTGCTGTTTTTAATTACTGATTTCCAGTGTTAACCTTTTTTCATTAATTATTTTCTCTATATTTTTGTCTATGGGTAGCATTAAATAAAATAATCACTCTCGATTGGTAGATTATTCTTTATTAATTTGAACGGCAATCTTCGTTCCCTTCTTCAGCATATACTGTGCCCTATTATTTTACAAGTCATAGTATTTAATGATCTTTTAATTACTATTCCACGCCTGTAATTATTTTGCAGACCAAGGAATTGATGCGGAATCATTTTGAATTATTTTTTCCTTGCACATAAGGGTTAATCATGAATAGTGGGGCTCCTAAGCGGTTAAAAGTTTTGTGATCTCCAAAAATAGTTTTTAGAATAATTAAACAAAAAAGAACTAATAAATCAAATTAATTTATTTAGAAAACATAAATTTCACACATTTCTTTTATATAAGTTTCTCTATTTTTTATTACAAATTCATGAATAATTTTATTAGTGTAAATTTTTAAAAAAAGTTTGCGCTACATAAATAATGGCCGTAGTATATAATCATTCTTCTACCATAATGTCCATTTTTTTTTTATGTGCTTAGTTATCCATAGTAATTTTTACATGCTTTAAAACATAAAATTTTATCTCGCTCAACCTCAACTGGCTTTCATTAGTAGGTATATCGGTATTTTTTAAATTTTACTTATATTCAAGTTTTTTTGTTTTTATTTATTGTATATACTTTTTGATTATTGTTTAGTTGTTATTTGTCTTGTATTTACTATATCTTTTTTGTATATATGTAGTATGAATGTGGTCTTACCTCCCTTTAATTATTGTCCAAGTGACAGAATAATATATTACTCAATAAATAACTAAAAAAAGCAACATAAAATTACCTTAAACATAAATAGGAGAAGAGTTAACATAAAAATCAATAATGTTTGAGCATACGAAAATGTGCAGGATATTTCCTATGCTATTTGAGTGATATCTGATGTGAATATCATGCTTTCTTCACTTTATTTTAGAAACATTCAAATTTGGTAAAGTACTTTAGTTATAATGGGGGGAATAAGAATGTAATAACCATCTTCCTCCCAAGGTTTTACTTTATTACAAAATCTTCAAATTAAAAGTCCAAAACTCTAAATCCGGGTCGAAGCCGTATAAATATATCAGTTAGAAAAACGATACAGAATTATAACGTCTCGCTGGCCTTCACAAAACTACAGCTAATCATAGGTTACTAATGGATTTGTCAAAGACTAATATGAGAAATAAAGGTACAAACTGTTAGTAAAAGGTACTATTTAAAAATTGAGTGTTTTAGACGAGAGCATAAAACTGATTATTTATTTATGATTTATTAGTACAATGTAATATTTTATTATCCTCTGCTATTTTCCATAGTAGCAGATTACGTATAGCTGTTGAAAACTACAAAATGTCACCTTTAGTACATAAATCCTCATTTAAATATCGCCTTTTTAAGCACCTACTCCTTTCCCAATCCGATTAGTCATATACATAGATAAGAGAACTTTTTAAAGTTCCCCAGAAATGATTTTCTTTACTCATGCTATTATATTTTCCAACGATTGTATTATACACATCAGTATATTTTTAGTGTTATTGTTTTATTTTTTGCTTAATTCTTTTTTCAATATTTCAATCTTATAAGAATTGTAAATAATTAACTGTATGTATGGCCACACAGACATTTATTCTGTATCCATTTGTCCTAAAGGGACAACAGTCCCAGGGTAATAAAAACAAAATGTTTTAATTTAATTTCATTTCATTTTTATAAATACGACTTTTTGCATTAACTATAGCGTTATACAACAACCATTTCCACTCCATTGTGCTTAGGGTTATTATCTTGGTTAAACGGTAGTGGCCCCGTGACCTTTTGATAATATGTATATATTAGAGTTCCATCAACGGCCAAATTCTCCATGAAGATCAGGTTTATCGAACATAGTATATTCCTTATGCTTTCCTCGAATATCGGTCAAAACTATTCATTAGTTTTAAAGTGGCCCTTCGCCAGATATGGAAGCACGTTATATAATTACTCCTTGAAATCTTTTTTTACATTAACCCTAACATACATTACACTATTAAATTAATTTCATAATAATAAAATGTAAAACTTCATTGTTTTTAAATTAATTGGTGAAATAAATATGAAGAAATTTACATAGCAATCAACATCAAAAATTAATTGCATTCAATTGTACTCAACAATAGAGTCTCCCCCCCCCCCCCTCACTCCAAGCAAACTTCCAATTAATTGAATTCAATCCATTCGTTGTGGACCAATTTTATATCGCTGTAGACGACCACTCTTGTCGCTGTATTGCATTGCAGACCTAAATTGCTCTGCGTAAGTTTTGTTTGTTGGCGATTGTATGAATTTATTGCTAATTGGATAAAAATTGTATTGAAGTAACGTTGATTTATTTGGTGTTATCTCAGAGGATCAACTTTTATCAGTTAGTCGAAATTCTATCGCAACTTTATCGGAAGTGAAAACCGAAATATCTGTTCAGTTTTTTATTTAATTTTCATCATTATTTCGACAGTCACGTTACAAAAGCACATTAGTACAAGAATTAAAAATATTAAGAAGACGGATAGAAATGGTGAATTTTTTATTTTCTGTTAATTTTAATTGCGTTCTTAATTCAAAGATGTAATGTTTAACACTGGGAAACAGGAAACGGAAATTAAACGAAAATGTGTTTGACAATAATAGAACCAGAAAAATATATTAATGCACGAATCAATATCTATTGACTTTTATTGGAATCTAAAAATAATTTTTATTAAATAATTACAAAATATTTACTCCAAAAAATTTCAAAATAAAGCATAGGTGGAGAATCTTCGGTTTCCATCAGTTTTTGCATGATATTCATTAATCTAGCCATAGAATTAATTAATATATAATTATTTAGGTTACGAAAATTTGAAAATTAATAGAATTAAGCTGAATGTATGTATATGGGTATATATTAAAAAAAAAAAATAATAGCAACAGTAAAATAACAATAATGCAGCCTCTATTATCACGTTATAACATTCATGCGGCCTCTAATGATAAAAATATTCCCCACATATGTAATAAAGTATTTTCTAGAAATAGAAATAGAAAAATAACTTTATTCTGGGACACAGTCCCTTGAGAATAACAAAATAGAACAAAATTAATATATTACATCTGGCCAAAATAAAATCAATCGAAAAAAAGAAATAATGTAAAAAAAAAATATAAGGTAAAAATTCTATATACAAAACAAACTTAACTATATACAAAACCATTAATACTATGACAAGACACTTGAAGCTGTTTGCTCTTATAGACCAGTATACACTTTTACGAAAAAAATAAAGAATTAAAAAATAAAAATGTATCAAATTCTCTATTAAAATCAGCTCGAATGGTTAGCAACTATCTGACTGTTTTTGGGATAGGAATTGGAATAGGAGGGTTTTGAATGTGGATATGGATGGGGAATGTCGAATTTTGATAGGGAGGGAATTCCAGAAATTGACAGAGCGAACAATAAAGGAATTTTGGAATGAGGCAGATCTGTGAGAAGGCATGTAAAGGTTAGAAGGTCGAGATCTTGTGGACAGGGAATGGACTGAGGATTTGAACTGGAGAAGGTTGTAGGCGTAAGAAGGACGATGGTTGTTGATGATTTGGTAGAGGAACGTACCTAGGAAATATTGTCTTCGGAAGGAGGGGAAAAGCCACTTTAACTCAGCGTAGTGGTGAGAAACATGGGAGTATCTTGGGGCCCCGATCACAAATCTTACGCAGCTGATCATTAGTCTTTTCAGTCTATCACGGAGCTCCACCGAGAGTCCATCATACACCACACAGCTATAGTCAAAGTGTGGGAAAATGAGAGAGGAAACTAGGAGTCTACGCGTATGTTGAGGTAGGAGATGGCGGAAGCGATGGAATAGTTTGAGGGTGGAAATTGTCCGTCGAGTGATATGAGAAATATGGTGATTCCAAAAGAGGTTTTGATCAATGAAAAATCCTAAATTTTTAACAGAGGAGTAGGAGGAGATTGGCTGATCATTAAGGAATATCTTTAATGATATTCTTATATTCTTATAATTTACTTTATAAGTTATATTCTTCTACTTACTTTTAAAGTCTAAACCCACATTTTGGGCGTCTTTTCAATGTTATAACAGTAATCCGGCATCTGTCGGATTAGTAGCGTTGTGGATTACATTGTCATAAGAGGTAGGGCGTTAATGTTTGTTTACAATTATTTAAAATTTATTGGTTTATTGTTGTCTAATAATTGGTTTATTCTTATTCCTTAACTATCCGCTGAACTAGAATTAACATATTTTTAGCCTGGGAATATAATTAACTTATGTTTATAGGTAGTACAGCCTTCTGGAATTCCTTTCCATCTGATATCCGCCATGCCTCTTCCTTGTCCTCATTTAAATATCATCTTTACCAATTCCTTTTCACATCCCAAAATGACGTTATACAATAAAATAAATATTGTGAAACAGATTTTGAATGAGGTGAATGGGTGTTAAAATTGATTGAGTTTTAATTTTAAAAATCAACCCATCCTTATTTTATTTTGTTTTCTTTTCTTTTAAATAATGTTTTTTTTTTATTTCGTTTTTTCTCAAAATGCTGTTATTTTTAATTGTTTTAATATAATTTCACTGAAGATACTGTATATATTTTTTAATATTGACTAATGCAATTTTTGGCCAGATGTAGTTTTTATTTTTTTTCTTCATATCTGTTATTCATAAGGGACCTTGTCCCAGAATAAAGTTTACTTTCTATCTATCTAGTTTTATTTATCTGATAAAAAATAGTGTATATGTTATTGTACGTATTATTGTACGCATAATAATTATATATTTTTACTTTTCTGTGGATATTTACCTTTGAAATACTCAAAATTATTTAAAATTCTTTCGTTTTGTTGGGAGGGGAAAGGGAGAGACGAAAGATTCACAACTGAGCCTTTCAGTTGAAAGAATAACTCCATTTTCAACATTTAAGAGTAAACTCATTTTAATGGTATTTTTAGTTGGAAAATTTATAATATCTGTACAGACAGGGAGTTAGTTGATTACGGATTAAATGATTGCAATGTTAAATAGAGAACTGTGAATAAAGGTTTACATTTTCTCACTAAAATTAACAATAAAAAATGTTGAGTGGGCGGGGTGGCCGAATGGGCTAACGCGTGTGCACTGCACCGCCGTTGCCCGGCAACCTGATACATAAGACTTTGATAAAAAAATAGTCACGATTTCGCGTCCCAGTGCCAGGAGGAGTTTTTCAATCCCCGCCCACACTCCCTGGCCCGGGAGAACTCCCATATAGCCTTAAAGGCGAGGAAGGGAGGACAAAAAAAAAAAAAAAAAAAAAAAATGTTGAAATTGGAGTTGGTCATTTTGTCACCTGAAATGCTCAAATACTTATGGTTATTGAAAACTGGCTTGTACATCAGTGATTGTTATTCGAAGTTTTACTGTTTTCCAAATTTATCCAAAGAGTCATGCCCTGATATTATAGAATCTGGATGTGGTCAAAGAATTTTTTTTAACTCCACAGTAAATTTTAACATATTTATAATTTTTGTACATCAACTCGCCTTATAATGCAAAATAACTGCCACACCTTTTCCTCATAAACTAAGGTTTCGTTCTGATTGGGTTATGAAATTTTATCAGAATGAATGGTGTGTTTCCGTAGCCTGTTGTAAAATCCTGAGATGGAAGGTTATCGAGGAGAAAGAAGGTTATAGAGGTGAGCGGCCCAAGCGCAGAGTGATGGTTTCCAATCAACCGAATCCTTTCTTCGCCAAACCTAACAAGGTCCTTGGTTCCTCAAGTGCTTCGGTCAGGACCGCTGTATCTTATCCTGTTGGTCTTCAAGGCATCCTTTATTATTTTCCTTGAATTTGGGAATCGACTGGCAGAAGACCTAAAAAATTCTGAAACTTCTTATGATTTATTTATCGGGTTGTCTCTAATATTTGACCAAATCTATCTCAAACATCCCCCAAATATATTTTAATTTTTCTATTACTTCAAATTATTTATCGTTGAAGAGTGTTGTGAGACATATATAGTAAGTGAAGGAATCTAAAGTAGTGGTTAGTATTGATATCTTGAAAAGTTTCGAATTCAAGTTTTCAACGGAAATAGATATGTCAAAGTCCCCTGAATCCAAATAACCAATCCTGACAAAAAAGGTCTATGAGACGGTATTTTCATGAAACAAGCCATTCTAAATCTGTTGGCAAATTTTTATGGTACATATTTAGCCAAAATTTGGTTTTTGTGCATGGCTCGAAAGATTAATTGAATTTATTTTATGCGTAGAAAATTGATTAATCAATAAAATTAGAAATTAATTAATTTGTATTTATTTATTTTGGTTTAAAAGGCGAAAAACTTGTGTGGTTATTATCGCACATTTTCTTGTATTTTCCCTCAACTTGATTTAGTTTTATATATTATTGTGAAGTCCCATCTCTTTTAAAAATTTGGTTACTTTGTTCAGGTAATAGTCCTCACTTAGAGCCTTGGCTAGGTATGCCTAAGTTGTCCATTTCAAATTAAATTAATCAATGTTTCGTGGTCTTAGTTTAAAAAGGTTTTAACATTTACTATAACTGCATTTACTATAATTTTGAGAAATATAGCTCCATAGTTACAATGCATATATCTACTTAAATTTACTGTAGTATGAATATTTTTTTACTTACACTAATAATTTTGAACAATATCTTGAAGCAGTAACTTTACATTTGCATTCGTTGATGACTTCATTAACTACCTTTTATTAATAACATTTTCAATATTGAAATTTTATGGTTAGAACTTTCTCTCACTGCTAGTTTCTTTATTTTTCAATTGATGATAATAAAATTCATTTGGGACATAGATAACTTTGTTGTGAGTGATTTCTGAGTGAAAATTCAATTTGTCCAAAATTGTTAGAAACTTTTTAAACCAAGGCAAAAAGTTCATACGCGCAGACTTTTCATTCTGATAAAAAGTTTCTGTAATTTATAGTATGTATAAAAATTAGTAGTGATAATTGACATCATTATTTTAATACGGACAATATAATATAAAAATAAATTTATGAATGGGATTGTGTTTTTTTTTTCGTATGGTATATTTATAAATGTTAAATGTATATGTTAAAACCAATTGGATATATTAAATATTTTTATTTTTATTTAGTATTAGTATTTATATTATCCAGTCAAATCTCTAGAGAGATGAACTCTCAATTCTCTGATGCTTCAAATTTGCGGCGGAAAATGTGTAATATTTTCACGTAAAAATGGAATGGTGGGTATGAATGATTCATAAAATCTCATAATATGTTGCTCCATATAATAATGATCTTTCACTATAAACTAGTATTTCAATGAATGAAGAGATGATTGGATGGGGTGTTCAGTCAAAAAAAGTCTAGTCTTGAGAGAACCTTTCGTTAGACAAACCTTGCTGAAGGCCTGAACTTTGAGCCGAAACGTCGGCAAAAATAAAAACATTTTTTTTTTACAATTTTACATTCAATTATTTACTACAGTCAGCCACCAATCCACAATTATAATATTTCAATAATAGGAACATAGGGCGTGGTAAAATACCTATGTCTATTGTTTAGCTTAGCCATCTAATCGACTTTTCCTATTTTCTTAATTCATATTAGTTTACACATTTCATTCATTCGTGTAGATTAATTTTTATCGATTTTTTATTTTGTTTGAAATTATATGTTTTTCTTGGCTTCTAGGACCCATTGGAACGAACACGAGGACATGTGTAAAATAGTTTTCGATGTACTATCACCGAAAAAAAAAATTGGTTGAAATCAGTTTCCCATCGACTGTAGACTCCCCTTATCAGTATTTTTTATCGTTATCACCCAAATTAAATGATAATACTGTAATTTAAACATAAATTATTTTAAAATGAATATTTCTTATTTTTTAAGTATATCGATCAAATATAAGCCATCAGTATCATTCAAACAAGCTATTACCAACTTTAATGAGCAACTTAGTTTGTATGTGATTGTAAGGGTTGTGGTATGCGGTTCCCAGGAGGATAGACCTGAGAGAAGTGGGTTCGATTCCCAACTGACTTGTGAGATTTATATCGCGGTGGCCCTAACGTTTAAACCCTGGCATTTCCTATGTGGCTAGAAAAGGGTGGATTAACATGGCCACCTGTGAGACTCAACCTCCAATTCTGCCATTTGATTAGGATTCTATATTTCATAAATTCTATATTATCAAAAAGTATTTCTTAACATATCTTTTCCAGGTATATTATTAAACTGACTAAATATTTTCTAAATGATAATTCACTATTATTAAAAATATTTATGAGTATTTAAAAGACAAATTTTTAATTTTTATTAATCGCATTGATCCTTTTTTTTGTCAGCTAATATCAACTAATAAATCTTGGTTAGTAAAAATGTTTTTTGCTTTTTTATTTATTTAATATTATACCCTTGTAATATAATTTACAAATTGTACGTTTTATGATCAATTTTATATTTAATATTTTGAAAGGTTATTACATTTCTTACGAAAAAAAAAATTGTCAAAACAAAAAAGTTACCACTCTTTGAGATTTAAATGTGCCTATTTACTTTGTTCTGCCTATTTACGTGCCTGTTTACTTTTGATTTAGTTCATAAAAAAAATCGTACTACGATAATTTCTCCAAACATCCTATTTATACATTTTATATATTGAGATGTAGGGTATTGGAGAATTGCGCAACAATTGTGATCAGTACACGTGGACCTACCTTTCTATTTTCTCTCATACACTTTGATGCCATACAATTCTATAACTTTTCCATAATGACCTTCCCTGAAATATAATAGCCGGCTTGTGTGATAAGTCTTCAAAAGGCAGCAACATGGAATAATTTATTTATGAGAAATAAGAGGTTTTTTTTGTTTCTTTTCAAACACAAGTTTCGACTGTTTTAAGTTCTATTAAGTTTTGGCTTTTAAAGAAACCCAATGGGTCAATCCATTTGAAATCACCCGGATCATATTACTCAATATTTTATATATATATATATATATATATATATATATATATATATATATATATATATATATATATATATTTAAAGTTAACTATTACGGTATTTTCTTTTTATTAGTCAACGATGGGATCCTCTTCAAAGCTAGAATTTAAAAAATAGAGCTTCGATCAGGCCAGGGACACACCGAGAGTCTCAGCACCGTCCACTAGCTCATATAACCTACCATTTTATTAAGCTATATATATTAAGCTAACATCTCTTAAATATTTTTTAAAACTTTGAGGAGGATCACATCGTTGACCAATAAAAAGAAAATACCGGGATCGAAACGTCAATAAACAGAAGAAATGGACATTCAATAGTTTATTGAATTATTAATAAGTGACCTTATTCCCAATTAAATAGTTAAGTTTAAATTTAATACTCAAAGGTCGATTAAGGAAAAGTTGTAAATATATATATATATATATATATATATATATATATATATATATATATATATATAACAGTTATTCCTAATTTAATTATGAGTTCAATTCCTTATTTAAAACGATTTTTTCTTTTCAGACATTTTATATATACTTTTCAACTACAACTGTTTTTGATAAAAATGTCTGTAACTCTAGCTATTTCTTAGATATCAAGCACAAGTGAAAGTTAAAACAATGATTGTGTTATTTCAGACATTTTTAGTCCATTAATAAATTTCCTAAATCTACCTTTTTTTAAATTCTTTATTGAGAAATTACATTCAAGGACACTATAACTAGTGTGATACAGCAGTTCATTCACTTTCTGTGTACAAAAAATAAAAAATGAATTAAATAGAAAAATAATAATAATAAAAGTAAATGCATATAAACAAAAGTAACATAAAATAATCTAAACAAATAATCTATGTGTACACTCATACAAAATGTTTCTTTCACTATTATGTTTATATTACCGTTATCGCATTTGTACTTTTTCATCTCTTTTCAGTTCTTAAATTTCTCTGATATATTCTCTATTTACATACCATTGTCTATGTCATTTTTTATCATTATTTTATTTTGGCCAGATGTAGTATTTTAATTATGTTCTATTTTGTTAATTCTAAAGGGACTTTGTCCCAGAATAAAGTTATTTTCTATTTATATTTCTTTTATATCATTGTTTTGACGTAATATAGTATTTTTTAAATATTTTTAGCTCTGATAATTGACTGACTATTCTTACTAGCTTACATCCTTATAATTTAACAGTCAACTATATCTCCATTTCTAAACTTTTATTAAAACTTTTAATTATACAATTATAATTGTAAAATTATAATTATGAACTGATTCCCAAGTGGAGGGGGATTGAATTCTTCCTTACTGACTATTTCTTATTTGCAGGTGATATTAAATAATTGATAACATATCCATAATTTGCCAATTCATTTATAATAGGAACAACTTAAACCGAAAATAATTAACAAAATAATCAAATGTCGTTTTCTGTCTATCTCACAACTCTCGTTCTCTATAACCTCCCTTAAAAAAAAAATCCGAAAATCTGTTTGTTTTTTTCAAATTCTATCTTTTAATCATTTTGTAAACTGTGATATTCTCTATTCTTTAAATCTGTAAAACTCAAATGACACCAACAGTCCAGTACTGCCGGTAAGATGGCGCAATATACTTGGGAATTAGCTCACTGACACCCGGAGACCTAATGACCATCAGAAGAGTGTCCTGGAACACACCCCGATAGCTGATGGATGATCCTATGTTCCAGGGAGGCGGCCAAGATGGATCACCTCCAGATCCTGGACAGCCTCCTCAAGAAGGACTATGACAGGAGGGCCACACCCACCAACCACCTCAGTGAGTACCATCTTTCTGTATATCTTCATCTTTATGAAACATCTCTGTGAAGAATTTCGCAGAGTCCATTAGTAGAAATATAATTATAACTTATGTTAATGACGTTCATCATAATAATTGAAGGTCATCATTAGCATTTTTATTTCTATGTACATAATATATTATTGTAGCTAACGCATTTTTCTTTTTGTCTATTTACAAGTCCGTGGTACAGACCCCTTTTTGTCAAATTATTAACATCCGCCTCAAACTTCGTAAATAACTTCATCTCATAATAACCTATAACTATTCTATTTAAGAAAATTCTCAGAATTGGGGTGTTTTCAATCTGGAATTATGCAAACTTTGTCTATTTAATTTTTAAATTGTCTATTTGTCTATAATATGGCCTTGAAAAAATATACACCCCAACATGTCAAAATAACGAGGTTATTTAGGCCAAGCTACCCAATATTTTTTCTTGATTTTGTGATCAAATTATCTTACGAGCCAAGTGGTAAGCAAATGGATATTTACAAATTTTCAGTGCCTAATTAAATAGACAAACTTTTCTTAAATAAAATAATTGTAGGTTACGATGAGATGAAACTATTTAGGGAGTTTCAGGAGAATGTTAATATTGTAATTTGATAAAAAGAGGTCTGTACCACGGACTATTTCTTGGGCAAATTACAATTGTTAATTTATATAAATAAACTGAAACATGTGTACAAATTACGGTAGGTTGTATCGTGGCCAATAATGACTCGATTTCGATAATTTTTTTTTTTTTAGAGTGTTTAGTAACCTTATGAACAATCATAGGTATAATCCACCATATATTTTTGACTTACATGCTAATAAAGTTTCTTTTCCTTAAAATTAAAAAAATTAGAAGTTATCACCTGTAATTTTGGGAGAATGTGTCTATTATCTTTGGATTTGAAGAAAAAATTAATGAGGGTATACGGATATGATGTACAGACAAAAAAAAAACTATATTGGGTGCTTTATTCCAAAATAAAATATCAGCAGGCGAGGTTAATAAGATAAAATATAAAATTTTCTTTTTTCTAAATCCACAAAGTAATAAAATTTACAATATAAGATAATTATAGTTACAAAATAATCAGTTATAAATTAATTAGGTCATCGATATCTTTTAAGTTAAATTATCTATTCAAAGAACAACGAGTTTGATAACCGCATCCCCGCAGCCATTGTTATAACGGCCTCTTTAAATTATTCATTAGCTGATGATGAAAAAACATAGATTTAGTCGATCAACGCAATAGGATTACCCTTAATAGGATTTCCACTCTCAAAATAAGGGCTTTTCGTAATTGTTTTCTTAAGGAACGCAGATCGAAATTCAATTTCATGGCGAAAATAAAGGGCTATTAGAAAATTTAATTAATATTATAAATATCTATAATAAAAAAAGATTCGATCAACGCCTTTCACAAGTGAAAGAGTTTTAATCATATAATATATAATTAAATTCATGATATGGTTGAATTACTTTTCTCTATGATATTTATATATTATAAATAAATGTGAAATAATACAACCTGATCATAAAGTAATTAAATATTTTTTATATTTATTTTTATTTTATTTTATTATTTTATTTATTTTATTTTATTATTTCATAAATATTTTAAAAAAAATATACCAATAAATTATGCCTTAATTTATTTGTTTTGTGATCTCAGTCCCACTCATTCCGATCATTGTAGACATTCCGGTCATTCAAATGACTTTTCTTTTTTTTTTTAGTAATCTTTATAAATCATCTGATATCAAAATTATAATTTTTTTCAACAGAAAAATTAAAAGTTTCCTCAGATAATCTCAGTTACCTTGGACTAATATTCGACAAAAGGATAACCAACATCAGACATTACACAAGTGAATGAAAATACTGTATTCGCTTTTTTCTAAATTGCAATTTGAATGTTCGATAAAAATTAAATTATCGATACACTTACATACTCAAATCCATCTGGTTATACGACTCTCACTTACGAAAACTACATTCCTTTCAATCCAAAACTTTACCACTAATAACAGCAGCTCCGTAGTACGTAAACAACGAAACTTTACATAACCACTTACGACAACCAACTATCAAGCAACACATACGTACTTTTCACTCTCGACTTCATCTCAATCTCAAACTCTATGGACTCAACAACAGACTTATAATCGAAATGGCCACGACTGCCATACTCATCAGGTGGCGACGAAAAGAGGATCGTGATTAAAATCAAGAATTTGAGTTATTAGAATTATAACATCCTAGTGGTGCGGCTGAGAGAGAAGCGCTGGGATCTCTTGGAGCCTTGCCTTGTCCTCCACATGAAGAGGCCCGACTCGGAGCTCCCTCGGCTGACTGTAAATATTGTAAATAAGTTTGGATGTGTATTATTTATATATTTTTTAAAATTTATTTATTTAATGTTGTATCATGTTTGATTTATTCTGTTACTCCAAGTTTTATTTTATTTTATTTTGTTATAATCTTGTTTTTCTTTTATTGTATATATGGTATGATTGTGTTTCATTCATCCAAAATACTCAATGCCCTTAATTGAGGCAAAATGTATTTTGTTTCTCAATAAAAATATTAATAATAATAAGAATTATAATATTGTCCATAGGCGACTTTAGTTGTTAAAGTAGTTAGCGCCATTTCTTCATTAGCTGACAAAGATTTGCGTCGAACATAACCGAAAAAGTTTGAAGATAGTAAATTCTTAGATGAGGATGACGAACAAATTAAACTCAAGGAATGAGGAACCTATGAGAAGCTTTCTCCATACGTTTGAAAGCCATGAGAAAGATCCATAAGATGGGATAATGAGTTCCACATGATCAGAATGAAAGGCAGCAAGAAAGCTAAAGAAAAAACACTTCCGAAATGCTGTTCGTCTAGTACAAAAGAAAGTCATTTCTCATCAAACGTGACATATGATAAAAAAGGGATCTATTTGGTGAATCCCAAGAGCTAGAGGTGCCAAGTAGAGGTTTCATGGCGCGCCATCAAAATTTTTAGGGGAACACGTTTTGACAGGATTTTAATTTTTTTAAGGCCATATATTTCGACGGAGTTGTGAATTTTCGGAGTGAAAAGTTTCAAAATGGACCAGAGCACAGTAAGTATAATTGCATATGTTTTACAATTTTTCTAGTTCTACTTTCGCTTGCACTGTTTTAAAAATGAGGATAGCAATAAAATCGATTTTAAGGCCAAGTCCTTATGGAATGAAGACAATGCTCGCTGCTTGGTCGAATTTTAAGCGTGTGGTCTCTTATGAGCCCCTAAAACGTGGCGAAACCGTTTTTAATGATCAAATTGGATTAATTATTGTATATAAAAACAACCAGAATATCAAAAATGACAATATAAAGTGATTTTTCTTCATGATATTGCACCATCACACACAGCAGCAAAACCAGTGAAGGAAACGACTGAGTTCTTTTTTGCGTTCAGTTGAGAAGTACCTTATTCACTAGATTTGTCTCCTTGAGAGTACTATTAATTGCAAAGATGGGAATACTCATAATCAACGATTACGATTACAATAATTTTGATTAGATGATTACACGATTAATCAGGTAATCGTGGCTTACTTTTACTATATTTATAGTAATATTCCGCTATAAGTATAAAATTGGCATGATCATTAAGGTTTATTTTCAGTTGTAATCGTTGAATCATTGATTCCAATTTTACTCATCTCTGATTCATTTGCATAGATGGGGTTCGACTTGCTCAGCAACGATTCATTTCTGATGAAATTGTACGAAAATGGTTTGATGACTGCTTTGCCACAAAAGAGCCACAGTAAAAATGAAAAATATTTTGAATAAAATATTTTTCTAACATTTGTATGCAATAATTTATTATAAAAATTCCGATTTCATTCTACTTTCTATGTTTATGCCGGAAATAAACCGGTATCAACGATAAGCTCCCTTTTTTGCTGTTTCTGATGTCGTAGTCAATCTGTTAAGATATAAAAAAAGCCCGAAGTGGTCGTAACATCGAATAAAAGATCTGAGATATAGGTGTGGGGGGGGGGGGAGAGGATGAAAGATGGAAGAAAGGATGGGAACACAAAGATAATCAGAGCGGTGATGGGCCTCATGAAAAAATCCCGGAGGGGCTGAGAAGGATTTGTAAAGCAATAAGGGCCAGGAGGTAAAGAGCCATACGTCTTGTTCCTCTTCCGCCCCACCTGCTTCCGCATCCAGCTCTCAGATTTGTATGCAAATGGTATTCGATCTGGGCGCTGATTGTGCCAGGATCATCCACAATTACCTAGGCAGTTTGGTTGATAGTCTGTTTCGATTTATATTACATCCAGCTCTCCATTATCTTTGAAATTGTTGGACGAGATTATGACTGATGACCGAAAATAATGTTATTGTGGCCAACAGTAAAGATTTAATTATACTAGGTGGCCCGTGCGAATAGTTCGCATACAATATTGGTCCGTGAACAATTGATAAAATAGTGCTGAATTATGTTAATGGAATCTATTATTATGTGAAGGAATGAATTTTCCGTTTCTTGGTTGAATTGAAATAGTTAATTCATAATAATAAACCAAAGGTTTTGTACATATAATTATAACTTCAAAGTTTTTTCCTTAAACTTCTTCTTATGTTGCTATGATCTGTGGTACAAGCAAGGAGATTATCCACACTTAGACCCATATTTCTGTCTTGTCATAATGAAGCTTATTTTTATCCGATGTTATATTGTAAGTATTAAATAGTACTGGGTTTACTGTATTCGTTGTAGTGTACTAATCTGAGGTGGGGAATGGTGCAGTAGAATTTATGTCTTTGTAGTCGATGAGTTTAAATATTCGTCATGCATTTTCCTAGCAATCCAACTAGGTTTTCAAATAGTAGGTGTTTTTAAAAAAAAAATTAAATTAAATTATATATTTCTTATTAGTTAATTTCTAACTCATAAAGCTTTTTTTAAAAAAAAGAAATCTTGTAGACCTCTTTTTTAACTTAGAAGGTTGTCCCATAAATTCCTTCCTTTGTTTTTTAAGTTTGATTTACTGTGTTTTATTTGAACTATTCTGCTCTATTACCTTCTTTCATCTCTTAGGAAGCCTCATTATTCCCTATTCGCAATGTTGAGACTTGCAAAATATTCATCGAAGTGCGTTTTAATTTCCTTCTCGGTTTTGTGACATTTATCACAGAGATAATTTATTAATGAAAGAAATTACGGGGTAAGGTCTGTGGAGTATAGAGGGTGAGGTAGAAAGTTCCAATCAAATTGTAAGAGTTTCTGTCTAATGGCCAATCCTGCATGTTTTGTATATTGGAGTAATGAGGCTTCTTGATAGTTGGAAGAAGGTAAAAGAAGCGAACTGAAAATGATGAAAAGCATAACGGAATGTGAAGCTATTTATACCTAAGAATCTTTCATTATCTTACGATTTGAAGAGAAATTGCTTGAGATTTGGCTACAATATTACCACCGCGCGTTGCCCAGCATCAAGATCAAAGATAGTTAGATGAAAACGGTTCAAAGATAATTAGATAAAAACGGATCAAAGATAATTAGATGAAATAAATACAAGTTCGCTTGTCGGTGCACGGTGGGGCTTTTAACGATGCAATTAATCCCTCACCCTCATCCTCTGGTCCGGTAAAGTCCCGTGCAGCCTAAAAGGCGAGGAAGGGGAAGACAAAACAAAAGTGGAAAACAAAATGGTGTTCTTGAGTTTTTAGTATCTTGTTAAATATAAAAAAATTGCCGAATTCTAGATTGAAAACATCCCAATTATGAGAATTTTCATAAATTAAAAAAGTTGTAGGTCACCATGGCTACACCATGGCACCACGTGGTGATACAGCTTGTCAAAAGTAAAGCTTAAGTTTCTCTGTTATAGAAAACTAAAATTTCTCTAAAATATTACCGATAAAATATTAAATAAAATAGGAGTGATTTCATAAATATTATGATAAAATAATCTAATTGTAATTTTCTGAGGTTGATCCAGCCATGGACTGACTGATGACACCATTAAAGCAGATAAAAAAAAAAGTTGATATACTAATACCGAAAAGGTTCATGATGATTAGATAAAAAATATGGAATTAGCTTGTATCACAAACTTAAAAACCAGCACAGCCGTTCGCTTAAAAATCCGTTGCATTTATAGGTCATCACCCAAACTTATAACCTTCGTGTCGTAGTCGGATAATAAATACTATAACTCTGGCTTACCGTAACATTGTAACTAATGGGCTTTTTATTAACAAAATAACTTCACTACAATAAAAAACTGAAGGGTTTTTATTTTTTAGACTTGGAAAAGGAAAATTATTTCTCTCTCTCTCCTTTTTTTCTCTCTGACCCTCTCAAGGTTTGTAAGCCCCAGGCCATCGATACCATTCATCCCCTGTATAAGCGAGTACCTTCGCTTTCCCGACAGAACCTAACTCTTTTCTCCGTCATATGAATACCTTAGAATAAATCTCACTGTTCTTCTCATCTCTTCCCTGACCGACCATTCCCGAACTTTCGTTTATCTAATAATTAAACTAAAATTTAGAGGGGTATTAAGGTAAAATATATTCGGACCATCTCTTATGGTTTTGTTTTTCTAAGGGTAAATTCTTCACATCTATGAAGTGCTTAAGTTAAAATTCTCTCCTTAATAGTTAAGCAATAAGCTATCCCTGAACTTATACTGTTCTATTATTGTATTCGCTGAAGACCTATGTGTTTAACGCAGAAGATCTTTGGTTGTTTATGGTTCTCTCACTTATTAAGCGTATAGAGTTATATTACTGAAAATATAGAAGCTATGCCTGGATTTATTTGTAATGTATTATAAATATTGCAATGTTTCTTTCTATATTATTCTATATGACCAAGACATCATGGATCTATATAAATAAATAACATGCTATTATTAATAGCCTTTTATTTAAAACCTGAACATGTGATAATTATTTCGTGCCAGTAATAGCTCATAACAGGCTTTTAGCAATAATTAAATGGTAGATTTTAGGACTTTAAAACGGTGTGAAACGCTACCTTGATGCCTATATATCTTTAGAGCAAAATTTATCCCTTCTTAATCCATCTAATTTTGAAACTTTTTATTTTTATGTTCTCTCCTTCCTCTCCTTTTAGACTATAGGAGTTTTTCTTCGGTACAGAGGAGAGAGTGGGTGTTCTAATCTGAGTTATCACAGATTGCTCTGAGCAACTTATATCTTGCACACGCATTAGCCCGCTGGGCCATCCTGCCCCCAAAGAGTTTTGAAACCCCATAAAAGTAATTAATTACTCATTAAAGTTATTACAGTAATTTGAGGATTCAAATTGGGATGCGTGACTTCTCCATGACTTTCCCTTTTATTTGATACCTCATTCATACAGAGCAAGAAAAGAGATCTATTCAACCTTATTATACAGAATGTCTTAAGTTCTTAATGGACAAACTCTGGGGAAGAAGGTTATTCTAGACAAAATTTCCAATAAAAAAGTTCATTTGAGCCCATTCTAAACCAAGCAGTTTAGACCAATTTTGTGTTTTTCTTAAGATAGTCATGGTTTGTATTGAATAAGAAAGTATTTTTCAAAAATTGTTAAAGAAAAATAAATTCCAAGTACACCATCGTAAAGTAGACACATTTTTTTTGTAGGAAAAAGTGATTAAATTTAATAAGGTCAATGATAAAAGTGATTTTCAGGAGGTCTAATTCTTTATTAAATTTTATTATTTTTTCCTACAAAAAAATGTGTCCAGTTTACGATGGTGTACTTGGAATTTATTTTTCTTTAACAATTTTTGAAAAAATACTTTCTTATTCAGTACAAACCATGACTACCTTAAGAAAAACACAAAATTGGTCGTTAACTCCTTTTTGGTTTGGAATCGTTTCATGCATCAAATGAACTTGTTTGTTGGAAATTTTGTCTAGAATCTTCTCCCAGATTTTGTAAATTTTCTCCATTAAAATGTAAAAAAATGTTAAAAAGAATTTCATTTTTTTTGAAAAAATTCTTTCTTATTCAATCAAAACATGCCGTGACTACTTTAAGAAAAACACAAAATTAGTCTTAACTCCTTTTCCCATCGGAATCGGCCCATGCGACAAATGAACGTTTTTTTTATTTTAATTTTATCTGGAATTAATCCCTTGTGTTCGACCATTATTAAGAAATGAGACACCCTGTATATAGTGTAAATAAAAAACAAATAAGTTAAAAAAAATTAAGATGGCGAATAACTATTAAAATATCTATTGCTGTAGGAATGGCCCGTAGGAATCCCTGGCCATTTGTAGGTCCTTACCCAAGCGGAGACAAGGTAGGGCAACCTGTACACATGGGAATGTGCCGCTTGACCTGCCCATTACGGTACATGTGCTCCCAACATGGCTAGACCTCTCTCTATTTATATCTCTAGCTGTCTGATTTAGGGAACAACTGTTCTGCCCTATGCTATTGTAATATCTGCGTTATGTGTTGTCTCTAGGTAGCAGTGGCAATGATATTCCTTATGAAATAGTAGTCTTATGTTTCAATCTATACCCAATCCTTCAATAATGATAATTAAATTTTTATTACTATTCGATAGTAAAAAAAAAATCTGGTCCAATGTATCACACATCTTTCACATATCACCCTACTTTCAATAGTTGTGTGTATATATATGTATATATATATATATATATATATATATATATATATATATATATATATATATATATATATATATATATATAGATAGATATATAGATATACAGAAAAAGTCTTTTTATTAATTAAAATTACATAATATAACTTACAAAATAATTTTTGGATTTATTTTTTTATTTCTGTATGACATTTACAACTGTATTACATAAATACATCTAGTAAATTTGGACATAATAGATATAATGACATGAATACACTTGCTGATTAACTACCCAATGGTAGCACTCTAATGATATAACTACATTAGGAGATCATGGGGCCATCTTCTTTTCAGACGCCTCGGAGGGTTATCAGGAATTGAAGAGGAAGCAAGGTTAGAAACGAGAGGGTCGGAATGATTCTGAAGTTTATTATGGAAGGATAGGTATCTGGATTGGGCCAGATCTGAAACATAAGGAACATTAAGATCTTTATGGATAATTTTATTATTGACAAAGTAAGGAGCATTGAGGATTTTACGAAGGATTTTGGATTGTAAGGATTGGATGCGAGAGGAATTCGATGGTTTAGTGGAGCCCCATAGCTCAACTCCGTAAGTCCAAATAGGTCTTATTATAGTCAAGTATATGAGTCTTTTGTAATTAATGGGAAGTTTAGAGCTTTTGTCTAGTAAGTGCTGAAGTAATCGGAAACGTCGAGCGGTTTCTTGTCGTTTCAGTCTAGTATGAGGATTCCAAGTTAGTCGCTTGTCCAGGTGGAGTCCTAGGTATCTAATTTGCTCAACAGGGATAAGTGGAGTATTGTTAATTTTTAGATTTAAAACTGAAAATCAGACGTGCCTACATGGTCTGTTGACCGTCAGAGGAGTCTTTGTTTTATAACAAAATTATATTTCAATCGATCTATATACAACTTATTAATAAGAAAATAGGAACAATTATATTTACAATGTAAAAGTTATATAAATATTTTAATTACAAAAAGAGTGGTACCAAAATTCTCCAATTTATTAATTGTTAAATTCTTTGGTGAGCATGGTACTATAGGAGAAAGCAGACTTGCAGTAATTTACCAATGCTATCCAATTGTTTCAATTTATTAAATCTATTACTTGATCCCGATATAAATTTCTAGATTTTAACCATTTAATTCTAAATTCAGAAAGTATTGGACAAGCAGCCAGGAAGTGATAGACATCTTCTTATACATATATAAGTCTACATTAATTTCTTTTAGGTTAATTTAATTATAGGAGTGAAAAATATTTTGTATATACAGTCTCGACGTTTTGACCCACAAGAAACATGTGAGACATATCTAAGGCTGAAAATTATGTAAATAAAACAAGATAAAACGATGTAAACTAGTCATGAGATAGTGATAATATAAAAATAATAGTATTTAGTGAAAACAAAAATATATAAATACTATGGGGATACCCAATAGGGATATAAGATACCCATGGGAGCCAACTTGGACGGGACCAACCCCTATTTTATAAATTATACACCTGTTCATTTAAATGTACTACTTGTTGCTCAAATTGTATAACTGTAATTTACATATGGGGCGAGGTGGCCGAATGGGCTAAAGCGTGTGCACTGCACCGCGAGTTGCCTGGCAACCGGATAACAGATTTGAGAGGATTTAAAAAGTATGAGTTCGCATCCCGGTGCCGGATGGGATTTTAAATTCCCGCCCTCACCCTCCGCCCCAGGAAAATACCGTATAGCCTAAAAAGGCGAGGTAGGGAAGAACAAAAAAAAAAAACCTGTGTTTACATGTATTCGAATGTCATTAGTGTGCCCAAATGCGAGACCGAGACGAGTCTTGGTCTTGAGCAAGAGGTTCGCAACAGTCTTGCAGTTACTTATTAGGTTATTATTATAGAGATATTACTGGATTTTTTTTAGTTAAGAGAAAGTGAACTAAGCCCGAATGAATTAGATGAGTTAAATGCAAAAGTATATTAACATATAGTAACTAAGATTGTCGAGTATTAGTAACTATTTTGTCTTAATTTTTATTTAAAAAATCGATTTTTTTACCAGTCCTGGTCTTGGTCTTGCAAAGTGTACGACCAAAACCGATTTTGGGCAACACTAAATGCCATCTATGGACCTCAGTACGGAGTTCAAAACTAGCCGATTGTTAGCTATATTAATATTTTGACTGTCGAATATGAGTAGCCATGGTGGCCATAGGCTGTAGCCATATTGCTACAACTTTAAAGATTTTTTCGTTGTCGAGTTTCTTTTTCGGCATGCCCTTATACTTCGTATTTATCTATGATGTGTGGTACAAGCAGAAAATTATCCACACATATTTCTATCTTATCAAAATGAAGCTTATTTTTATCCACTGTTATAATTAATAGTTATCAACAAGTTCGTTGCTAGATCAACCTCAGAAAGTTACAGTCTCTGTTACTTCCACCACCTTTACGAATGACTCACCTAGCTTTCATTACTTGTGTTATTTTAGAAAAATTGAAGTTTTCTAGGACAACGGAAGATAAGCTGTACCTTTGACAAGCTAGTTTGTCCACGTGCCGTAATATTTTAGCCAACGCTCCAGCAATTTCTCTGCAAATCAGAAGGAAATGAAAGACTGTTAGGTATAAAGTGCCTCATATTTACTCC
This sequence comes from Nezara viridula, assembly GCA_928085145.1. Lineage (NCBI taxonomy): Eukaryota > Metazoa > Arthropoda > Insecta > Hemiptera > Pentatomidae > Nezara > Nezara viridula. The sequence continues at coordinate 118,956,185 of OV725082.1, forward strand.
CTTATGCTTCTCATTCTAAGGCGGTTTATGAATTCCTGCAGAAGTATATCATACGTTCTTTAGAAGCGAAATGTGTTTCATCAGTCATGTTAGTTTGTATTTTTTTTTTTACAACAAAAGTCTATTCGTTTGTAGGTGAAGTTATGAATAGTTTTTAAATTTTAAATTTATTACGATTTATAAACCCAAATATTCATGTGTATTGATGAAACTTTAGTTTTTTTTATATAGTAATATATATATATATATATATATATATATATATATATATATATATATATATATATATATATATATGAAGGTAAAATATTTTCAGGTAAAATGGTTTTTAAGTAACAAACTTACAAATATCTTTGATCCTGATATTTAACTATGATTTTTTTTTTATCTTGTTATTAAAAATAGTACAATCTGTCTCAAAGGGCATTTATATTATTGTTCAGAGATTATATTCACACTCTGTGTACAATAAAAAAATAAATTATATAGAAAAATAATATATATACAATAAATAAGTATAAAATAACCCAAAAATAAATAAATAAAAAAGAACACCTACTTACGTATATACGCTATTTACAATCAGACGAGAGAATTCCGAACCAGACTTGTCCCTCCAAATGTGGAGGGAAAAGCTTTATGAAAATAATTGAAGCAATCAGCATTTATTTTTATTTTTATTGTAAACGTGAATTGTCGGACTAGGAACATTATTTTTTTCACGTATAAATACGGATTAATTTCTGTGACAAAAATTTTGGGAGAAAAACACAGTTCATGGCTACTTTAAACGAAAAAAAAAAATGAAAACTCGTTATTTTCAATTTGTTCTTTTATTATAAATAAAAAAAAATTTAGGCAACAAATTTTTATTATAATACATCTCACAACATGTAAATAACAAGAAATAAAAGCTTTGCGACCATTAGTTTTGGCCATTTTTGCTGAAAACAGGGGTACTTTTAGGTGATAGGATAAAAAATCAAATAATTGTTTTACACAACTTGAAGTGATTCTCAACTACCTAATATGGACTTAAAGCTTATTAAACTAGAAAGTTTTTATAAAATCCGGGTTTCTGTAGTATAGTTGGATAATTTAAAAAAAAGAAAAGAAATAAATCGCAAACAATTTATGATGTTTTTAAAAACAGAACTTAGCTTAGCCGTTCAAAAGACCTCTTTAAATGGTTTTAACAATGACTAATTCTATTTTAATTAAAAGAAAATTTTATCTAGTTTACAGTGAAATAATTGTTAATTACTTAAATTAAATATTTGTTAAGTTATCGCTTTCTAATCAACAAAATTCATGATTTACTCAAGTAACACAAAAGTAGGATTTCCTACCTTTCTGCTAAAAATTGGCCAAGTGTATTATGAACTTTTTGTAGCTCTTATAGTCTGATATCACTCCTTTAAAAATTTCCTATAATTATGGGCCACACTGTAGAGTAAAGAATGATATTACAATCAATCGTGACTAATTTAGAATCGAATGTTTTCAATAAAAATACACGTTTCAATGACTTAGGAAAAAGTTGTTTGAAACTAAAATTGAGATAGGTAAATGTTTGAGACGTTACAGCATCTTTTTTGTTATGATCGAATTACCGAGAGTATCAATTTAAATACACCCATTTAAGATATTTGAGTATCCCATATTTTGATTGATCACTCCAACCGTTATTCTCTTCAATTATTCACTAAACCATCAATCCACAATTATTTTATGTGTACATTTGCGAGAGAGACGGGAAGAATTGAATGATTTTAAAAATATTTCAAGTAGTAGTTTACGGGTGGAAAAATCATATATTTATAACTTTTAATTTTAATTTATAATTTATTTTTAATTTGAACAGTTCTATTTCTGTTGTTTTATAAAAATTTTTTTTAACATATGGGTGTATAAATATAAATTTTATTATTTGCCATAATAAAACAATATTTTATTTATTTTTATTATTATTGTATACAAGTATGCCTGTATTTAAGTTGTTATTTTCATTAGTTTAAGTTCCTTTTTGTTTATAATTCTTTATTTTTAATATTATTATTTTGCTGACGTTATATTTAATTTATTTTTATTTATTGTACGTATGATTATTGATTTCACTATTGCTAGTGTTGTTTATGGAGAGAAAATAAAATAAAATTCAATAAAGAAAAGTTAGAAAATAAAAAAATAAAAATGTATTATGAATCGCATAGATCTTTTTATATATTATGCAGGTAATTTTACATGTAGTTGCTAGTTAAGCATGCAATAGCCTCATATACACAAACCTAGTATAAAGGTAATTGATGTGAAAATGTTTTAACGAAGTTTCTGATCGATATATTCAGATTCCTGGGATATACTAGGAAATATATGCATGAAGTTAATATAGGTCAAACCTTGCCTCTGCATATCATTCCAAACTTACAATTTATCAACAAATTTTCCAGTTTCATAAAACGAAATGTAACATACAACGTTGTTAAAATGACTACATAAATTAAAAAAGCAACAAAAAGAAAATGAATTTAGAAAACAAAACAAAATTATATGGCAGTACTTCAATTATTTGAAACGTAATAAACTTATTTTTCAAGCAAGAACATTGAGATTTTTAAAAAATTACTATAGTATTTGAACCAAATTAGTGTATTCAAGATATATATGTATACTAAGTTAATGATCAAAATAAATTAATTTGTTTCTCTACATTTTCTTATTACTTATTTATCATTTTCATACATAACAAATAAAAATATAATCTGACAATTTGTCCTATATTTTCAAGACTACTAAACCTTGTTTAGACAACACAAAGTTCTGTTAGCCTCTCCCAATAGCTGGAACAAAAGACCCCTGGCCCCTCAGCTTATAAATATCCCCTACGGTATATCCTCGTTGAGCTTTGCGTTCTCTGCTATTGCCTCATATGTAATACCAACAGCCCTCCAGGAAGTAAAAGGCGTATGTCATCATATAAGTATTTCAGAGAGGGAAATGTGTTGTAGCTGGACAATATCCGGGCAAAAAAAGCAATAAGAATTCATAACTTCTTTATAGAAACGTTTTTCTTTGAGTAAAGTCTTTATATTTATTCACTTTCTTAAATAGCTTAATTCCTAGCAATACATCACATTTCCAAATCGCGAAGACAGCAAACTCATGCCCCATCTATGGAATTGTATGGGGTTGTTAATGTGGTGACCTTTATTAAAATAAGCCGCCTCAGTTGAGCTTGGCATGCAAGTACTCCTGCAGATCAGATCTTTAAAGGCATGCTCTTGCAAGAAATCTTTAGTAAAGGAAGAACAGGAAGATCAGAGTAGTGGTAGTTGGATGACATAGCTGTGGATGTCCAATCCACTCTTGGGATCTGGAACTGGAGTGCGTTACCACGAAACCGAGATGTCTGGGGTTCAAAACTGTAGGAGGCTAAGAAAAGGAGAAGAGTATACAATTGATATAAATACACATGAAATATTTTGAAATCACAAAACTTCAAAAAAAAAAAAAAAATCATAATAATAATGATAAAATAATTACGGAGCCAAATATTAAAAACAAGGAAATAATTAAAGTGACCCAATAATGCAGAAATGAAAAATTATAATTTGAGCTTATCAGAGGTAAAATGTCTACAGTAGAAACATTCTGTGATCATATAGTAGCCGAAAAACAGTCTTTAATTTTTATTCTCCAAATACAAGCTCTTAGCAAATGATGAAATGAAAATGAAAATATTTTTTTATTATCCTGTGACTGTTGTCCCTTTAGGACAAATTATAAATACCTGTGTGGCCATACATAAAATTAATTATTTACAATTCTTATTAAGTTAAAAATATTGGAAAAGAAAAGAACAAAATATAAATCAATAAAGCTAAAAACATACTGATATGTATAATACAAACGTGGGAAAATAAAATAACATAAGTAAAGAAAATCATTTCTGGTGGAACTTTGAAAGTTATCTGCATTTTTATGATCGATCGGGTTGGGAAAAGATTAGGTGTTTAAAAAGGAGAGATTTAAATGAGGAAACTGATTGTAAATGTCGGATATCGGGAGAGATGGTATTCAAGAAGGAGACCGCTTGAATTACAAAGGATTTGTCAAACGCAGCAGTTCGGCGAGGAGGTGGATAGAGGTCAGAAGTACGGGATCTAGTGGGACGGGATCGAATGGAATATTTAAATTATAGGCTGTGAAAAATATAGGAAGGCTGCTGAGTTTTGATGGCTTGGTATAGCAAGGGAGTACAGACGACGGTTGGATGGATATAGCCACTTCAACTTGGTGTAATACTGGGTTATATGCGTATTTCTTGAGATTCGGAAAACAAAACTTATTGCGCAGTTCATTAGGCGTTTAAGTTTTTCCTCGAATTCTTCCGAGAGTCCGCCGTACACCTGACAGCCATAGTCGAAGTGTTGAAAAGTGTGCGATGATGTGTTAAAAAAATACAATGATTTGTCCTCATATTTAAGGTAGGCTTTATTCGCCTTCTAATCATAAGCTGGATTGGTTGCGATTTTCATTTATGTTGATCTGTGAATTGTGATAAAAAGAAACCATTGGAACTAATACTAGAATAACTAAAAAATTATTAATTAAAAAAATGTTGACACAAAAATTCTAAATATTAATCGTCAATTAAGTGATTGAAATATTGAGATTTACCTCTAGTTTTTTTAATCAATACATCTTTTCTTACCTAAACGGCTCACACAAGTGACAACGATGGAGAACTTTGTGTTATGAACGTTCTAAGTGAGATAATACGTTAAATTGGACATAAATTCCTAGTCTCGAGTAGATAACAAAAAAAAAAAATTGGTCATATTAATTCTTATTTGGAAACATGCAATTGAAGATTTTATTAAATTTTAAGAATATGTAGTGTGTATAGGATTTTATAGTATAGGTATAACATTTCCAAGTCCTATTTAACTTTTCCCGAGTGAAAATTAATTCTTTCTTAATTTGTCTTGGGAAAAAACTAAATACGGCTTGGAAATTTTATTGATACAAAAAAATATCTGTACCACTACCCTTGACGGGTCTTGGATTCAGTGAGGAACTACTGTTTTTAGACCAACGATTATTCAGAGAGATGTTTAGGCCGATATCACACACAACCCTCAATTAACAGTACCTATTTTATAAGAGACTGGCTGTGCCTTAATGGAGTCCTAAAACTTCAGATTCGATTCATGAATAACAGAATAGTTAGACAAGACTGTCGGGAGCATAAAACCTTAGTGTTTTATTCACTGAGGTGCAGTTTATGCACCCGATATAAAAATTAAAAATGCAAACTCCATTATGATAATTAACATTTTATAAATTAATCATAAATTGGTTAGTATATTTGCGAATAAATTAAATAATGTCTTTATTATTTGTTTTAATACATACTAAATTGAAACGATCATTAAAGTACACATTAAAATTGTTAACACGCCGGGATAATTACTTTATATTTTAAAGTTGACTAACAAAAGTGAGTAACTTTCCTTTGTTTTATTTTTATTTTGCGAGGGCTGTGTTAATGGATTGACCTTGAGTATATTAATTTCTGCCGTCGAGGCATTTGTTACTTAAGAACCATCACCACCCCGAGGCCTCTCAGATGATCTACCATTCATTTTGTTTGTTTATGCCTGCATCCATTAACCTGAAAAATAATATATTTATCCTTTTTTCACTAATGGATCCCATTTCTTGTTAGTAGAAAATATCATTATTTTAAGTCAAGTCTGAAGGAAAACTCGAAAGGAGATTAATATCAAGACCTTAGAGTAGAAAGGGATACTTTAGTTTTCATTATTATACTCATTTACATGCTATATTTGATTTATTCCTCTTTAGGAAACTCATTAGAAATAGCTTAGTAAAAAAAGGAAATAGCAAATGAATCTTTACTTATATTTGGTAGGTAAAGTCGAGTGTGAGAATACACCATACATATTTAATTTATAACTTAAAAAAAAAAATAGTGTTATAGTTCGCTATATTTTTATTTCTCCATTTATTTTGTTTATTAAATTATATTACAATTCGTCATAACTAAAAAACAATAGTGATACAGGAGTTCATTCATGCCATATATACAATTTATAAAAATGGATTAAATGGAATGGAATCGCTGCTTCATAGTCATATTTGATGGAATATTAAACATATGCAATCGATTGGAATGATAGTAAATATTATCAAGAATGAGAGGATTGATTACGGCTCATTATAAACTGTTAACATAAACAAGAAAATTCATCTAATCGCCCACTTTGAATAGCTGAAATAATAAGAACCGACATTTCATACGAAATGGCCTAATATTATACTAATAGTTTCTTTATTCTACGATAGTTTTAAATAGATGATGGATTTCTACATTTTGTGTGTTTACTGCTGTAATATGGATTTCACTTCACTGCCGCCTCCTACAGAAAAAGCATACGTCGTGGCCTAGTTCCAAGCTCCTACTATTTTTCCATTAGCGGAGACAAATAGGACAATAGCTGCTGTCCGAGCATCTCAACGTTAATTGCTCCTCAGATGTCCTCGAGAGAGATTGCTCGTGGTGAAAAGGAGCTGGTTTCGCGTCCTGACGTAGCTCCCTGCCGGCGAATGGATGGCACGCCACCAACGGCTAATGATTGTCCTCTTTCAGCCTTTTCTGGCTTTTTTCTATTTTCTTTAGTGGGCCTTCCTACAGGAGTTTCTCTTTCTCTCGCTCCTAGCTTTTTTTTTAAATTCTTTTTTTTCCGCTTGCTCTTTAGGAAAGATTTAACTTTGGAATGCTGGAGCTTTTATTTTTATTTTTTTTTAATTTCAATTTAATTTTATTTTATCCACGCACATATAAAGAATATACATTAGTGAGATTTTTTTCCTCTCTTATAATTTAGTCTTGGATGCTTTAACTCTTGGTGAAAATGATGTTGTAAATGAAAGCGTGGTTCCTACTGCAAAGGTTATCTCTTATCCTCTTCATAAAAGAAAGAAGGGAAAGGCTTCACAGAGGAGTTCGTAAAATGCTTCAAATACCTTTGTGCTTAAGTCCCCAGAAGTGTCTGAAGCTAAATTAAAAAGTTTTTTTTTTTTATTCCTGATTTTCTTAAACATTTATTTAAATTGTCAAAATATAGAAGTATTCATGAAGGAAAAACAAACACTCTTTATCTATAGAAGCAACAGGCAATATAAGCATCAACATTTCTTCTTTTTATAATGATGAATGTGCTTCTCGCTACGTACATTACATACAAACATCTGAAAACAAAAATAGTGATAATATGAAATACTTCATTATTTCTAAAATATATTTATAATACATATATTATGTTATGCACTAATGTAATACCTCTTTAATCTCCAATTCTTTATTAATAATATTGGAAAATTAATCATTGTATTATTTTACAATTGCAATAAAAGAAGGAGCTGAAAAAAACGTTTGTCGGACGGTATAGTGTCGTTTGCTCACCTCATTAGTCTTGTTTTTTCTTACTCGATATTTTCTCTTGCCACTGAAACCTTTCGTAACTACTTTTTTAAATGTTTTTTAAAAGTATTTGACTAAATATGATATACCTACTAAATCTATGAAAACATCTGTTAATCCGTATATTATCTTCTGCCATTCGTACGACTATATTGAACTAGTAATACATTTAAAGGTTTAATTTGTTAATGGAATTATTTAAAGCATGATGAGTTCTTGAATTGTTTATGTATACATAAGTTTTTGTAAGTGATCCATGAAAAAAAATTTATTTTAAATTGAAAAGTTACAGTGTTGAATTTTTCAGCATTAGATGTACGTATTATTTTTTCTCTTATGTCTTCCTCCTTGTCTGGATGAATGTGTGTGATGTGTCTTAATATTGTTTAACATACCCATGACGTTTTCTTATTTATTTTTTATTTCATTAAATAAATGCATTCAGTAATCAAAATATATATAAAATAAATAAATAAAAGCCTTTATTCATAAATAATAATATAAATACTTTCCTTCGTTTTAAAATAATAGAAAATTTATTTTTTTTAAAGATATATATTCGAATGGAAAATTTTTTTTGGCGAATATTCACACATTATATATATACATATAGTGGATGATTTAATATCATGATTCCTAGAAAATCAAAATCAAAGGGTATTGAAATTTTAATTTCTCATGGTTTAGGTTTTGTGCCAAAACCTCTTAAAAAGGTTCTTTTATGGTGTGAATACAACAGAAAAAGATAAAATCGTGGATTAAAATAACAAGAAAAAAGGTCTCATTATACATAAGCTTCTTGAATTAAGAGTAGGGTATTCTTATTTCGGTTGCCTCTAATATGTAACCATATCTTCAAATAAACTGTACAATTTAAGCTAACAATGCTAATTGAGGTGGCCCAACTCTGAAAAGGATTTTTTTGTTATTTATAATTCATAGTTGCCCTTACGAGTGTAAGGGACCTTAAGCACGAGATTAGCAACATTTTAGGAAGAACCTGTTGTATGTTTTAAATATATAAATTTTAAATACTTCATCAACGATCGCAAGCTTTTATTAATTTATAAACACAATTTTTCATTGTCTCCGAATAATTTTTATAAATTTATTTGGACAAGTATATGTATTTCGTGTTATAAACCCATTTTTTATCAAATTATTAACAGCCGACAGAAATCTCGTAAATAGCTTCAGCTCATCGTAACCTACAAATATTTTATTTACGAACGTTCTCGGAATTGGGGCGTTTTCAATCTGGAGATCGGCAAACTTACTTTATTTAATTAGGTACTAAATAAAAACTCATGAATACCCATTTGCTTCCAGTCTTTTTGTAAATGTTAAGTTTGTTAGTTATGGATTATTTGGAACTTTTGCCAAATAACCGGGACGTTTAACCCAGATATTGAAGATTTTTTAAAAATAATTTGGAAAAGCAAGGAAGAAGGCAAATTGAACGAAAGGAATATTAAATAATTGTTGCAAAAAAAAAAAAAATAAATAAATAAACCTCTGTTTCCATCCCAAATTTACTTGAGTTTTTTCATAAGGTTATCTTTTTAAAGATTTATCCTTGTTCATAGTGAAGGGTTTGACGAAAAGTCGCAATTTTAATAAAACTTCTATTTTATAAAATTTGTATTTCCCTCCCTTCAATTTTCTTTTGTTCTCTATGAAGGGAGTTATAGCCATTATCTTTATTTATTTCTGAATAAATAACTAATAACTATATTTTTAAAAAATAATTTATTTATCTTTTGTTTTCTGGATCAATGAAAGAAGAAAAACATATCTAACTAGCAATTTGTTATGAGTATTGTTGGACTTATATTTGTTTAAAATATAGGAACTGATTAATGAGAACAACTCTTTGATTAAGGTGTTTATTATACAGCAGATGTCTCTGACCTGCGCAATTGGGACATTGTTCGAGTAATAACTGCTAGGAACCAATTTCCTATGAAACAGATTCCATTCGATATTAGTTCTGAGTGCAGGATATTTGCAATCTGTCGGGAAGGGCTGGGATTTTAATCCTACCTTATAGATCTGCCCACCATTCGCTACCCCTACTGCCTACCGACTATTTCATCTCTGCTATAAATCTACTCCTTCAAATATCTGCAGCAAGTTTGCACCTAGTACGCCTAAATGTACTTATACTTATTATGTTAAACTGAAGTTGAATTGTATAATTTTGATTTACGTGTATTCAGTAGTTTAGATTTTATTATTCTTTATTAGCATGTAATAAATTGAACGAAACCACAGCTCAAACAAAGTTCAATATCTTTAAAAACCTGTATTATACATGACGCCATATTGCCAATATATGTTATTATATAACTACGCAATTATTCTTATTGCCAATTTGTAACCATAATATATATATTCAACTTATGCAGCTTCATATACGCCCAACAATAAATTGAATGAATTTATTTCTAATATTTTCTTTCTACGTTATATTGTGCTTCCATTTCTATTTCGTAATAATTATAATTATATCACAATACAATATAAATATTATTATATATAATATAAGAATTAATATATTTTATACAAGGGGAAATATCTAGATAGAAATATAGCTGTTACTTAGGTGAAATTAAAAACCACCTCCTGTTGAAAATACCACCTCGTATAAACATTTTAGTCTAAAATCTTTATTTTGTATTACTTAAGAGGTAACAGAGGCTCAACATTTATGTAATTAAATGAACAGCTATATAATTTGTAAAATAATCGCCCAATAAATCAAGATCCTATTATCTCAGGTCTTCATAGTCTTTTAATAATACTAAAATAAAATAAAATATGAAAGTCACTAAAATTATTTGTATATGATAGAGAAATATGTACTAGAATATGTTTTAGGTCATATTTCGAGAAAAAAACATCATATTTATTAATCATATTTTATTTTTGAAATTAAATCCTTTTTCCATGAAACATAATTACATTATTTTGTAGTTTGGAAGCTCCCTAATTAATTATAATTTATCAAAGTGAATTATTGAAATAGGTTTTGTTTCATTTTAGCTTATTAATAATTATGAAATTTTCTAGAATATTTAATAAACTAAATCTTACACTAAACTAAATGATCCTACATTGAAATATATGTGATCATAATATTAAAATTTAAATTTAAATAAAAAGTGGATAATCGAATGACAAATAACATGTTTCTTTTTTTTTTGAGGGATTTCTTCCCTTCTAATCAGCTGTTTAACATAACACTTATCTACTGCGTTTACGGAACATCTTTTCTCCTTCAGTATGTATTTGGTGAGATGTCTCGAAGAATTTCTTTTTTCTTTTTACATATATGTGATTTTTTTTCTGTTTTAATCATTCCTGAATTGCCTAAACGTTAAGCAGTTAATTGTTCACCTGCGTGTTAGAAATTTAGGCCTTTTTGGTTTGGAATTTTCCATTTATATAACGCGTTCAATTACAACAATTAAAAGTTAAAAGTTGGGCGATTGAATATTAAAAGGGTAGGTTAATGATAAATTTAAGCTGCAGGAAATAGGCTGGAGGAGGCTCAGCAGATTAGCGAGTAGAACTTCAACATAAATAAATAATCAACTGGACCTATATGAAATAACTTCTTACAACCTATGTTGAATCAATACTTGCCAACAGTTATATAACATTGTAACATATTATATTATATACACGTAAGTTTCTAGCCATTTGAATAGTTAAAAAACCTTATATAATAAATTGTATCTTTGGATTGTTTCTTGAAAGCTCTTTTGGAGCTAAATGCTTCGAGGTTAATTACACTGATACGTCCTCTGATCGTAGCTTTAATCTTCTACATTTCTGATCAACAGGGCAGAGGTTTGTGGCATCACCAATTTTGATCAAAATTTTTTGAGTGATTCTGCTTCAAAAAATATTGTATCGGCATTCGTTCCAATGGGACTTAGGGGCCGAGAAAAAACTAAACTACGATAGATTATTTTAAAAAGTTTTTTTTTTGAGTCAATATTACAGTCCTATTAGGTATACATAAATTGGACCGACGAACGAACCAATGAGGGTAAATGTTCCAATAGTAAATAAAGTTTATATTTGTTTTTCTTACTAAGAAGAATTCTTAAATACGAATTTTATAGCAATTGAAGAATAGAAATTTGATATGTTAACTGAAAAAAAATGTCATCTCGAATGGTGTAATACAACTTCGACATAAAATTCATGCAGCCTAAACGCAGAAAACATTAATATTAAAAAAATACAATTTTATGTATTTATTTACCATTAAATTTGCCACTGCTTGTAACGCATCAATCAAATATGTGTTGGAGTTTATTCCATCTTCTTGTATTCTTGATATTTTCTTAACTTGCCAGCAGAAGATCTCTAGGCCTTTGTAGTCGTCGTTGAGGTAACAGGGAGGAAGATAGAGATAGAACGAGTGGATTTGGATGATTGAGAGTAGAAGTGTGAAATGTTGTGTACTTGTTGTGTATGTAGGATTTTACTTTTGGTATGTTCATGTCTGTGTGTATCGTGTGATTTGAAATAAACTAGGGAGCATTGACGATTTTACGAAGTATTTTGGATTGTGTGGTTTGATTTTTTTTTATGTGTGTCTGTTTCGCGGAATCCCTAAGTTTTGCTCCGTATATCCAAATAAGTCTTATTATGGTTGTGTAGATTAGTCGCTTGTTTAGTAAGTTGAGTTGAGATCTATAGAATAGAATAGAATAGAATAGAAAAATAATTTTACTCTGGGACGAAGTCCCTTCAGAATAACAAAAAAGTACAGAAATTAAAATTTTATATCTGGCCAGATAAAAACAAACATAAAAAGTTAAGATAAAGATAGATCATTAAAAAAAAATATATATTGGTTATACATACTATATACAAAATAAAATAAAAAAATCTCTATAAAAAACTCTTGAAACCATACTAAGATACTTAAAACTATGTACAATGTTAAAATATAAATTAACCCTTATAGAAAAATAAAAAATACAGAAAAAATAAATGTAAATTCTTCTTAACAGTAAAATCTGTTTCTGTTGAAAAAAAAAAAAGAAAGTCGAATCTATAATAAGTATTTAGGTTATGAGCTATATTTGAATATGTTCTTATCGATAATATATAATTTTACATTAAAGGTTAGCTATTGTCTGACTGTTTTTGGGACAGTAATTGGAATAGGAGGGTTTTGAATGTAGATAAGGATGAAGAATCTCGAATTTTGATAGGAAGGGAATTCCAGAAACTAACAGAACAAGCAATAAAATAGTTTTGGAACGAGGCAGATCTGTGAGAAGGAATGTAAAGGTCCGAAGGTCGAGATCTTGTGGAGAGGGAGTGGACTGAGGACTTGAATTGGAGAAGGTTGTAGGCGTAGGAAGGACGATGATTGTTGATGATATGAAAGAGGAATGTACTTAGGAAATATTGTCTTCGAATGGAGGAGAAGAGCCACTCTAACTCAGTCTATAGTCCAAAACATGTGACAGTTGTTTGTATCGTCTGGTCAGTCCTTGTTTTTTTTATTTTAGTGTGAATGTTTCAGGTTAGTTTTTTGTCCAAATATAGTCCGAGATACCGTACATGTGGTTTTTAGGGAACTGGCTTTATTGTTTATGGTCACAGCAGGACACGAGATCTTCAGGTAGAAGCTAACATGGGTTGACTTGCTGGGATTGATTTCAATTCTCAATTTGTGAAACCATTTTTCAAGATCGTGGAGTTAGTTATGAAGGGCTATTGAAGTGATAGTGGGATTTTCGTGAGAAGAAAGAATTGCCGTATCGTTAGTAAGCTCGTAGCAAAGCTATAGAGAATGATGCTTGGGTGCTCAGGGATATCAGATGTGTAGATAGAAAAGAGAAGAGGACTTCATTTTTTAAATTTAAAAAACAAAACAATTTTCTCGGCTCCCAGCGCTCATTGACAAAAATCCTTATATTTTTCGACATAGTTTTAAAAAAATGTTAACACTGACCATTTAAATTGGAAACCCCACGTCTATAAACTCTCGTTGTAAGTGGTCTGTGAACATTAAAAGGACTACTTTTAAGGAGCATTTAGAAAAGAATAAAGGTGAAGGTAACCAGGATATAAATTTAGCAGGGTGAGCTACTTAGCCCTAGAAAAGTTTAGGAGTCCTGTAGCTAATAAAAAGCGGAATTGATAGTGCGGTGTAAAAGTTTTCTTAAGTGGGGTTCGGGAGTTGGCTAACTGTTTTACCACCACCACTCCAGATCCTGGATTCTATGTGCCCATCAACTTCAGCTCTCTTCGGCCACTTCTTTGTCAAGTGAACCATAAATCTGTACCTGGATATGTTGGAGATAGTTTCAACGACCTCCTGGAATTATTATGTTCTTTATCCTCTCTGCTGTTATGAATTTCCTCATTTTTTTAAAAAACTTCTACTCTATGGAGTATAATATAATTTATATAAACGATATAAAAATTGTACAGCAAAATTGAAAAAAAATCTAAGTCCATATTGCGACAAAATCTTATGTTGTTCAATAAAGAAAAATAATATTTGGAAGAGTAAATTATATTAATAAAATGTTCAGTTTTTGCCAGTTGTAGTTTTTCTAAGTTGTTGATGGTGGCACATGGCCAGTAGCGGTGATACATGCAGGCCTGTAGCGGGTTGAGGAAGGAGCCTATAAACTAAAGGGTACCCATCCCGAGGTACCTGATGGGGTATTTTTCAAGCTGGGGTTTGGAACCGCAGTGCTTTACGGCCAGCCGGAATGTGATTGGTTTGGCAAGCTGCCTCTATTACGTCTTCCCCTTGTAGCTTCCGGTACGTTCACCCTCCAAATGTGGCAACTATATCATGATTAATGTGTTTACTGAATACTTTTCATTGCCAAGGTATTAATTCATTTTTTTTTTTAATTCAATGAATATTATTCTGTGATTGTAGCAGTTTCCTGATTCTTACAAGCCTTATCAAAATATACTTTAGTAACATCATAAAAAAAAAAGAAAAACTGGTCTACTTTGAATAGACATTATTTTCAGGCAATGTCGGGATATTATAAAATGTTTGAAGTGCATTTTAAACGGATCTAAATCTTAAGGCTTACAGATTACAAAACATTAAGAGCATTAAAACAAAAAGTCTATTTATTACATCGACGGTAGGCAATAAAAATCTAGTTACTCCATCTGCTTTTATAAACCACACAACTTTAGTGATTTCTACGTGGAAAAGTTGCATCTATACAGACAGTGTTGTGGCAGTTTTGAAATATAAAACCGTGAATAAAGGTATAAATTTTGCTACTAGAAAAATCACTAATATTAATAATAAAGAATGTTGAACTTGGAGTTAATCATTCTGTCAACCGAAAAACTCATATATGCCTAGAGAGAAGTATATGTGAGTATTTAACCTATAAATCATTATCGATTGTTGGACTACAAGTTATTAAACTGCTATTTTCCAAAGTTGTCACACTAATTGTAGGTGGATAATGTCGGATTTCACAAAGTGATAATTCAACAAATTATTCACTAATTTAATTTTCGAAAAAGGTTCTTGATAATTTTTTTGTAATAAACGGCCAATAGATTCCTAATTATTTAAATATAATATCATATCTAGATTTATTAAAGTACAGTAAATGTATTTAAGGTTATAAACATATCCATGAAATATTTTTATATTTATTTACACAAGTAAAATGAGGTAGTATTTTAAACAATGGCGTAGTATAATGAGATAGTATTTTAAACAATGGCATTGGCTTGATTCGGTGGATTTTAAGTACTTTTTTTTAAACATAGAAAGAAATTTAAAAATTTACATTTAGAAAAAAAAAATCAATTAATTTCCTTGGAAACATTTGATTTAAGTTAAATAATGTTAGTTTTCTGAAATTATTATTTATATATTTTTCGTCATTCTTCGTTATCTTCTACAACTTTATTTATTTGATTTATTTTTTCTAAAATTCTCTGCTTTCCTGCGATATATTATACGTATAACTTCTGATTGTTATTTCCGGAGATTCATTTTCAACCTGGATTAGCATTTTTCTTCAGTTTCCAATTCTTTCAAACTTCATATTTAGCCATTTTTTGTAGTTGTCAATAGAAAACAGTTAATTTTTATTCCAATAAATCATATTAAAGGTACTTTAGAAGAAGATGTATATGAACATTGGGCATTTAAGCCCTGTAAAGTGACATCAATTTTGGATAATACCTAAATGATATTAAAGACCACTTAATTATACAATGTTTCACCGAGTTTAATCAAAATTGTTAAAGCCGTTTTTGAGAAAATTGTAAAAATATGTTTCACGGTTGATATAAAGTGGTACTTCCGGTTAGTCGATTTAAGGAAAAAGTTGCTGTCACATCTAAGGCATATGCCTTTTTTAAATACGTTATATCAGTTTCGTACGACTTTACGTTTTTGAACGAGACTGTTCACATACACATAGACTCACATACACACTGAACATTTGGCGAGACTTGGTTATTTGAACTCAGGGGACCTTAAAACATGTAATTGAAAACATATCTGTTGAAAACTCAGATTAAAAAATTTTCACGATCGCAATACTTTCCCTTACTATACATTATGAAAGTAATAATGAAGTCCTGTAACGATTTTTTTATAAAGCCTTGATGAAACCGGGGGAACATAATACAGCGTGGAATTTTCCAACCTTTTAATGGAACTTACAGTAGTATATTTATCTAATAACAGAAATCTCTAATTATTACTTCCAGAGGTTGAATCTTTTTTTAAGTGTTTCAATTTAAACAGTTTCTGTAAACATTTTTTTTAAATGAAAACTTCTTTAGGTGTGTTTTGCTCTGCTTTTATAGAGAGTGAATTAGATTGGGCCGTCAGATCTCCGATATGTAACGCTCAGGTAATGTCGGCTGGAGTCGAAGTGTTTTTGCATATGTATTAAAATATATCAGAAACTAAAAATCGGACCTCCATATGGTAAGCGAGGGAAATGTTCAGCATTTCATCCTCTCTGTAATGAGCTATTATTCAAAATGGTGTCCTGACTCAACGCCGTGTTAGTTATGCAAAAAAAAAAAAAAGAAGAACTAGTGTCAGAAACCAAATGGTAACGAGTTTTATTGAAGATATGGATTAAAATATCTCAGAAACTAAAAATCGGATTGTTTGAATATTTGATCCTCTTTATAATGAGTTATTATTATAATTTATATTTCAGTTATTGAACAAGGAGAGTGTTGGTGTTTTCATTTCTATTATGTGGTCTAAAGCGCATTCCTTTTTTGTAATGAAGGTTTAGTTTATGGAAAAAGTTTAACTTTTATTTATTTAATTTTTTTAAAAAAGTGACGTCAAACGAAGAAAACCTGTAATCGGGTTTTGATTAGAGTTATAAATTGACTTAAATGAGTTTGTTATTGTATATAGGTATGTATGTGTCCTTTTTATTTATTTATTTTTAGGTTATTTTATTCTTATTTATTGTGTATATATCACTTTTCTGTATAATTTATTTTATTTATTGTACATAGAGTGTGAATGTGATCTCTGAAAACTATTATAAATGTCCTTGAGACAGATTGTAATATTTTTCAATAAATAAGTTGAAAAAAAAAAAGAGTTTATATAGAAAAACATATGTTATTGGGGGAGAAAGGTTATTGAAATTGTACGATAATAATATTAACGGTACAATAAAATAAATTGTCGTTTTGATATGCAAGCATCTTTGTGGAAATATTATTTTGAGAAGAGGTAGATTGTTGAAGGAAGATACTGTAGGAAGGGAAGCGGGAGAGGCACCTCGCTTAGTCCTTAGTAGGTTAGCTAACGACGTTAGCCCCTCTAAGTAAATGCTATTTTTTAAAAATCCCCCCCCCCCTCCGGAGGTGGAATATTGAATAAAGTGTGCGAGGCATACGTGCGAGGGTTAGATAGCGCAGGTTCAACAGTGGCCCTCTCTGCCATTATCATATCTCAGGGTTCATTAGGCCACCGCTGGCTTCATCAGTGCGCTATCTGTCTCCGCTCTCCGCTACTCAAATAAAATATTTTAGATAAATATCAAGTAAAATAAATGATAGTTCAGGTATTGCGTTATTGAATGAATGAATGGAAACGTGTTTATTGTAATTTAAAAAAAAATTATACAAAGTAAAAAAAAAAATATATATATATATATATATATATATATATATATATATATATATATATATATATATATATATGTACAAGCAACAACACATAAACAATGGAAATTCCGTCTGTCGAGGTCTGTGTATTAATTAATAATAAATATTCATTACACTTATAACTTAAATAAGTGAGTAATAATATATCTACAGTATTATTATATATTTTCAAAAAACAAACATCAATACATCATAAATCCTTTAAATAAGAAATTTAATTTCAACAACAATAATAGTAACCATCAAATACAAGCTCACAATAAAACTAACGTTACAATAAATTAATACGATAGTGTACCAATAGTTTACTATCTGACCAATTAAGATCTTTGCAATGTGGCCTTCTTTATATAATTGCTTAAGGCTTTCCAGTTAGAACCCTTTAAGAAACCAAATAATTCTTCCGGAGAACAGGTCCGCTGCCCAAAACATTTCTCTCTTAACTCACTGTACATGTGACAAGTCCCCAAAAAGTGAATGATATCCTCATTTTCTTGAGAGTTACATACCGGACAGCAATCATTGTCCCCCACCATCCATGGTTTTACGCTTAAATCGAGCAATTCTGTCCTACATCGAAAAATTGACCCTATAGTCACAATATCAAAAACTATCATTAAGATAGGGTGTAACAGTGCCCACTGAAGATAGTACTGCGTAAAAAGGAAAACTTACACAAGTTATTGCGTTATTATCTTCCCCTAAAAAAATATTCTAGATTTACCTTTATTTATTTTGAAATATTCAATAATTTATAATTTATTAATTAGTCATATTAAACTGTTACTATTTTTATTAATAGTGATAATTAAGAAGGATGACCAGTTCAAGTACCTAGGAAGCCTGGTTACATGCAATAACAGAATAGAGAATGAAATAAAGGCCAGGATAGCAACAGGAAATAGATGCTATTTCTCACTGCAAAGAGACTTGAAATTTAGATCACGCTCTAAGAAAATTAAAATATGTTTGGATGTTGGACTTGTACTTTCACCAAAAACTCAGAACGCATGCTCAACTCCTGAGAGAGAAAAGTATTAAGAAGAATATTGGGCGGAATTTCTTAGAATAGAATTTGGAGAAGAAGAAATAATGAGATGCTGCCGGAACTTTATGGAGAATCTGATATTGTGACGTCGATAAAAACAGCCAGGATAAGATGATTCATGTTGAAAGAATGTCCGATCAAAGAATGCCAGAGATGATGCTCTATGAGGGTAAAAGCCGGAAGGTAAAAGAAGTAGAGGACGCCCTCGGATCAGATGGCTGGAGGATGTGGAGGACGATCTGAGGCGGCTGGACGTTCGAACATGGAGGAAAGTAGGATAAGACCGTGGGGATTGGTTGGCTGTAGCGGAGAAGGCTCGGTTTGTTGCAGGACCGTAGCGCCATAATAATAATAATAATTATAAATAATTAAGAAGGATAGTTAAATTAATTTAAATTTTATTCGATGCTAATTTTTAAATGTAGCCCACAAAAAAAAAGATTTAGTAAGCCACCTGTAGGGAACATCGCACTTCGTACTTAATCTATGTTTCTTACCTACTTTATAGTACCAACTTATCTTATCTACTTTATATTATTATTTTATGAGCCAATTAATTCTAAAAAATAAAAAATACGTTTATGCAATCCTCATATTAGATCGAAATAATGAAAAACTAATAGTATTTCGATTGCTATATCGTTTGCTAGATTAATGTTCTGAGTTGTGAGGAATTTAACTTCCTCTTGTACACCACCAAAAAACAAAATTCCTGATTTCTTCTTATTTCTCAACATGTTCCTTATATTTTAATGAATTGGTTTCATATATTTAGGTTTTTTTTTTTGTGTCACTGGCATTTAGTTATTGCTTATTCACTTATTGTAGGTTGTTGATGAACTTAGTAAGAATATTGAAAAAAAAAAATAGACAAGTTTTTGCATACTCCTTGAGAATTTCTTAAAGAAACACTTTCGCTTCTTTTTCCTCAAGTAATGTTGTTTACGAGGGGGATAAAACTGAGTTAATTGAAATTCCTAATATTCCACATAAATATTTCCCCAGGGTGTCTCGTATTTCTCGCAAAATATTAAAGGAAATTCTTCTTTTCATTCCGCTGGGAGCAAGCAAGTATAAAGTGGAGGGAGACAATTTTAAGGATTTTCCAGGAAGGATGCATTAATGAAAATATTATAGCGGCTAATTCTTATGATAATAACTTCAGTTGCATATTATTATAGGTAGTTATTTAAATAAATACGTACTCTAAGAACTATAATATGGACTATATTATATTTTATTAGTGAAGGCCTTATCGTGGTATTTAGCCGTCTATCCAGATATGACTCAAAGTAATAATTTAATCAATTTAGTTGCAAATTACTTTATTTATAAATATTAATGACTGACTCTTTTAATTTCGAATTTCAAAAAGAATAGGGAATTAAATAATGAGAGAATTTAGAACAGAATGGCCTCTGTAAAAGGTATATTGCAGACACTTCACGTCAACTAATCTGTGAACAGTTTATTTGTTTGATAAAACTATTTTCAAGATGTACTACTCTGGTTTGGTGTGTTCTTTCGACCAATCGATAGAAATGAAAATATCAACAAGGCGAGATTAATAATATGACATATAAATTATAAATAATAGCTCATTATGCTGAGAGGGTGAAATGCTGAATATTTCCCTCGCTTACAGTATCTAGGTCTCGTGTTTAGTTTCTGACGTATTTTTTTAATCCATATTTTTAATAAAATTCGTTATAATTTAGCTTTCGACATTTTTTTTTCTCTTATAGTCTCTTTAACAAGATACAATTTTAAATTATAAACCATTACAGATAAGATGAAATGCTGAACAATTCCCTCGCTAACGAAGTCACTTTTTTTACTTTTCGTCTTTCTAACACGGCGTTGCGTTAATATATAATTTTTAATAATAGCCCATTACAGACAGGACGAAATACTCAACATTTCCTTCCTTTACAGTATCCAGGTCCAATTTTTAGTTTAAAAGATATTTTAATCCGTATATTCAATAAAACTCGTTATCATTTGGTTTTCTACACTATTTTTTTCTTTTTTGTCTCCCTATCACGGCGTCGCGTTAGTATACAATTTTTAATTATAGCCTATTACAGAGAGGATGAAATGCTGAATAATTTCCTTGCTAACCAGTATGCAGGTCCGCTTTTTAGTTTCTGAGATATTTTAATCTAAGTGTAAAAAAATTTTAATCAGTCGACTCTAGCTGACTTTACCCGTGAGTTAACACTTTGAAATCTGACGGATCAATCTAATTCGCTCTTAAGAAAAAAAGAGCGAATCGGGCCTAAAGAAGTTTTCACTTCAAAAATTATTTTTCTATTTATTGAAGAAGACTGATAACTTTATAACATCTTGCTACCACCCATGGAAACCAGTCAGTAACCTTTAACGTCAATCAGTATAGCGAATTAAAAGGAAATATGATGTCACATTTCACGTCAGTAAGGTATCGTTTTGCTATCAGTATAAATGAAAACCAGCGACAAACTTTTAAGCATATTAAGGTTGACTGTTTTCATTCTGACAACAATGTGTTCCATACCAAGAACTAATTATATAATTTTTACCTAAATATGTATTGTAACTTTATTTTTTTAGCTTCAAACATTCTTCTGCACTCGTCAACAAACTGATGATAATCAGCAGGTGGTCTGTTGAAAATAATGGAAATAGCATGAGTAGGGAAAAAGATAGCGCCCATAAATACCTCTTCCCTGGGTATATTCAATTACCATGGTTTGTTATGGAATGAGGTCTCGCATTCAGCTCCTTTTTATTATCTCAACGTATTATTGGGCATGCCAGCTGTAGCCATATCTCTTATTAGCATGTTCGTGTAAATTAATATGCAATCGTTTATAAAGAATCCTTATGTGTTGGTCAACTGTTGGCAGTTGGAAGTCAATTTGTCAGTCACGTAACAAGGTGATATATTTATGAATTTATATATTTTTAATGAGTCAGTTTAAAGTTTTTTGAGTCTTTCTGGCTATACTTTATATCTAAAACGAGTCTGTTCAAGTAGGTTTAATTTAAGTAAATATATGTATGTATTTAATTTTAGTCTCAGTTTTAGTTTTGAAGATTTAGAAAAAAGCGAGTAAAGTTGTTTGAATCATCTATTGACATCATGTCATCCTTATGTCAAACGCAAGTTTAAGGATTGTACGGTTAAGGAATTTGATTGTTTTCGATATAAATTGAAGGGAAGATACTTCTTCGAAGTGTAAATGTAATGTGTTCTGATTTATCGTGGTTTAGTCGAATTTTCCGTAAATTTTAAGTTTTAATAATAATAAACGATATTTAACAACAATGACTTTTAAAAATGATTTTAAAATGGAATGAAACTTTAAATTTGTAAGGATTCTTATGATTTTTATATTGTTTTATTTTAGTTATACTTCTTGTAATTTATGGTACAAATGAAAGGTCAAGTAATTTTTAATTAAAAAAAAAAATCATATAGCTTTATAAAGGAATTCTGTGCCATCTCATAATTTGTGATATTGAAATGATGTCCCTTATGTTTACACAGCGTTACTTGGTTCCTGCAAAAACTCACCGAAGCATTGGATTAATCCAATATAGTCCGAGGAAGGGCGTTTCTGACAAAAAGCAGGCAGTATTCCGCTTACGTCGCAAAAACCATCCTCGCTGTATTCCTCTAGTTTGGTTTGCAGGGTTCCGTCGGACCTTGTTTGTCAGTTGCTTAATAGATAAGGTCAGTAGGGTCCTGTTCTGTACTCCATTGTTATGGATGAGTGCTCCATGTTTGCTTTGTCCAAAGTTACATTAGGGACGAAGAAAGGACACATTTTCATATTATCCTGGAGAATCAACATTGCCATTAAGCTACAACTTGTACATTTAATATATGGATATAAATTGTACGCGATAGCGCTGATTTCGCATTGCATTTTAAATTTTAAAATCTTCGTTCGTTATATCTGTTAGTTTTAGTATTTAGAATGTTAATGAAATTATTTTCGTTTATAGCTGATTTGATGCAAAACGTTTTTTTTTTCCACCGAAAAAATAATGTAACCGAATATACTGTCCGATATACCGAATATAACCGTCAACCGAATATAATGCTACGTATAAAGTAACTCTGAAATAAACAATATAATCCGTGGCACAGGCCCTTTTTTACCAAATTATTAACATCTGCCTGAAACTTCGTGAATAGCTTTACCTCATCCTAGCCTACAACTATTTTATTTATGAAAGTTCTCGGAAAGGGGCGTTTTCAATCTGGAGATCGACAAACTTTGTATATTTAATTAGATACTGAAAACTTGTAAATACCCATTTGCTTTCTACTTGAATCGTAAAATA
Source organism: Nezara viridula (assembly GCA_928085145.1). Classification (NCBI taxonomy): domain Eukaryota; kingdom Metazoa; phylum Arthropoda; class Insecta; order Hemiptera; family Pentatomidae; genus Nezara; species Nezara viridula. The sequence goes on from OV725082.1 coordinate 118,979,266, forward strand.
ATTTGAACCTAAAATCGAGAAACAATGTTGCATACAAAAATATTGGGCTATTTGGCGCAACCTCCATCCCCAACATTTCAAAATAACGCGATTATATCGGCCCAATATTTTTGTAGGCCATTTTTTGTAATCAAATTATCTTACAATTCAAGTGAAAACCAAATGGGTATTTACGAGTTTTTAGTTCCTAATTAAATAGACAAAGTTTGCTGATCTTCAGATTGAAAACGCCCCAATTCTGAGAATTTTCGTAAGTAAAATAGTGAGTTACGATGAGATGAATCTATTCACGAAGTTTCAGGCGAATGTTAATAGTTTGATAAAAAGAGGTCTGTACCAAGGACTGTAACAGAAGAATAACAAAGATAAGTTTACATAATGGCAATCACAAGAATAATTTTTTATTATTACTTGTGTTAAAAATAATAAGAAAGTTATCAAATTTTTCGTTTTAAACTTTAACCCTAGGTTCGTCTCCTATTTTTATAACTAAAAATGATTCCCTTCGTTTTTCAGGACTAGCCACAATATTTACTTTTAACAATTATTTATGAATCAGATGTATGTTATTTTTGTTTTAGTAAATTTCATCGCTTAAAAATCTAAGGCATAAGTTTAACAAAAAATTCAAAATTTAAGGAGAAGTTAGTCACGCACCTATCACTACTGATTTCTTTTAAATTAGAAATACAATAACTCACTAAAAATTGCTTACATTTTGATTTTTCGCAAATAAAATTTTGTATTTACCAAAACTTTTCTCTAGTTATTTTTTGGGAAAGTATGTTTTACAGTAAATAAATTAAAAGGCCTTTTAGGAGAATGGAAAAAGACATTAGAGAAAATACATTATAATCGTATTGCCGCTTGGTGCTATATTCATTAGAAAAATATGTTTTTCTGCCACTACCTTTAAACGAAACGGTGGATGGTGATGAGACCCCCGAAAGGAACTTCTCCAATACAAATTTAATTTACTTAAAATATTTCAATCTTCTAACTTTATTTGAAGAAGCCGCTGAAGCGCACAAAGATAGTTTAAAAACACAGGACCGTTGATCCGCACCCTAATTTTGATGAAATTGATAAAAGCTTTTATAATATTATTCTATCTACAAATGAACCGAATTTTATACATTTACATATACACACATGCATACCTACAAAATATTAGCATATATGATTCTAAGAGGGTCGTTGGAGATGCCGAAATATATTTTTTAAAAATACAGATATTTTATATCTTTAAAAAAATCATCATCGTATTCTGGGGGTTCTAAAGCAGAAAAAAAAAACATTCCTTTTTCCTATTGATGATCTTCAATACAGTGGAAACGTTTATTATTTGAGAAAGTTTGGTAAACAATCAAGATGGTATTGTTTGAATTGTAAGGTTTGAACGAAATCTCCGAGCCAAAGCTTCCCAAAGGAATGATGTCTTTTTAGAGATATTACTTATTAATTATTTTTAGACGAAAAACATTCTGATTACTCACAAAATTTATATTTTTACTTTAGCAACGGTATTCTGTGATTTTGTTGTTTTAAAAGTTCGATTTTGGGATAAAAATAGAATTTTTTAAATAATATTTCGCGTGTTATCTATATTAACATATTACTCGAATCGTTTAACTTACTGTAACGAGTTCGTTTTATACGAGTTCGTAACTCTTTTCCCCTCTCAGTGATATGTCGACATGGGCTGTTTCTGTTTATTCAATTTTATTTTTAGACCGAGGATGTTAGGCAGCGAACTCTTGCGTTCTCTTTGTGTATCTCTTCCGCTTTTTTTGCTTTTGCCCTTAATGGAGGGAATTATGTAAAGCAGTTCCGTCATGTTTATACTTCCGCCCTTTTGATACTAGAATACAGGCTGCTTTTTTCTTTCATTTATTATTATCTTTTTTAATCACAAAGAATTTCTGTTATTGGCTTCTGAAGTCGGAAGAGATTTAACTTAAAACTTTGGGCAATAATAAATAAAAGTAAATAATGATTAATTTTTTTTTAAAGTCTTATGATCAAATATGGAAATCGTTAAATAATTTGTCCAAGTCTACTGATATTTATTTTTTAAAATGTCCAAAAATTATTTGAATATGACTTGTAAACTCTTCGTAATAGACTTTTTGCACCAAGGAAATAGGTCTTGAGTGATTCTAATAACACATTAGTAAATAGATTGTATTCCACGTGAGGAACAACTAGTAATTATAAATTGCAGTTATTAATGAGAAAATTATAAACTTTTTAATATCATATATTCATATTATATAGATATATAACTTAAGATATGAATTATAGTCGGATAATAGGTCATGAAATACACTTTGATGACTTAAAAAAACTTATGTTTATTCCATATATTCAAAAACGTTTCGATCACTGTTTTTTTAACTTAGATAATGGGATCCTCTTCAGTTTTTTAAATGAGCATCGATATTCCAAGTCAGGCTCACGCTGACAGACCCAACATTACCGCCACAAGGACATCAAGAGCTTGATATTTATCAGAAGAACGCTGTGTGCAATAACACAAGTAATAATAAAAAATTATTTTTGTTATTGCCATTATGTAAACTTGTACTTGTTATTCGTCTATTACAGTCCGTGGTACAAACTCCTTTTTTTAGAATTATTAACATCCGCCTAAAACTTCGTAAATAGTTTCATCTCATTGTAACCTACAACTACTTAATTTACGAAAACTCTCGGAATTGGGGCGTTTTAAATCTGGAGGGGGGCAAACTATGTCTATTTAATTAGGTACTAAAAACTCGTAAATTTGCTTTCTATGTGGATCGTAAGATAAATTGATCACAAAATCGATAAAGAAGGTGGCCTACAAAAATGTTGAGCCGTTGGTCCCTATAACCTCCTTATTTTGAAAATTTGGAGGTGTAGGCCAAACGGCTCAATATTTTTGAAGGTCACTTTTTTTCTCGAATTTATGATATAATTATCTTACGCTTCAAGTAGAAAGCAAATGGGTATTTATGAGTTTTCAGTACCTAATTAAAGACAAAGTTTGTCGATCTCCAGATTAAAAACGCCCCAATTCCATGAATTTTCGTAAATAAAATAGTTGTAGGTTACGATGAGATGAAACTATTTACGAAGTTTCAGGCGGATGTTAATAATTCGATGAAAAGTGGTCTGTACTACGGACTATTATTTGAAGGATTGGATTCATCCCTCTATCGGTATCAGTTTCTCGCACCCTGATATACAATTATTTATATGATCTCGTCCTGAACTTCTGAAATTTACGATTGTATAACAATCTCTAAACTTGATAAAGTTTCATATGATGGAATCCTCGAAGTTGATGATAAGTACTTCGCGTGAACCGAAACTATAAGCATTTACTTGTTTACTATCGATTGTTTTCTGACTGAATCACGAGAAATCATACTTTATATCCTTCTTGCACTTTGATTAATCAATACTTGTGATGTATTCACGATTATAACCTTGCCAGCATGAAAAAATCAAACTATAGTATTAGAAGGGATGACGCTGAAAATTGAAGAATAAAAGAGTATAAATTTGATGTGTGATTTAATTGATAAGGTTTAAGATGCTATCATTTGGCATATTTGATAGGAAGTTTCTGGAATAAATTAGCTTGGGAGTATTGGGTACTTTGGCTTTACTTAGCACCCTTATCTTATTCTTAGAAACATTTGGCTTTATTTAACTTCGTCTTAAAAAGTATTTAATAATTTTACCCATAAGAAAAAGGAGAAATAAAAAGGAATTAAAAACCCCGAAAGATGTTGACAACGTTATCAGAAGGAATGATGATTGCATGATAACTGCTTTGTGATGAATGATGCCCTGAGGCGCAGCGGGCAGCGTGGCTAGTGGTGGTGGAGGGGTTAACCTTTGAGGGCCGTACTCAGCCGTTTCCATCTTCTTAAGCCCTTCCATTTTTCCTTTGACAGCGATAATAACTTACCCTGGCTACTTCTCCACCTCCACCATTTTGCTTTCCATTGGAACCAAAATGGAAAATCTAATTCACGGCACAGCGCGGAGAGATAACATTATTGCTGGGCGAAAATCCATTTTGTCCAATCTGCCGTAACGAATTGGATTGACACACAGCAAATGCTTTATATGCTGTATTTCTACTATAGGAAGCCAAACGTTTTCGGATAATTGATGCTTTATTTTTGTTATAGTAAATTAATATAACTAATTTAGCAATTCTTTAATATATGTTATTATAACCATTAATAAGTATTGTTAAGTTTAAGAGTTTATAAATCTAATTAAATTCCTTCGTGCATCTGTATACAGTCAATTATATGGTTTAGTTGGAGACAATTGGAGGTCGACAAAGAGTAGATTTAAAAAATGAATTAATAAGATATAATTAATTTTAACAAAAAGATCCTATTATTAATAATAATATTAATAATAGGAAATATTAACAATAACAATAAGGAATCGATTTTTTTGGTTTATAAAAATAAAAAATAATGATGATTCACTTTTATTTTACTATTAAAATTACTATTTAAACTAAAATAAAGATTGATTCTTCAGTGCTCATCATTATCTTATGTTTTGTTTTTTTTCAACAGCTGACCACTTAACTAAACAAACCCCTTTTACCTGATAAGTAAACAGCCAATACCAAAATGCCAACACTGCGACAGTACTCTCACAGACACATTTTTCATGACTGTCCCTATTTTGTATCAATCTTAGCCAAATTAGGACTCGTACCAAAACTATCAGGTATTTTCAATAATGATGAAGTTAAAGTGAGGTCGGTGATAAATTTTCTTTGAAACTTATGATTTCTTAAACAATATCTAAATATGAGTTTTTTTTTCTCCCAAAAAATAATTTATTATTAGTGTAATTGAAACAAAGAATAGATAGGCGTTGATGGCCTCAGGGTTTTACGCCTCTCACCTCTAAAAAACAACAAAAACTTAACTAAATAATTGAATTTATAATACATTAACTTGAAAAATTACAGTATAATAAAAACAACAAAACTTATTTTAGTGAGAAATTAGTTAAATTTTTGCTTGTAATCTTTTATTTAGGACACTAAAAAATCTTACTTTCGAACCGATCTGTATACAATTTACCGGCATAATTTTAAGGATATCCATATAAATTGAGGTAAAACAGATCCACTCTATTCTGGCTTTTCTTGTATATCGAATTTAGATTTTCTCTCTCGTCACAGTTTACATTTCTGTATCTTTCGATTCTCTTTCTCTCCACTCCGCTTTCTAGGTAAAAAAGGTAAATACATATCGGATTGAAAACGGTAAGCTCTAGTGCATCGAAGGTACCATTTGTTATTCAGTCTATCTTATTATTCTAACTCAGACCCCACAGGATTACCATACCCTTCTGTTTTTTTTTTCAAAAAATCTTCCATATTCCATATATTCTAATATGTAGTGAATTATTAAACTTTAAGTTACAATATTTACGCCATAATGTGATACTAGAATAAATTTGTTTGCAGTTTCATAAATCCCGGATTATAATTTATCTTGGAGAAAGCATCTATAATGTGAAATTCATCTACTTTCTTCAGAAATGTGAAGTCATTTTTTTTTTCACCACTTCATAAAACCTGTATCACTACAACCCATGGAGGAGATTAAGTAATTTACTCACCGATAAACCTCGTCCTAAACTATATAAACCGTTTTAATTAAGGAAAATAAATTTAACATAGGTTACATATGAAACATTATATAACAAATCCAAAAAAAAAATTTTTATCCTTTTTTTTTTTTTTTAGAAATTTCAGAGGGACCCATTTGAGTGTAACATTTATTATTACACTAAGCTATTTTTGTACCAAATTTGATGCATTTATCCGCCATGTAAACGCAATCTTAAAAACAACACTAATACACCACACTATGGGTTGCCATATTATTTATTCTTTAACAAGTGAAATTTTGTCTCCATCAGGCTAACTTTAATTTTTTAGGAATAATAATTTTATGGTATACCTCTACTTTACTAATTAATAACAAGGTTTTATAATTTTACTTTTGAAATAATTTTAAACCTTTGAAAGCTTTATAAATGACTGTAGGGTTGAATGAACAATTATTACTGGTGTTAGAATTACGAAATATTCATAGCCTAACGTCAATAGCTCAAAAATCATCACGATAATTATAATTGGATAATGTTGCGGTTTTATAGAGGGGAAAATCATCAAATTATTTACTGATATACTTTTCTAGTATGTTTTTAAATTTATTAAACTATTGTCAATGTATTTAAGATTACAAACATTTTATATATTTATCCATAAAATATTTTTATATTCAATAAAAAAGTATAATGAAATAGTTTTATTAGCGATACCATCGCCTATAATCTATTCTTTTTACCTCCACGTTGCTATCTTTTAATTCTTTGAGAAACACAAATTTTATGGTATAGGTCTACTTTACTGCTTAATAAGAAGATATCTTCATTTCACTTGAAGTATTTTTAAACGATTTATTAATTTTTAAATTAAATTTTATTTACATTTTATAAGTACCGTTAAAGTTTTTTAATAACTCTCGGGTTGAATGATTAATAATAACTGGCCTCATTATTATATTTTGGTTGGTTGTTTTGATGTTTTAAACATTGGGAAGCTGCTAAGTTATTAAATATCCATGTTCTTTCTATTTATAATATTGATGTTTATTAATTTCGCGATAGAATTAATAAATATTTAATTATTTAAGTATATTGTACTAGCCTCACTGAATTTACGAAATTATTTACTGACTTTACAATATTGTAACTCACTTTGCAAAACAAGATTAAATAATGACATGTCACACCATATAACATTTACACTTCGACGACGTGCCCTGCAGTTTATGTAGGAGAGAACCAAATTCTTTAGATGAACACAGTACGTTACCTGGGACTTATATTAGGCAGAAGGATAACCTGGTGCCCACACGTCAAAATGAAACGACATACATTAAACAAGCGATTGAAAATACTGTACTCACTTTTTTCCAAATCAAAATTGAAAATCAGACAAAAACTCAATACATACACTTACCTACTCAAACTCATATGGACATACGCCTCACAAATTCACGGTTCTGCAAAGAAGACACACTTACAAAACTACAGACATTTCAATCCAAAATTTTATGACTTATAACAGGACCTCCTTGCTACCTAAACAACAAAACTTTACATAATGATTTACGATAACCAACTATCGACCAACACATACGTGATTTCTACTCCAGATTTCATCTTAAACTACACGGAAATTACAACGGAATTATTAACGACATGGCCACAGCTGACATGCCTATCAGAAAACGATTAAAGAGGAGCTGGATGAGAGATCTCCTTTCTTGAATTAAGAAAATAAATCAAGACCAGGAAGAAGTGCTTCTGGGTACTATTTTTTTTCCTCATGCCTAAAATGTCAATTGTTCTTATTAGTTACAGTGCATCTGCTTATTATCAAGCTCATGACAGGTGTGGATGGAAATATGAAGAAAAAAAAAGTATATTATACTGAATGTGTTAATATGATTTATTTTATTTTTACTTATTGATTTATTTTTTATTTCGCTTATGTATTATTTATGTTTGTTATTCTATTTTTATATTTACTTTTTCTTAGTTTACTCATTTATTTTTTATTTATTCATTTTTACTTTTTATTTCCCTATTATATGTATATATGGTATGAATGAACACATTTAGCCTTGTTGCTTATTGGCCTTCAATGTGGCAGATTGTACTATTTACTGTTTAATAATAAAAAAAAATTATTTAAGCAAAGACAATTTGGAAATTAATAGAGTTATGTATGTGGCTATGTGTATTTAGCGATAAATAAAAATAGCAACTGTAAAACATAAATAATTATAATTAAACATAACAGCCTCCAATAGCTCCGCCTAACCTTACTGCGGCCTCTGATGATAAAAAGATTCCTCATCTTTGGTATAGGGCTTTTTCTGGTTGGTGACTTCTTTTTTTAAAAATTGAGTTGCATCATTCAAGTTTTAATTGTGCATAAATATATCAGTCATTTGCTGCAACATCAATATAATACAAAGATCAGGTTTGCTGTAATAGAGATCTTCAGACTGGTAAATCCTATTCCCGGAACAGAGGGTTTAGGTTTGCTTAGCAGGTAAATGATGATGGTATTAAATCAGGGTTCGGCAGGTTGCTTGATGAAGTGAAGTAGGTATAATCAATCTACCTCATAAGGAGGAGGCTTAAGTGGCTGGGGAGTGTTTAGAGGGCAGCCCAACCTCCTGGGTCATAAAGGAGGGCTTGTTAAAATCCCCAGAAGGGTTTATTTAGCTCTTGATTAGGCTAGTTTGGTCTCGTGGTTTTCTCAGCTCTGGTGGAGGAAGTGGAGGTTTTACCTCTAAAGTAGGGCTTTACATAGTCTCATCCTTATTTGTTTTAATCAACCTGTTTTTTGGCATTATACTAATTTTTTTTTTGATCGTGTGGGGATGATTGACCGTGGTTATATTTCGAGAAGGAATTGGTCGGGGGTGTGGTCAAATAAAATACTATAATTACAATAGTATTTTATTGGTTACGCCGTGCTTTTTGACGCACGTTGTAAGTCTTCATCAGGGCTACAAAAGATACATAATCAAAAATATAAAATAAATGCATTATTAGTAGATAACAAATAAGTAACAATCGTCTAATAAAGAACTCATGAGATGACATCAGCGATGTAGTAGGTAATAGCATAGTTTATAAAAAATTATATGTATGGAAGACAATATTTTTTGTCTGTAAAAATGAATTTGCGACTGAACAGTTTTGTTGACAATGTGATGGAGATACACGAAATCGCTTGGCAGGCATGGGGAAGGAATGTACTCAGCAGCACCCCTGACTTGTTTCAATTTCTTAGTTTTATTTAAGGAAGGAGATCTCGCATCCAACGTCTTTTTAGTCTCCTCCTCGTGTTCTGGAGTATGTTACCTGTAGCCATGTCTCTTACTTGTCTGTTATTATGTCTGTAAAATCACTGATAAGGGATCGTTATATGTTGGTCAACTGTATGAATGTGGAGGTGAGTAGAATTTTGTTTGTCACGCACCATGGTGATTTTGTTATGAGTCGCATGAATTTTGATTGGAAGGTTTGAAATTTTTGTAGGTGAGTCTTTTTATCGATACCATATATTTGTTATGGGTATATCCGTATGGATTTAAGTAAGTGTGCTTTATCAGTTTCTGTCTCAGTTTCAGTTTTGAAGATTTAGAAAAATGAGGGTCATGTATTTTGAGTGATTGTTAAATTTCATTTTTACATGAGGGCTCCATGTCATCCTTCTGTCGATGATGGGAAGATACGAATAAAAATAGAGATGAATTTAGAGTGTTAGATAAAATATAGACAGATTGTGATAAGAAAAAGAGAATTAGATATCAGTGGATAACAAATTAGTAAAAATTACATTTGATAACTACAGGCGTTAGCTGTTAAGATAAAGAAACTGAAGGACTAACAAGGGGTGAACTAGTGAATGTAAAATAAGAATAAGATAGAATAATAATGAGAATATTCCAAGAAATACTTTTTTTTCTTAAGGATTTTAAAAAAAATTATTTCCGGAGTAATATATGTTCTGAATCAATATTTTAAACAAAACTTTAAAAATATTGGCTAAATTAAAATAATCTTTTCTTTACCAAAGTACAAATAATTTTTCACTAAAAACCAAATAAATATATACAATTAACTTAATAAAATAATACTATAAATCAAGTTATAAGACAAAATAATTATATATATTATAATTTTAGTTATTCTAATTTGATTTATTAACTATGTTAATTGTATATATTTATTTATTTTTTAAAAATAAAATGTGATTTTGATTTTTTTTTTTATTTCTGATGCTTGAATCGGAGAAACGTTGACGGGATAGTTTTTTTTTTACCAACATATAAGAAACAGAAGTTTGTTGGATTTTTCAAATTACCCTCAAATATATAATTTATGCTTCTTTTTACTTCCTGTATTAATAAATAGATATGCATGAACAGAAGCGCGCTTATAAAAGCTTATTTCATTTGGATCTAGTTTTGCATATAATTTTCTATTTGCTGTGTATGAGATCTCAAAGGAGATTCAAAGCGTAAGCTTCGTAAATAAGATTTGAGATTCCTCCTTCAGCGACGTATTTCTGTTTGATATTCTGTGTTTTCCCTTTCGAGGGAGAAGCCATATTTAACCTTATCCTTATTAAATTAACCTATAAAATTTACTTGATTGTTGATCATTTGTCATGCTAAATGTGCATTGGAGACAAAAATTAATCAATCAATAATTTATCAATTAATTAATAAATAAGAAAAAAATTAAAGGAATTTTAATTTTTAGTAAAATTCAGCGCTCTTAGTAGTCCATCTTCAGAAAGTAACTCTTGATCCCAGAATCTTCAGCTATTCAACGTCTCCCAACAGTTTTTGATAGAAGTTATTGGAATATATAAGGGTATAAGGATTTTTTAATATATAAAGATTTAAGTTATATATTATTCATGATATTTTGATTAACTGTATTAAAATAAAAATACATCTAGTAAATGTGAATCGGGATTATGATTACATGAAAAGACTTGTTGAGAAACTATCCTCTGTCAATACTCTATTATAATTTAAATGTCGAATATATAATATTTCTTTTGTCTAAATATAAAATAATATTTTTAAAAGAAACATTTATCTTTAAGGGTGATATTCTGCTACATTATTTCACAGTAGGAAAATTAAATTATTTATTATGTCTATAATATAAGTGTTTGTGTTTACCACACTAAGTTATTCTCTTATATTCGACTAAGAAGTTCTATTGTACGTTTATAGCTATTTTTATTCACTTAAATAGGAAGCCATATAATATTATTGTTACTATTTATTCTGTGTTTATTCTTTTATTGTACATTTATTTGAATTAATTTTTTGATAATTAAATTAATCAATTAAGGAGTGGCGTAGCTCAGTGAGTTAGGCACTGAGCACTGAGGCATTGAGCTAAGCTCAATGTCTGGGGTTTGAATCCGGCTGATGAGAAGTACTGTTTCATCAATCGTGGATCGACCCTGGAACCGGGAGATCCTCCTGGGACATACGAGTAGGTAATTTTTAATTAAATAATTTATATAGGGGAAAACTTGGCGGTTGAGTGTGATTCTGGCCCGATCACCTACCTGCGCTATCGATGACGTTGAAACATTATTTCCTAACAATGTACTGAACCCAAAAAAAACTCTTTTTTTAATTTGCTAAGTCAATATTTTTTATTTATATTTTTCAGTTGTTCTACAGCCCCTTTTTATTATATTTTAATTTTTTTTTTAATTTATGATTTATTTATTCATTTTTGTTATTATTTGTTGTTGAATTTTCTTTATGTAATAATGTTTTGGATGGAGGCAGATCTCCTGTAATTGTATATATTACAAAATTCTGTATTTTTTCATTCATTCATTTGGCTATAGCTTGGTATGGCTGCCTATTGATAACTACGACATTGCTAACAAACATGGGCTCTAGCACGCTCTGTCAGATAAGAATAATGACGTGCCCTGGTGGGTATATAAAAAGCGATGGGCTGAAACCAAAGCCTCATCAATCATATCCCTATTTTAGATGCCTTCTAGATATAGAGCCTGCTTTTGACTGTGTTCAATGATAATGTTGGCCTTGGAAGTTTTCCATGTAGGTTGTCTGCATAATGTTTAACAATATACTTTATTCGAACCAGGTGATTTTAAATATTTTTTGTCGAAAAATGGACATTGCCTTGCATAGTTATAAACGTATTTATGTTTTCTTATTTTTAAGATACGTCTGTGGTTTTGATTATTTTTTTTATATCTGCTTCTATCATTAATTTGGTAATAAGGAAATAGTCTGTTGTGAATTTGGAAAATCGCTTGCAAGGCATTGTAAAGAATAGTAACACCTCTTTGCGGTAAATATTTTCTTCCTTAATACAGAAAAGGAGGTCGCTCATTTCAAATCTTTTTCAGTCCCTTTGTAATAAACATGTCAATTTTGGCAAGTATATTGTTGTCTCCGTGTAATTTAATATTAAATCAGGACCAAAGAGTGCGTTAGTATTGGTCGATATTTGGTTGTTGTCAGTTGGTATGCATTGTTTTGTTGTTTACATATCTGGGAACTGCTATCGTTACTCTTTATGGATTGAAATTATCGTAGTTTGTATAAGTGCTTTTTTTTTTGTTTTTTTTTGTAGAATCCTAGTATAAGTGCGTTTTTTTTTTTTTTTTTTTTTTTTGTGGAATCGTAAATTTGTTGATATGGGTTTGAGTAGGATAAATGCATGATTTTTTTGTTGTTTTCTCTTCAACTATGGGTGGATATTGCCCAGCAGCATCTCTTCCAGGTCATTATTAACTTCCTTGATTTAGGTGAGATCTCTCATCCTTTTTAGTCTCCTCCTGATGGGCATGTCAGTCGTGACCATGTCGTTTATAAGTCTGTTTGTGTGTCCGTGTCGTTTGGGATGAAAACGAGAATAGAGAGTACGTATGTGTTGTTCTGTAGTTGGTTGTCGTAAGTCGTTATGTAAAATTTTGTTGTTGACGTACCAGATAGCTCCTGTTATAAGTCGGATAATTTTGGATTGAAATGATTTTGTCGTACTTCGTAGTAGTTTTTGTCGAACTTTAAATTTCGATTTAGAAAAAAGTGAGTACAGTATTTTCAGTCTCTTGTTTAAAGTCTGTCATGGCATTTTGACGTGTGTCCCCCTAGGTCATTCTTCTGTCGAATATTAGTCCCAGGTAACGTACTATATTTGTCTGAGAAATTTTGTTCTCTCCTATATGAACTGGTGGGCACGTTTCTTACAAAGTGTAAACGTTATATGATGTGACTTGTCATGACTTAATTTATTTTCCAAAGTGAGTACTAATTTTGTAAAGTAAGTAAGAGATTTTGTAAATTCATTGAGGCAAGTCTGGGATTATGGTGTTTTGTTAAAATTGTTGTATCATCAGTGTAAGCGGCGGTCAATGTTTCGGAGTTGATAAATATGTCATGCGTATATATATAATGAAGAGTAAAGAAGTATTGATCATTGAGTTTTAGGTACTCCTGCTAACACTAGTCGAATCGAGTAAATTTCTAAAGTCGATAAGGAAAAATTGAAGAATTAGGTAATATGTAGAAGGTAGTGTTTTGTATTTAAAGAGAAGGGACTTCTGTGAGGAGGGGTACCTGACTTTATCGAATGCCTGGGCAACATCCAGGAACATGCCGATTGTGTATTGTTTTTGCTCTAGTGCTTCAGCAATGTACTCAGTAACTCTGTGTTATTGTTGTGTTGTTAAATGGAACATACGAAAACCGAACTGATGGTTAGGAATTATATTTTGCTCCGTCAGTATGTCAACCAATCTTTTTTATATTAATTTTTCGAGAAGCTTAGGACATATTGGGAGAAGACTTATCGGTCGGTGCGATGTACGTATTTGCTTTCTGATTTTCAATTGGAAAAAAGGGAGTGTGGCATTTTTAGTTGCTTGTTTGTTGTTGGTTAATTACTGATTTTTGAAATATATTGTGTTATATTAAACCGTATGAAGAAATGAAATAACATTTTTTATTGAAAATGGATGAGGATATGGATGAGGATCTATAAAAAATGCTGAACCTTATTCCTATTTTAGAATATTCCGATCCTTGTATACGTTCCGTTGACAAGTGGATATTAATGAAAACTAAAAAGTTATTTAATCATAATGAAAATTTATAACATACCCACAGCTGAAATGCCCTTCAGGAGACGACTAAAGAGGAGCTTGATGAGAGATCTCCTTTCCTGAAGTAAGAAAGTACACCAAGACCAGGATGAGGTGCTGCTGGGTACTATTCTTCCTCATGCCTAAAATGGCAATTTCTTTTACTTTAACATCGCATCTGTTTATTTTCAAGAACATGGCATGTGTGCATAAATCTATGAAGAGAAAAACAAAATATATATTGGATAAGAGAAAAATTAAAATGTCAACAGATTGAAGCTCACTTGACGGCGCCATTTGCTACAATTCCGAAATAACGTTGTGTATTGGGGGTTTAGTAGCTCCTATTTTCTTGAATTGGCAGGCACTGGTTAAATTCGCTGCGGGTCCCAGCCCAATATTTTCAATGGGATTGGAAATTATGTATTTGTCATAGAGAATTAAAATAAAACTTTGACGGTTTTTAATTAATTTAATATTTTATAAATTAATTTTTGGCGTAAAAACATGGAAAATTGACAATACTATTAATAAATTTAACATCACACTCCTCATAAATATAAGTAGATGAAATTATACTGTGCCGCCTAAGGATTGGGCACTGCAAGTTCACTCATAGCTACCTTTTAAGAGGCCTAGAAGCTCCTACTTGCGAAAAATGTAACAATACACCGCAAACTGTGAAACACCTTCTAGTAGAATGTTCCCAATTCGAAAGGCTCAGAGAGAAAATAAAACTAGAAAAAACACTAAACGAAATACTAAAAGACAATGAAGAATTGTATACCTTGGAGGGGATTACTTGTTAGTTATTTTTTGACCTTGTAGAAATTAAAGAAAAAAATATCCGATGTCATTGGTATGAATTCGATTGTTAATCTATAATAATTATCTTTTGGGTAATTAGCAAAATATACTTACTGAAAAATGGTATTTTTCGTGTAAGACCAGTCATTTCAAAATTTGTTTAAAGGAATTATTGGTCGATTTAATGGTCTCGTTTTTGTTTTTTATGAATTTGTTTCGTATTTCAGAATTAAATACAAATATATCAATAATAATTATGAGTATCGGCAAGCACATACCTATTCTTTACTATCGATTTGACATTAAACAACCCGGTCACAACATACTTCTTAACGACACGAACACGGCTTACATCCCGATTAGGAGGCACTGAAAAGGAGCAGGATGAGAAGAATGAAAGAAGCAAACGAAGACCAGGACGGTGCTGTTGGGTACTATTCTCTACAGCTACTTATTTATTTATTTATTTTTTTTTTTTTACTTGTTTTCAGTGCGTCTTGGGACTGTTCTTTTACTGCATTTTAACGATATCTATGACTTCTTTATTATTTTTGTTCATTTCATCGATTTCTATATAATAATTAGGTGACGGGACTCTGCCTTGTTTTGTTTTTTACTTTAGAACATAAAACTAAAACTGAAAAAAATAATTTTCAAAACAACTTTTGCCATCACTAGTCAAGGAGGTTTTAGTTGATTGAATAAAGGGCTAGTTTTTACTTATTTGAAAATTTTTTCATAAATTTCAGTTATAAAACCCCTTAACTTATATCTCTTTAATTTATCTAATATTTGAATATATTTGGATAATTTATTTATTTAAACGTGTGTAAAAAATAAATTAAGGTATCACTTTTCGCGTTGAAAATAGGAAGGAGTTACGAGAATAAGACACAAGTTTGTTAGCGTTTACACAAAAATAAATGTGTACCATTTTACTGTTTGTATGAAAAGTTGGTTTATTTCCTTGACGTTTGAGCTCTATTTGTCTTGAAAATTGATGGTTTTTATACGACTTTGAGAAAGCCATTAATCCTAGCCGAGGGTCGGACCTGACCCCGGTGTAAGGGAGGTCTTAGAGATAAGTCGGCTGTGAGGGACAGGGTTCGGGATGCCAATAGCTCCCTCTACCCTTCTAATCTCAGCCCTGTCGTCCGGATGTCCTTCTTCGGTTTAGTCCTCTCCCTGCTCCGCAATTAGATTTTTATCCGGGGGGAGGGGGAGGGTTCCACTGAAACTTGTCCTCGTTGAAGGTCACACTGCATCCCAGTTCCTGGCTCACTTTTACATGTAATACATTAACAGTATTACATATAAATATACACATATAATAAATATATATAAACTGCTCAAATATTAATATGGATATTGTTAATTATGTAAGATTTATTTTCTCTAGAATATTTTTTCCCCTTTTTCTCGCCTCTATCCTAAAGGGTCATTGGCGTTTTCTATAATTTATACTCTGTTATAGTAGTTTACAGTTTTTAAAAATTTTAACACGATCGAGACTCTTTCTTCATTATCTTGGAGTATTTCGTTTAGTGTTCTTCCTAGTTCTATTTTTTCTCTGTGCCTTTTGAATTGGGAACATTCTACTAGAAGGCGTTTCAAAGTTTGCGGTGTATTATTACATTTATCGCATGTAGGAGCTTCTAGGCCTCTTAAAAGGTAACTATGAGTGAACTGGCAGTGCCCAATCCTAAGCCGGCACAGTATAATTTCTTCACGTCTGGACCTTCTGTTGCTAGTGAGCCATTTATCGCAAGTGGGTTTCACTTCTTTCAGCTTACACTCTTTGATCCTCCACTCTTTTTCCCACTCTGCCAGTTGTTTTTTCTTTATTTCGTGTACCCAGTCTTTTAAAGTGATATATTTCACTCTAGTCACTTCCTCTTCTTCTCCTCCACTTCTTGCTAAATGGGCTGCATTGTCAGCATTTTCATTTCCTAAAATTCCGCAATGAGCTGGTACCCATATCAATACAAGTGTTATTCCTTTATTTTTTAGATCCCACCAGATATTTATTTTACTTTTATTATAAAATATTGGAGAAAATTCCATCAAATTACTTTTACCTATGACTTCCAGTCTTACAGTATCATTTACCAATACCTCACTTATCCCTGTTAAACAAACCTTGGACTACACCTAGACAAACTGTTACGGTCGTTTATTTGGAAAATTGGTTTCCGCAACAAACTTTCCGGATGCTCAGTAGAGATGGTAGGGTTCGCAAAAAAATTAATGAAGAGTCAATTAAATGTTAATAACTATCTAACAGCGAAAATCATAAGAATAAAAATAAATAAATAAATTTAATTAAAAAAAAAGATTTGGACGCGGAGTGAGCTACGAACTCGGAATCCATGAGTTTAAAAAAACATATGTTAATTAACTTCATTACCTATCGAACCTTCTTACTCGGTTAATATTCATTTTCCCTAATCCTTGGATTAGCGTTTTACAATTCTTTATTAAACCTTTAAAAAAGATATACATAAAACGTATACGTATATACATAAATAATATTCATAAAACGTGAAAAAAAAACTGAAGGAAAAGAAGAAAATAAAACTGGCTATTATTAATACTTATAATGAATTTACTTATTTCTATTGATTTAAATAACTGTTAAAGGAAATGAAAAGTATGAACAAGAAATTAGATTTATAAGAAAACATAGAATAATATAATTATTAAAAAAAAGAATATATACAATTATTATAGAAATAAACATTAACTTAGACTATACAATAAACCAATTACAAACATTAAAAAAAAATTGATAGAAAATAAAAACTTATATATACATGTTTGCAAAATCTCAATGCCGAACTTTTTCCAATGGCACATTGAGTTATCTGAGGAAGCGAAAACTTATTCGAGCTGGCGTCGTCAGTGTCTCCACAGTCTACCTCCACAAGCTGTGAAAATGTTCGTTCACCAACTTGTAAAATCAAGCGGCACTCGTCGCTGATAATCATAGGTTCTTGGAGAGAAAAAGGAAAATGCGGTGTACACCGTAAAGCTATAGTATTTCACACATAAAAATCCTTAGCGTTCCTCTACATTCGCGAGGTTTCGCCATCTCCCTCTAAACTGTCTTTTGTTTTTCTCCCTCATGTGTTGGCTGTTATACTGACTTAAAATTATTATTTAAAACTAATACTTTAAGATTCATTATAAACTAATACTTATTATTAAACTAATACTAATTACTTAAATTTATCTAACCCTCTTTGAGGTCGTAAAAAAACATTACTTTACGAACTAATTTTTTTATGTATTATATTTTTCGTCACAAAACGTCTAACTTGGAATCCTCATAGCAGACTGAAACGACAAGAAACTGTTCAACGCTCCCGACTACTTCAACACTTACTAGACAAACGCTCTTACCTTCTAACTAATTACAAAATTATTCATGGCTATAATAAGGCATATTTATGCTTTCGGAGTTGAGCTATGGGACTTTACCAAACCATATAATTCCTCTCGTATCCAATCCTAACAATAGAAAATCCTCTATGCTTCTTACTTGGTTACAAATAAAATCATCCATAATGACCTTAATGTTTCATATATGGCCCAATTCAGATATCTATCCTTCCATAATAAACTTCATAACCATTCCAATCCTCTTGTTTCTAACCTTGTTTCAATTCCTGATAACTCTCCGAGGCGTCTGAAAATAAGATTTTCCTATGATCTTCTAATGTAGACATATTATTAGAGTGCTGTCAGTGGGTAGTTTCTTGTAAATATTATAATTTATTATAAGTTATAAATTTCTTGTAAATATGAATCATTCAGTTTTATAGCCGTAGGAACCTCAAATCTCTCGTAAAAATAATTACTTCATTGCCGCATTCTCATTCACATCCTCATTAGGTTTACTCATTATTTTAAAAAATTTATACCAATTTATTGAATATATAAATATGAATCAATATTAACTATATATTTCAATATAGATATCAAAAAATAAAAAGTAGTCATCGAAATGTTACATTTTGCTAATGATAATTTTACTTGGCAACGTTTCGGCTTATCACCTGAGGTGTTCTAATGTGTGTCTGGAGAAAAGTCACGTGTCGTGTTCTGTTAATCCGGAGTAAGGGTCCAACTGGGAGCACTGCCAATTAAAGATTAAAAGGTCTTAAAGTATTTTCTGATTCATGACTACTACACACTGTATTCCTATGTCGTTTATAAAGTTTTAGTGCAGTTGTGAATCATTGTATTCAATATATCTAATTCCTATAAACAAATAATTTTTAGCTGTGTGACACATTAATATTCTACATCTAAAAAAAACCTCTGTTTATTTCAAAAGTTAAATTATATCTCTTCAAATATGTTTTACAAATCGACATTTCCAATAAATATTTGGCATATATGTCTATATATTGTCCGAATTATATGTATATTTGTCCTCGTTACAATACATGCATTTATATCATTGCTACAATGTCTGTATATTTGTCGATAAAGGTATGGTTGGCGACAAATGGGTCCCAACATGCCAAACTTGATATTTAACAAAATATAATTAAAAGTTAGGAATAGTGTTTAGTAAATTATTAAGATTTGGGTTAAAGGAGATTTAGAATGATTAAGGCTAATCAAGTGTTGTCAGTAGGTTAATTTTGGTGAAGGGTCCAAAATCTGAATCTCCACTACAAATCTAAGGAGCAGAACCGTCATTTCTTTCTAGTGAGTAGATCCTCCTGAAGTGGCGTCGGGGTGGCCGAGCGGACTCTTGCGTGTAAGAAACACGCGTTGCTCCTTATAAAGTGAAGTTTTAATGATAAAATAATTAGTTCGCGTCCCGGGACCAGGAGGAAGAGGTAGCTTTTAACTATGGCATTTGTCCATGAGTGAATTTTGTTATTTGTAATCTTATCTATCGAGTTGTTAATGGTCAACATTACTTAGGGTTATCCCCATCTCATGTTTAACCTTTTATGTTCGAGATAAACATTCTTTGTTTCTTTATTAATAAATGCGAAAACAAAAACAAAGAATAAATAATAAACATGTTTTCATATCAAAACCTGTCTGCCATTACTAATGGATTGAAAAATACTCTTGATCGAAAATACACATGTAAGATATAACATGACCATATAATAGCCACACAGACGTACCTAATCCGCATGTATATGATCCTAAACAATTATTAGTGCATGTCTTCCTCTGTATATACCATAACGACATAATTTTGAAATATAAACTGTGGGTTAATAAAATAAAATGAACATCAAATCATGAAAACGTTGATTCCTTCCAAATCCAGAATAGGTGCTCAGGCACATTTTGGATTCGTCCAGGGGTTTCTAAATGGATTATCCAGATTTAGAAATAGATTGAGAAGTATAATTCAACTTTTAAGTCTCATAAGTTTTAATATCCATTCACTTACAGTTATGATGTTTCATTTCTTCAATGTTTTTGTAGTCTCCTCTGTATTAAAATGAATAATATATAAAAATAAATAAAATGATCAATTTAATTCTAAATATAAATTTGAGAATATTCCGTTGTTCTACATCTTGTTATATCTATATTTTGTTGAAAACCAGGACCATTAGGGATCAAAGACTAACGCATGGAGGAGTAAGACAATGAAGGAACTCCAATATAATCTGGTCAACAATATCTAATGATATAAAGGCAAGGAGATTAAGATAGATGAGGCATGTAGTTTGGGACAATTCATCTAAGAGCCTCTACACAACAATGATTGCCTCAATTGTATTCAAAAGGTCACGTGGAAGACCAAAAACCAGATAGATAGATAAAATAAACTGAGATTTAATTGAGCTGTATGCAGATAACTAGAAACAAAAATCCCAAAATAGGCAGATATGGAAAAGGCTGGCTGACATGACAAAAGATCTTCAAGGTCTGTAATTCCTAGAGGAAAACATAATTATTGTTATTTAAAAATAAATTAATTTCCTCATGGATAGAAGGGGCTATGAAACAAATCTAGGGAAATTTATTTTTATCAATGTTTAGTGCCTCTATTCGCCTCGTATATCAGTGTTTTTTTTTTTAAATTCACTCCCTTGAGAACATTTTCTTGATTTTTGTATTTTCATATGTGCTGAGTTCGAACGCGAAGTCCAAAAATTCTACTAGACGCCATTTTTGAGAGAATGAGAAATAGCATGTTTATTTTTTTTTTTTACCTCATTTATGTATTTATTTTCTTCGGAATAATAAAAATAATATATAAAATAATAAACAGTATCCAATATTAGTCTGCACAAGCATCTTCTCATAGCATTTAGCGCTATATCTCTTCTCCACTTAGGCTATATCTCTGTGAAACCGGTTTCCGTGTTTATCTGAAATTGCTCCCAGGCCATTTAGATGATAGTGTAAAAAATGAATTTTTAATGGAATATTGAAACCCACGGCCTTATGTGATGAAACCTATTCTTTAACAGTGTCTTTGTAATTTTAGCAGTTTTGTTGTCCGAAAATTGTTTTCAAACACAGACCACGTGTGTCGCTCTTTTTTTCAGTTTCATTTAATTTTTCTTTGAGTTCCAGGTACTTAAATAGGGCGCGGATTCGTGGCCCAAAAAAATCTTGAAACCTAACACTTGATCTCTTGAAATTTTTTCATGCATTGTAATAGCTTCAAAATTAAATAGAGTTTTTCATTTTTCGTTGAAATTTTTAATGATTAATAAAATGTTCAAAATGACTAAAACAGCCCATGTTTTGACTGACTCCACAAATTCTCCATAGATCCCTCCCTTGTGTTATACTGTTTACAATCAGACAAAAGACCTCCAAACCAGTTTTGACATTTCGCTTGCGAAAGAAAAGCAAGGTTCCTAGAAATCCCAGTGCTTTTCTCTTAATAATATCATTCCTATTATATCGGTAAGTAATCCAGCTTACTATCATTGTACAGAGGTTACTATCTATTTTGATGATTTCGTTCACAAACTTTTTCGTTGATCTTCACTGAAGAGTATAATAAGTATTTTAAGATAAAAGTATTTTTATATCGTTGATGCCAGTTTGATAGTTCGATAGTTTTTGCTGTGTAGATGACTTTTCCGGATCTCAGGAGAGATGGATATTGATGAATGAGGTATCAAATAAAAGAGGATCATGGAGAAACGACGAATTATAGTCATATCCTCTCGAACTTTCAGGAGAAAAAGTTATGAAGGAAAAGAAATTTTATTTGCGAATAAGAAAAAATTCACATATTTTTTATGATTGCATCCATGGTTATGTGAAAGATTAAATTCTCTACGAATCAAAAACAATCCCTTAAAATCAGACGATTATAACATAAGATAAACCATATAGTAATACAAACTTTTTGAATAAACTTATGTGATTCGAATGAAAAAAAAAAAAACACTGTACTAAATTTTAGTTTTTAATTGTTTACCGGCCAAAATACTATGCAAATCGTTCGCACGGGTCATCTAGTGGCTCTGTATTTATACAGTATCATTTTTGCTGTTATGAAATATATTCCAGGGGAATGAGAATATATGTGTATGTAACTTTTTTCAAGTACATTTGCTACTTATCTTGAACATCCCTTAATCCTCAGAGATAGGAAGTTAGCGACGGTTACTATCCAAGATGAGATCTACTCCGTAATAGAGTGCTCCGGAAGGATTAGAGCTATCCCCCCTCTCTTACACTCTTTCTCTCTCTATTCCCCTCACCCTCTCCCTAGCTCCGCGATATCCTTCCCTTCTCGAGATAAAGCATATACCTTTCTTTAGATAAAAAATTAACTGGGGTGCGAAAGATATCCTGTAAGGGAAATAGGGGGTGGTTTAGTATATCAAAAAAATTTTTAAGTGATATTTATCCTTTATGAAGTGGAATATAAGATAATATCCTGGGTATACGATAGAATATTTATATTTTCAGTTGCTGGGTTTTAATAATTTTTATTTTCAAAATATGTGTATTAAGATATAGACAAAAATTGTATATATGGATAAGTTTAGAAACTTTAACTTTTTAATTATGTATTCACTTCTCGTAGAGTAGTGTTGATCATTCAGTATGGGAGTGGAAAACATTTTTAGAAAACAAAATTAATGAAATCAGAATCCTTATAATGAGGATAAGCCTCAAGCCTTTAAAATGAAGGTAGGCAAACCCATCAAAGTTTCTTACATTTTTTATTTATTTATTTATTTTTACATTCCGCATCTACCCGATCGGGTCATTAGCGGCTTCAGATGTAATCAAATTAGGTGTACAAATTTAATGTCTTTTATAAATTAAAATACTTTTTGTATCTTTTCTTCGTCATCTGAAAGTGCTTCAGATATGTTGGAAGGTATATTATGTTTTGTTCTGGTGTCAGAGTATAGTCTGCACGTTGCTACAATGTGTTTCAGTGTAAGTGATGTGTTGCATGTTTTACAAAATGGTGGTTCCAGACCTCTTTTTAGGTAGCTGCATGTCCAATTCTAAGCCGAGTTAAAATTGTTTCTTCTTTTCTGTTCTTTCTGAAAGAGGTCGTCCACGGTTTGGTTTTTTTTTTTAATTTCTTTTAATTTATTCGTAGATTGGTTCCACGTTACATTCAAACATCAAGATTGAAACAATCTGAATAACATAAATAAATACAAAATACAACTCTCATTAAGTAAAATATAATGGTGCATTAACTAGAGATAGTATTTTACAACATGGCATCAAAATGCACATAGTAGTACAGATATATTTTTTTGGCCGTTCAGTGTGATCTTCTAACAGACGTATATTTCTTGCTCGAGCACAGATAGCCCAAATTACTTGGACGGATCACCCAACCTCAGGTCGCTAGGAACCATGGTTCTTAGTGCAGAGGCAGGTCATCCACTTGCCTTTAGTTCAAGGAAAACGTAAATCAGTCTAGATACATCAGTCTAGACTGTTTCAGAGTCAGGAGGGACACGAGAACCTATATTCCTTATTTTAAAACAAATTGTCAATAGACCAAACCTCCGAGTGGCATCTAACATCCTGAAGAACCACACGGTGATAGGCGTTGATGACCTCAGGGTCTTACGCCTGTAAGCCCTGAACAATAACAACAACCACACTGTGATTCCCGATTGAAGTAAGTAATCCCTCTTACGGCAGTTCGGTTTAGCCACCATTGGTCTGATGGGACTCAATGTGGGAGGAGAGAATTCCCGACAAAGTGGCTTTCGTTCGTGCATGGTCAATAATCCAAGTACTAACTACAAACGACTTTACTTAACTTATCATTGCTTCGGGCTTAACTAGCCACTACCCACTAGGCCACCCTAAATATTTGTATTTTTTTTACATCAATATTTTTAGTTTCAAATTAAATATTTATGATATTGATACCAATTTTAATAATTAATAATATTAATATAATACTATTAATATAATATTATTATAAGTTATAATTTTGCATTAAATTATTTATTAGTCGGAATGAATGTGAATTCCTTACTCCTCTTTTCATAAACCGCACATCAATTAATCTGTTAAACCAAAAGTTTTTCGTTACAATTTCAACAATTTGTTTTTGGAACATCTACCTAAAAGCCTAAATGTTTTATAGTAATAATAATAATAATCTTTTATTTATTCTTGGAGGAATCCCTTTAGAATAATTAACAAGGACAAAAATGTGGGCTTTTGAGCCTCAGATATATATATATATATATATATATATATATATATATATATATATATATGTATTTAGAAAGTTAACTAATAGATATAATAGAGAATAAAGAAGAAAAAAAAAAAGTTCATAAAAATCTTCTTAACTTCATAATTTTATAGTGAGATACATCTATATGGAATAAGTTCTAAAACTTATTTAATATATATATATGGATGAATTTTACTTTGATACAATAATTTTATAAGATTAAAAAAAAAAAAAGATAAAAATCATAAAATGTATCTGTTATACAGTAAAAGTGTACAGATCATGAAATTATAGTAGTCACGTCTACTTTAAAATAAAAAACTGTAAATAAATAATGTGTAATAAATTAGCCGTATATTTAATACATGTTGTTTAAAGAATTGTATAATTTTGCTGGATTGACATCACTGATACTTCACTTATTAACAATAATATTAATAGTAAGTATTATTATTACTGTTATTGCAACAGATCGTATGTAGAAATTGAGTTTTTTTTACAGAAGAACATAAAACTGATTACTTCTTTATAATTTATTAGTATAATTTCATATTTTATTTTTCTCTAATTAATTTTATTTTCTAAAGTAGATGAGTACCTTTTGCAGTTGCAGACTACAATATTTCACCGTTAGTACAAATTAAATTAACATAGAAAATTGTTACATACGACTTTTTGCAATAACAGTAGAATTATATACGATTCTTGAGTGTTACACATAATATTTTTTCGGATACGTGTAAGGATTTATTAGATTAAATAAAAGTTGAATACATAGAGAATCCAGTTTTTACTTTACTGTCACGATCATGCAATAATTTTTAACTACTTTTTGAAAGAGGAAAGGATATATGTATTTTTCATGGACTTAATGTTTGGTAGAAACATCACGTATCATGGAAAGAGCCATTTAGGAATATTTCATTCACGTAATCTCAATATGAAGGACTGATGTAAGGCCCTTTATAAAAATCTCGTAAATCCTAGTTTTATGGTTATCGCTTTCATTTAGTACCACATAGGAGATTTTATTCTAAGAGGAAACATTTAGGTACTTTAGTTTTGCACATGGAAAAAAAATTGAGAAGTAATGGGAACTTAATGTGCTTGACTTCATTAAATTTGCAGGTAATTTTAATATATATTTATTATTTTATATATAGTTTAATTTGTTGGGATGAAAAAAAAACTTACTGAAAAAACTATGGTGTGTGCTTGAGACCAAACGATAGAAGTGAAAACTCAACAAACTGGGATTATTAATAAAATTAAATGAAAAAATAATTTTGTTCTTGGACTACAATCTCCTAAGAATAGTAATAGAGTTACATAATTACGAGCATTAGTCTGGCTTAGAATAATACAAAATAATGCCTAGTTAACTGTTGATTTTTATAGACATTTTGCAGTGGATTGAATTAGACAGTATACAGACCTAGATAAATTTTACATGTTTGCGGAAATTTAGATATGGAGTAGGTGATAGAACAGGAGTTGTTTGAAGGAATTTGTGTACGAGGATTCTGAGGGCATAATTATATTAGATAGATAGAAAATAAACTTTATTCTGGAACGAATTCCCTTATGAATAACAATTATGGACAAAAAAATAAAAACCACATCTGGCCAAAAATTACATTAAAGAATATATACAATATATTCAGTGTAAGTATATTAAAACAAATAAAAAGTAACACCATTTGGAAAAAAGCATTATTTAAATAAAAAGGAAAATATAAATCAGGAAACATAAAAAAACAAAATAATATAAGCATTGGTTGATTTTAAAAATTAAAATTCGAACAATTTCAACAACCTCAATCAAAATTTGTTTCACCATATTTATTTCATTGTAAAACGTCATTTTGGGATGTGAGAAGGAATCGGTAGAGATGATATTTGAATGAGGACTGGGAAGAGACCATATCAGATGTCTTGGAATTCCAGAAGGCAGTGGATCGGACAATAAAGGAATATTCAAATGTCTTAGTTCTATGGGAAGGGATATAAAGGCCGGAAACACGGGATCTTGTTTTCTGGGAGTGGACCACGGGTTTGAACTGTATGAAACTGTAGATGTAGGAAGGGTGTCGGGTGTTGATCGTTTGGAATAGAAAATATCCTTGAGACCATCTCGAAGTGCCGAAGACAAATCTTAGGTAGGAATTCATGAGTCGCTTCAATCTATCCTCGAGTATCATCGGGATGCCTCCGTACACTACACAGCCGTATATGCTTGTATTAAAATCACCTGAGATGATGACATTGGAATAAGAGAAACCAGGTTGACAGGGGAGGATTTAAAGAGACGGTTGAATGGAACACGAGGAGGGCGGTAGGCAACAACATTTAATAAAGGTGAGAAAATAGAAGTTATTACAAAAAACAAATATTCAATGTGAGAGTGGTCATGAAAAGGAGACTGTAAGAGGATTTTGGCCTTAAGAATATAAGGAAGGTTACAAGGAGCTGTCTGGTATCTGGAGGAATTACAATCACGGAATCATAGGAGTTGTTTTAGGATAGTTGTGGACTTTTCGGTAATCTGGAAGATATGGTTATTTCAGCAGAGATTTTGGTCAAAGGTTACTCCTAGATATTTGACTGCAGAAAAAAATGGATGTCGGAGCCTGATGAGAATAGGCTTACTTTTATCTGCATTCAGGTTTAACTCTTTTATTTCTGCCCATATTTTGATGCAGTCAGTATCCTCTTTGTTACAAAAAGTGACTAAGAACGTTTTTGTGAATTTCATGCTTTGTTTATTTATAAAAAGCATAGTAAGTGCACTAAAATGACACAAACCCTTTTATACCATACATAGTTACAACATGCGCCCGATTTCATAATGTACTAAGCGAAAATAGATTAAAATTCTAAGTGATTTGAGGTTATGAAATTCCACCTAATAGCTTTTTGTAATATAATGTATAATTTGACGATTTATTGATTAAAGGAAAAATGATATATCATCAAAAATTTTCATAACAAAAATAAGTAATATACGCACATTACAAATAAATTAATAAATAAAACTAAATATTCATTTATCAGTTTTCTAAATATTTTTTACCAGGTTTCTTAGATAAATATTTAAATTAATATAGTATAAATCATTATATAAAGTATATAATATAGCATATCATAGAAAGAATATAATATAGTATACATCATATTGAGATGACTCGATTTATTTTGTGATTGACTCTCAAATATGGCATTATGGTTCTTCTTCTCATGTTAGTATTAGAAACTTTTGAATACAATTTTAAATTATCTTAAAAAAAAGAGAAAAAAAATAAATTTAAATAAAAATATTAAAAGAAACTAATGAATTCGTATGAATCTCAAAGGAAATAATAATAATAATATAAAAAAAAGATCACACTGTCACTTTAAAAAACACTCCTTTGGATGAAATTTATACTTGAAGTGTGTTAAGGGTCGAAAGGATGGCTTCTGCAAATACTTGATAAGAAACCTATTTATTTTATGTTTATTCCTTATATTTTTCTTTTTATTGTCCCTTGTTATCTTAGCGAGTACCAACGAGCAGTTTTTTATGGAATTTATTTACTATTTACTCCGGTAATTTGACAGTTTATCCAAAGTAGATAATAACAGTATAGAAGTGAATTCTCATAATAAGAAATTTTCGTAGTATTTCCGTCTAATAAAAATGTCTTTCAGTGAAAATAATTTAAAATTAATCCTCTGATTTTCAAAAGTTCTGTTATATTTTACCAATTTTTTTTTAATGTAATCTTGTTTGTTAAAAAGTTATCCACCAAAATATTTACGTTACAAAAAAAAAAAAAAAAATAACATCTTTAAACTTTCTCGTATCTCTTCAGATCGGGGTACTAAAAATGTGTTTCTGGTAAGATCAAGAGGTATGGTGTAAGACACAGAGATCGCACTGCATTCATTATATGTTATTTATTTAAATAAGAAATTTTTTTTTGTCTTCATTTCTTCATCCGCACCTGTCATGGTAGTGACAATTAGCAGAATAATAGGAAATTAAATTTTAATACATTATAGGTTCTATCCTAAACCGGTCGTTCACAATTTTTAAATTAATAGTGTTTAACATTTTCATTTAACTTTATCTAAATTTTACCTTATGTATGTTCCAAATTGTAGAATGACATGAATTATTTGGTCCATTTGTTCATGACAGAATTGTGACCCTCAAGCATCCCTTTCAAGGAAGTTTAATTTCTGTTTTAATTTTTCGGGAATCTTAATTATTTAGAACTTTTAACTTATGTTTTCGTTGTTTAATTGCCTCTAAATTGTTTAGTTTTTTATTTCTCTTTTTTTTTGTGAAAACCAAAACGAATTAACGGTTTCTATTCAATATTTAATCTATACGAAATTCACACTATCATACTTCCCGTTGAGAGTTTTATTCTAAAGAGTTATTTTACATTTAAAACATAAGGTGGGAAAATGAGCATCGAAAAATAGGAAATATAATGGGTGCGCGTGTGCGATTAGATTTTCCTTTTTACCGCTGCGAGGCAAATCATCATTCATTCTAAAGCTTTTATAAAAAGCCTTTTTCCCGTAATGTGAGAATATCATTTTCAGCAACCGTACATTTTTCGCTTCTACATTATACAAAAGAATACTCTGGAATACACGAAATTCATTTTAACCGTTCGTCTCTATCTCTCTTGTTTAGGATCTTAAAAAAAAAAAAATGCAATAATGATAATGCTACACATAGGAGATTGACTCTCTTAATATCTTAAGTTTAAATTACATATTGATCAAGCTCTATTTTTTCAATGAATTTTTATTTTTTAATGAAAACCTCGTTGAATGTACATAAACTTTGCGTTCAAATTTATATATACAGGGTATTTCGTAATTACATGGCACTATTTTAGGTAGATGTTCACTAACACAAAAATCATATTAACGTATATCTCAATCTCATTTATTAAAGAGATATCAAAGTTTAAATATGTATTATTACTATTTATTTATTATTATCACAACATTTAGAGTGCTATTAGGGAGGTAATGCGAACCGAAAAAGGGTTGGATCTGGGCGGGACAACATCCGTGCTGGGCTATGCTGATGATCTGGTACTGTTAAGCGAAGACGTTGAAACTATAAAACTAAATACGACAACGTTAATGAAAACCGGTAAAGAACTAGGACTCGAAATAAACGTGGATAAAACAAAATATATGGTTAGTTGCAAAAATTGCGATACTACTGGTGATATCGATATAGATGGTAATGTGTTTGAACAGGTAGAGAAATTTAGGTATCTAGGTTCTACGATAACTAGAAAAAACGAAATTGAAGAAGAGATTAAGGTTAGACTGAAGGCGGGAAATGCTTGTTATTTTTCTGTGACAAAACTACTTAGTTCGCGCCTCTTGTCCCGAAACTTAAAAATTAGAATCTATAAAACAATTATCTTGCCTACAGTTCTTTATGGATGCGAAACTTGGCCGCTTACATTAAGGGATGAGCAGCGTCTTAAGGTTTTTGAAAATAAAGTATTGCGTAGAATATTCGGACCGAAGAAGGATGAGTTAACCGGAGAGTTCAGACGGTTATACAACGCCGAATTGCGTGAGCTGTATCCGGGTAATATAATTGAGGTAATTTCATCGCGGCGAATCAAATTGGCTTGTAAAGTTGTTGGGCTTAGTAACGAGAGAATTCCTAAAAGGTTAATATTTGCTGTGCCGAATGGTAAGCGTCCGAGGGGTAGACCGAAGCGAAGGTGGGAAGATTGCATTAAAGCCGATCTGAAGGGACTGGGTTTGGACGGCGAACGGTGGAGGGAGGTGTGTAACAAGCGATTGGTGGTGTCGACATCGAACCTTCGGGTTCGCTAAGCCTTCTTCTTATTATTATTATTTTTACAACATTTAGAGTAACTGTTGAAAGGAGCCTGCATTTTGTTGAATGCAACATTCAGCACGACGAATCCATGCTTATCAGGCTCTTCTTGCGTGACAACTGCCGTAGAATAAACCATACACTTCATCCAGCCCCACACAAAATAATCTAATTTCGTTAAATCCGGAGATCATGGTGGCCATTTAACAGGTCCGTTTCGACCAACTCATCGGTCTCCATAAGTTGCATTTAAATAATCAGTGACACTATTAGAAATGTGAGCTGGAGTACGGTCATGCATAAACCACAGCCTTTGCCAAATACCTAGCGGAATATCATCTAGGAGTTCATTATTGAAGATTATTTTGTAAAAAATGTAAGTAAGATATACCTGACAGGCTAGGTAGCAAAAAGAAGGCTCCGATGATGTCGCTTAGGAGACCACATCAGACATAAAAAAAAGAAGGTATGTTTGTAATGTCCAACAGCAGTGTTATGAGGGTTTTCTTCAGCCCAAGTATGAGGATTTCGAAAATTAAGAATCCCGTTTCTTGTAAAGGAAGATTCATCGATAACCAAAATGCAGTTCAGGAAGTTAGGATCTCGTGTGCATTATCAAATTAACCACTGAGAGAATTTTCAACGCTTGTTATAATCTTACCTACTCGATACGTGAAATAAATACAATTGTTGTTCGCGTAAATTTCGCCATACGCTGGTAGAAGAAACATCGAATCGACGTGACAATCTTCTGGTACTAGTAGTAGGAGATAACTGAGTATTTCTTCTTCAACGTTTGCAGTTCGTCGAAATCTTTGTCGACCGGGTTTTACTTGTATAAGTTTTAGCGTGCCATTATCCCTAAGGCGCCTTTCAATGGCCTCAAACGTTTTAGGATTTAGTATTCTTCGAACAGCAGCAGCACCGTTTCTATGTACCTCGCCATCATTTAAAATCATGTCTGTTTGTTCTGCAAAAGTGAATAAATTTATGGTGCCTCCCATGATAATCATAAATTGAACTGTGTCACTGTATTCACTTACACTAAAACACACAGATGAGCAACTACTGTCATTGCTTATCGTTCATTTGTTCATCGGGTTATTAAAACCTGTTATTTAGTATTAAACACGTTAAACTTTGTACAGTCTTAATGTAATAAATAAATAATAAATCTTTAACCTTTGATATCTGTTTAATAAATGAGTTTGAGATATATGTTAATATGAACATTTTTGTTTATTTTGTGTTAGTGAACACATACCTAAAATAGTTCCGTGCAATTACGAAACATCGCGTGTATATATATATATATATATATATATATATATACATACACACATATACATATATACATACATATTCAATATTTCACGTTTTATATATTCAAGTTAAATTATTCTGAGAGTTATTGAGGCGCCTAAAAGAATACAATGTTTTTTGTTAATATAATGTTAGGTAGGATAATTATTTAAAATAATTAAAAACACTGAAGATAGCACAGGTAGATACATATTTTTGTTAAATTTAATCAATTAACGATTAAGGTTTTAGTAAGACCACATTATTCCCACAATTTTATTTTATTTAACAAGATTTCTTTATTATATATATATATATATATATATATATATATATATATATATATATATATATATATATATATTATATATATATATATATTATGAGAATCCAGCTTTAATGCCATTTTTAAATATTCTAAAATAAAATAACAGTCATAAAAAATCATTAAAAAAAAATAGTATACTAGTCCATGGAAGTCCCTGTTATGGTAATATTATACTTAAGTTTTTTTCTTTTTCATTATTTATATTAATTACTTTGCCTTTTTTTTATCTTAATAAAATCAGTTTTTCTGAAAATAATTTTAATTACTTATAACCACGAATATTTAATAATCTATTGTTGAAATATATATTTATAACAATTATAATTTCCTTTAAATATATATATATATATATATATATATATATATATATATATATATTTATTAAGCGTATGCAATATAGGATATTGCCCTTGATAAATATTATTTTGATTTTTCATCGTTGAAAAAATGAATTTACTCAATCAGTTAGGAGGATATATTAACATTCAAAAGCCTGTGAAGTGTTTTATAGAGAAGGGCTAAGTTCAAGTGGAATCCTACTTTTCTCTGCTGATTCGGAGATTTCCAAGCTGAGTGTAAAAGTTCTTTAAAGATATAAATCTACTTAAAATTTTTATTTTATTTTAAGTTTAATTCACAACTTAAACTTTGTATCACAACGCATTACTGCCACTTTTCGGTATGTTACCTGATAAACTGAAAACTCAGAGTTTAAGTTGTGCGTGCGAAGGGCGGAGAGAGAGGCTTTTAAATCTGGAATTAATCACCTGGCCCTAGTAGCCGAATATATAGTGTTGTGGGAAAAATCCATATAAGTTAGCGTTAGATCGGTTTTAAGCAGTCCTTTTGTGTTGTTCAACTATTGGTTGGTAGAAGTCAGTTTATACGGTTTTGTTAGACATGTCCTTGAGATATGAGTTGATATATTTTTGGTTGGAAAATATGAATTTTTTGTAAGTGGTTCTATTGAGCTATACCATATATTCATTCCTAAGGAATATGTCAATATAGGTTTAAAGATTGAAAAAAGTGAGTAAAGCACTTTGACTCGTCTACTATGAGGCTTCCGTTTTAATCATTTAAATTAGGAAATTGTTTTACAACCTCTTTGTTAACTATTCATTTTATTTCGGAAGTGGACTCGAGGGGCCAGAAGACAACTCCACTAACTCCGGCACTTGTTGGAACGCAATCGAACTCCAACTGTTTAAATCAAATCCAGGCTGTCCCAAAGGGAAATATTTGAGCTATTCTTATCCAAAGAGGCCCTCGACTTGTTGCAGACAAAGGAATCTTATTAAAGTTTAGAGAATCCTTAACCAAACCTTGTAATTAATATTAAACTCCTTTAGGGGAATAGTCCCCTTTTGGAACAAGTGTCCGACTGTGCCATCAAAGTCATCAACGCATTTCCCACAGTCGGCCGCACTCTTAACTCATTCAACAGCTCGGCAATTGAATGAATAAAACAGAAGACATTCAGGGAATACATTAACCTCTACCCCGTAGCCTTGCTCTATAGACTACTGTTTGAATAGCATTGAGGCCCTTTAAACTGTGAATAAAATGTTTTTTTTTTTTTAGTATTCAAATATAGGATTAAACTGCAGTACAAAGCATTTCTATAAAAAAAATCTTTCATCTCTTCTTAGCAGAAATAAGTATTTTCAGACAAAGGAGAAGTGAAAGTAAAAATTATAGACGGTATATTTATTTATATTTCATTGTGAGTATTTTTATTTGTTTATACCCTTGTATAAACTCTTATATACACAAATTATAATATTTATATCTCAGTAATCTGTACAATTAAATATAAATTAATGCTAAAAATAGCATTGTTATTATTATCAAAATGAAACGGACCTTAAACTAGCGACTAAAAATACTGTACTCACTCTTTTCTAAATCGAAATTAAAAGTTTGACAAAAACTAAATACATACACTTACCTACTCAAACCCATCTGGACATACGCCTCTCAGATTTACAGTTACAACTATAGACCAACACTTACGTACTCTCTACTCTCGTTTTTATCTCAAACTATGCGGACACACAAACAGATTTATAACTGAAATGGCTACGACTGACATGCCCATCAGGAGGAGATTAAAAAGGAGCTGGATAAGAGATCTTCTCACCTAAATCAAAAAATAAAAAATAATGACCAGGAAGAGGTGCTGCTGGGTACTATCCGTCCGCATGTCTTTAATGCCTGTCCTCATCATGAGAACACATCTGCTGATTGTCAACACCATGACAGGTGCGGATAAATAATTAAAGAGAGAAAAAAAATAGCATTTATGAAAACCAGGTATGTATATTTATATAATATTATCGGAGCCCGTATTATATTAAGCTCATGTTACGTACGGACCTCGTATTCCTTAGGTTCCTCAATTACAAATATCCTCCGTTACGATCTCTTATTTCTCCTTTGGTTAATCCTCAAATTCTTTCATATTTTATATTTGATTATCTGTTATATTATAGATCAGTTTAAAATGGTTGTTTGTTTCAAATAAATAAAAGTACTTTAGGGAAGCTAATGTTGAAAATTAGCCAATTAAGCCCTGTTAAAGAACATCAATCAGAATAAAAACTACATTGTATTTAAAACTGCTTTTACATTGATATAATAAATCTAATGAAAATCGTTAGAACCTCCAAATTAAGCCGAAACCTCCAAAAGCCACTTATTTTAACTCCAAATCAACATATCGTCGGCACTCTGTTAATGTAACGAATGTGAAGAATAACATTTTACGACAGTATTTAGTCACTGGAACATATCCCTTTTTATCAAATTATTAACATAAGCCTAAATTTCGTGAGTTACTTCATCTCATCGTAACTTACAACTATTTTATTTACCAAAATTCTTGGAATTGGGGAGTTTTTAATCTGGATATCGGCAAACTTTGTCTATTTAATTAGGTACTAAACACTCGTAAATACCCATTATCTTTCAGAACGTATGATAATTTGATCACAACATCGAGAAAAAAGGTGGCCTACAAATATATTAGGCTTTTTGGCCTATATAACCTCGTTATTTTGACATTTTGGGGGTGTAGGTCAAGCCCAACATCTCAATATTTTTGAAGACCACCTTTTTTCCTCCATTTTATGCTCAAATTTTCGTACGATTAAAGTGGAAAACAATTGATTATTTACATGTTTTTAGTACCTGTTTAAATAGATAATGTTCGCTATTCCTTCAGATTAAAAACTCCCCGATTTTCGTAAATAAAATAGTTGTAGGTTACGATGAGATGAAGCTATTTACGAAGTTTTAGGGATATGCTAGTAATTTGATAAAAAGGGGTCTGTACCACCTACTAACTCCATGTCCACTTTGTAACTGACAATAAGTATCGAATCTGAACGGTGACCGTTACATTACTTACATGAATTACATTACTCATTCCGAACTGGAATGAGTAATGTAATTTTTACAAATTTATAGCTTTGTTAGATATATAGAATAGAATAGAAAATAATTTTATTCTGGTACGAAGTCCCTTTAGAATATTAAAAAAGTACGAAATTAAAATGATATATCTGGCCAAATAAAAACAAACATAAAGATAAATAAGTAAAGAAAATATTAGTTATACATACTATATACAAAATAAAATAAAAAAATCTATATACAAAACTCTTGAAACCTTGCCAAGACACTTAAAATTATGTACAATGGTAAAATATAAGTATACACTTTTAGGAAAAATACAAAATACGTTACATTCTTTTTAGCAATAAACTCTGTGTTTCCGAAGAAAAAAAAGAAAGTCGAATCTGATAATAAGTATTTAAGTGATGAGCTATATATAAATACATTGTTATAAATAATATGTAATTTTACATAAAAGGTTAGCGGGTATCTGACTGTTTTGGGACAGGAATTGGATGATAAGGATAAAGAATGCCGAATTTTGATAGGAAGAGAATTCCAAAAATTAACAGAACGAGCAATAAAGGAGTTTTGGAACGAGACAGATCTGTGAGAAGGAATGTAAAGGTCGCAAGGTCGAGATCTTGTGGAAATGGAGTGGACTGGGAACTTGAATTGGAGAAGGTTGTAGGCGTAGGAAGGACGACGATTGTTGATGATTTGATAGAGGAACGTACCTAGGAAGTATTGTCTTCGAATGGAGGGAACGAGTCACTTTAACTCAATGTAGTGGTGAGGGACATGGGAGTATCTCGGGCACCAATATATTATATATATTATATGCTATAGTATCGAATAATCATAATCGAATTATATATTGGGCAGTACATTTATTATAAATTAAGATAGTACATCAAATGTTTTGGTGTAACTAATCTTTCATTATAATTTTATGGCTTGATTAATTTTTTTCATTTTCAAGTATCCATTTCATATACCTGTCATGAAAGTGACAATAAGCAGATTTGTTATGTCATAAAGTAACATTTTGGTCACTAGGAAAAATAGTGCCCATCAGCATCTCTTTCCTTCTCTTTTTTTATTCCCTTCAATCAGAAAAGATCTCTCATCCAGCTCCTTTTCTGCCGTCTCCTGATGAACATGCCAGTCGTGGCCATTTCGTTTATTAGTCTGTTGTAGTTATATATCGTTATGTTTTAGTTGGTATTTTATTGTAATATACATTTTGACCAGATGTATTGTTAATTTTTATTATCGATATTGTTATTCTTAATATACTTTGTCCCAGAATAAAGTTGATTATCCTATTATATTATTATATATTTGGTTTCCCACTCCGACTGCTACACGTTTTACGTTTTACCGACTGTCAATTAACAGTAAGACGGCTAACTTTCGAACATCAATTATTCCACTGCTGTCAGTCTTGTGTGGAATCAACTTAGACATTTGTGAATAATGTGTCTACTAGTGCCTCATTGCCAGTCTAATGCTTGCTGATCTTATTATTTCATTCGCAACTTGAGCCTAAGGCATATCCAAGTAAGCTAAGTAAGGATTAGTTAGTCATGCTAGTCAACCTGTGCGAATAATTTTCGAATAATATAGGCTAGTGAAAAATTTGGAAAAATAACTCAACATATCATAAGATGAAGGGATCATTTCCTATTTTTTAGGTAATTTTAATTGACCAAATAAGATAAAATTCTTATAAAACTTCATTTTAGTTTAAAACAAAAACATTTACGAACTATATATAAAAAAATGTAAAATATTTTAATTACTGGTTAATAAAGTTTCTTTTTCTTTATAACTAATTTTTTCTAAAATTTCTGGAGGATTTGATTATAATTCGTCACTTCTCCATGAAATGCCCCAATCATTTTTAACTTTAAAACAAATAGTATTTCAATAAACCTTTTTTTGGTTTAATTAATATAAACTATTTATGTACATTTTTTAAAATAATAAAATACTTACATGATATACCTCAAAATTGGGTAAGTCTAAGTTATTAATAAGTTTGGTCAATGGTTGAAGTTCAAACAATAGTTTCATAATATTATCATCATTAAAAAATTATACTAAATTAGTATAAATTATACTAAAGAAAATATATTAGCGTACAGTGGCTGTTGTGCTATGCTATATGTATAATAAGGTAATATTTGCAGTATGGTAATTTTTTTGCGAATGGTTAATTTTAAATGAAATTTTACTTGGTACGTTAGGTTCTATTTTTGTTGAGTGATGGAAATGTAATGGTTATTTTGAAGTCCTTAGTATACAGTTGTAAAACTCTACATACTAACGTCCAGCTTTCAACAGTTTAAAAACACATAACGATCCTTTATCAAAGATTTTACACAAATTTAAACGGACATAATAATAAGAGAGAACTAAACAGAGAAATAAGAGACAAGGCCACAGCTGACATACCTCAGAACATGAGGAGACTAAAAAGGCGTTGGATGAGGGATCTCCTTCCTTAAACAAATTAAATAATTGAAACAAGTTAGGGAAGAGGTCCTGCTGAGTATCTCCCTTCCTCATGCCTGTCATGTCATGAATTTCTGTATCTCCATCACATTTTCTGATTGTCAACAATAAGTTGATAGGAGCAAATACATTTTTATAAAAAAAAAAAAAAAATATTTATACAATAACTGCGAGACTTTGGAATAAGGTACTTAATTAAATCACTTAACTCTTTCCAAGTCCTAAAGCCTTTGAACTTTAATAGTTATATTAATACCCATAACACTATATTTTGTATAATTTTAAAAATTGATTAACGTTTAAACCAAAGATAGATAGTGTTTACTGTGTTTACTAACCTCAACCACACAACCCATTGATCGGATTGAATTGAGGGATTAGCGCTGTACTCAGCAAGAGCGACAATTTCAAATACAATGTTAGGTCTGATTGTTAGGTTTATTGGGTACATCCGCCATTGTCTCGTAGCGCAGTCGATCTCAGGCGTTCTGGTTGTTGTTGGCAGGCAATTAGAAATGCACAATAGGGACTTCGCTCTCCTAGCTTTCTCAGGTAGTTGGGAGAAATCGCAATGTAGACATGAGAAGTTAATAATAAAGTATGTTTGCTTACATTTTAATTCTGCGATTACTTAAAATTTTCCAATGCAGCAATGTTAATTTTTTTTCTCTGACCATGTATATCGATGGCTTCTTTCACAGATCTTGATTTTGCAAATTTTATAGTTTCAAAAAAGAAAAAAAAAATTAAATTTGACGGTATTATGTAACATGCTAAGCTCCCATCAAGGTTTTAAATGTTAAAAGTAATTAAGTCTAAGTCAAGGATGCTCAACAAACAGATGTAAAAAAAAAAATAAAAAAAATAAAACAGAACCTGGACTAAGCATTTATTTTCCTAAATTATACATAATAATAATGAATTCAATTCAATCAGTTTATATTTACATCACGCAAATTTCTAAAATGGACTTGTCACTTGGACTCACCTTCGGCAGAAGGTGCAAATATAGGCAAATACATGGGGTCCACATGTTAAAATGAAACGTAAGACACTTAACAAACGACTCAAACTACTTTACTCTCGTTTTGCCAAATCTTCAAAACTAAAACTAAAGCAGAAACTGAATAAAATACATACTTACTTAAACCCATATGGACGTACTCATCACAAATATATGGTATCGCAAAAAAAAAAACCCACCAACAAAAACTTCAAACGTTCCAATCAAAATTATTGCGACTCATAACAAAAGCATCATGGTACGTGACTAACAAAACTACATAATGACCTCCACCTTCCAACAGTTAACCAACATATAACGATCCTTTATCAACGATTTTACACAAATTTAAACGGACATAATAACAGACTAATAAGAGACATGGCCACAGCTGACATACCTCAGAAAATGAGGAGGAGACTAAAAAGGCGTTGGATAAGAGATCTCCTTTTTTAAACAATCTAAGTAATTAAAACAAGCTAGGAAAGAAGTACTGCTGAGTACTTTCCTCCCCTATTCCTGTCATGTTATTATTTCATGTTTTGCTATCACATTTGCTGATTGTCAACAATCCGTTGACAGCCGCAAATACATTTTTTAAGACAAAAAAAAAAATTGACATTTGCTTGATAACAAAATAAAATAAGAACTTCTAATAAAGTTAAGTTAAAGATTACAATAAATAAAAACAATGCCGTAATATTTAATAAAAAAAATGATATTTCTCTGAGTATAACTGTCCCAAATTTAATTAATCTACAATAAATTATAGAAAAATAAAATAAACACATATATTATTATAATTATTAGGTACATGTTATATAAAACGGAAGTTGGATAACTTGTTAGCGCTCATATATTACATAAAACTGTAAATGGAAAGATCAGTAAGTCCACAGTAAAATATAGAAGAACTCGTGCAAAAAAACAAAACAAAAAAAAAAAACAGCAATGGGCAGTATAGCAGTCGGTAACACGTGGCTCAGTAAATGACTGAGTCCCCCTCTCTCTCTCTTGCCGATGTCCACATGATATAAACTTAAAATCTAGGCCTTGTATGATAAGGCTGTAATACAATCCATTACAATCGAGCCCATAAACTAAACAGTACATTAGCAATTAAAAAAAAATTATTTAATTTTCTTTTGTTTCTTTAATTTTTCATATTTAAAATTTAAGGCTTCATAAAATAATACAAAACAAAGTTATTAATTAAAATAAATATATAGAATTGAAGCTGCGAGCGTTAACACAATCCTTACTTTGGTATTTTATGTTTACTTAAAATATTTATGCAGAGTTAGCTTTAGCATAAATTTTATAAATTTTTAAGTATGTGAAGTTCAGGCACCGGCACCGCACCCTCCGGGGTGCGAAGCGAAGATTAATTTAACATAACAGAGTTCATTGGTTGTTAGATGGGATAGAACGCCACATATAAAGGAGTAGCTTAGTAATCGATTTGTTACCTCTTTATGATATAATGCGATATTTCCCAAAGGTTTTATTTTTTACACCGTACGCAATATCTTTGTTGATTCTTCATCACATCCAATGATTGAGCCATTATTTTGAAGATTAACCTGTTTTTTGCTTTCAAATATAACTGTAGAGTTAAATTAGGGATGGAATATCGATATTAATATAGGCCTATGACTATCGATACGATCAAAATATCTGACGTAAAATATCAATTGTTATTTTCATCGATATTATATACATATTTTTGAAATATGAATATAACTATTAATCCTCTACCTCATAGTCGCATTAAAAAATATTTTTCTCTACATATTAATTAATTGAAATATCGATTCTTCTGAAGATAAAGGATGAGCACCGTCTTAAGGTTTTTAAAATAAAGTATTGCTTAGAATATTCGGACCGAAGAATGATGAATTCGTCGGAGAGTTCAGACGGTTTCACAACGCCGAATTGCGTGAACTATATCCGGGTAATATAATTGAGCTGATTTCAGCGCGGCGAATCAAATGGGCCTGTAAAATTGTTCGGCTTAGTAACGAGAGAATTCCTAAAAGGTTAATGTCTGCTGTACCGAATGGTTAACGTCCGAGGTGTAGACCGAAGCGAAGTTGGGAAGATTGCATTAAAGCCGACCTGAAGGGACTGGGTTTGGACGGCGAACGGTGGAGGGAGGTGTGTAATAAGAGATTGGTGGTGTTGGCATCGAACCTTCGGGTCCGATAATCCTTTTATTAATATTTATTTACCGATTCTTCTACCCTCCTTAGTAAAATTAATTTTCTACTTCCTGCCCATCTCAGTCATCCTCAGATTTTTCCAGAAATTTCCATTCGACCAATTATGTTTTCCATTCATTCATAGATCGAATTAAGCGAAACGCTAATTTATTTGCACACTACATGGATTTTTTTTGATAATTAGTGGCCTTGGTTTGAGGAGGTTTTAACTAACGAATTTGGTCAAACTGAGTTTACTGAGTGAAAAGGGTCCCACTCGCTCTATCCAACTCTAAGTAGGGACAGCCTTCGATAGTCGATATTATCGAAATATCGATATTTTCCTTTGCTACGCACTACAATCTATATGAAACAGGCAAGAAGAGGATAATTTTTTTCTAACGGCTAGATTCAAGTATTACAACTAGTACTTACCGAAAACGATAGGATTAATTTTTATTTTCAAATTAAAACATCAAAGGGACGATATCAATAGTATT
The DNA here is from genome assembly GCA_928085145.1 of Nezara viridula. Taxonomy (NCBI): domain Eukaryota; kingdom Metazoa; phylum Arthropoda; class Insecta; order Hemiptera; family Pentatomidae; genus Nezara; species Nezara viridula. The sequence continues at coordinate 119,020,669 of OV725082.1, forward strand.
ATTAATTTATTAGTAGGTAATATTGAATTGGATACTATTGATGGTAAAATATTAAATGAAGGAAATCAAACATCGATGTTTGGAGGATATTGACTATCGATGGCTATCCTAAAGTTAAGGTTAATCTCTCTTATTAAGGCTGAAGGTGCCTCTATAGCCGGCATGACAGTTCTGTAATGCGGTACATTGTTTGGCAGAAGGCTGAAGGGGCAGTTTTTTTTTGCTAACATCTGTTAGCTGGGATGCTTGTTTGATTTTGTCTCCATTGGATTGAAAACCAATATTTAAAAAATATTTAATTTAGGACTTTATGGTGTCATAAGAAGGTAGTTTGTTAACCGAAATTTGGAAATCTACAGAAATGTTTTGAGAACAAACTTTAAAGTTAAGTCTTTTAATTGAGGTAAACTTGTACGGGTCCCGAATGTTAACTTTAACTCTGTTAAAATCAGATAGTAGCTAAACGGGTAGCTCAGTGTGTAATTCACTGTTCTTCTATGCTCTGGATTCCGAGTACGAGACCGGGTGTGACAGGTAATTATTTATCCTGTGAAGTCAATCTTGGATCGACCTCGTGAGGGGACGACGACGTAGGAGACTGTTACAATACTTTCTTGAAAGTAAAAAAAAAACCCAAGATCCTCAATGGGCTTCAGATCTGATTGTACTTGAGCTCTCCTAAAAGAGTAACTTCATTGATTAAATTTATTTTTATTTTTATGAAGTAAGCTTTATTCATGGAGGGAGAAAAATAATTTGTTTTTTGTTTGCTTAGAGTAAAAAACTTGCGTTTAACGTCTTAGATATATAAAAAGAATCGGTTAGGTCTGTGAGTTAATTATTAATTTTATAAATATTTTCTACGGCAGATGCATGGTGTATCAAAGATAAATTAAGTTCAATGGGAATAACAAGAAAGTTGTTAATGATAGAAATTAACTTCACAAAAGTACGTTATTAAAGTACATTTGTTTTTATTTATCAATGTAATAACAATTATGAGGAAGCTACTCTCACCTACTTCAAAATGAATTTACCTCCGTTCGATTTCCACTGGCTTTACCACCATTGACGCGGTTGAGAGAGTAGCGCTGGGATCTCTTGGAGTCCTGCCTTTCCTTCTGTAGTTAGAGAGAAGCCTGGTTTGGGGATCTCTGCGTCATTTTATATATTGTATATAGATATGACTGTTTTTTATGTTTTTTTTAATTTACTTATCTTTAGGTTAATTTTTTGTTTTATTGTGCATAGTTTTTGGTTATTATTTTACTTTTGTTAATTTTATATTTTCTGTATATATGGTGTGAATGTGTTCATATATCACGATTATTATTGTCCACGTGACACATCATTATATTTCTATATAAATAAATAAAAACCTTCAGATCGTGTTCTGTATTCACTAACGATATTATAGCTATGCTGTTAGTGGTTTATAATTGTTTTTTATTGTATCCTGTTATTATTTGCTTTTTATCGAAGAATTATATTTTATAAAATAATTAGTGAAGACATTGAAGAAAAATTTATTTTCATTTGTCCATATCTATGATTTATATCAGTAAGTATTTCGAAGTTCTTCCCTTAGCAAGGATGATCTTCTAAACGTTTTTTATAATTTTTTGTATTAATATTGTGTTCATTATTCCTTTCTTTTTATTCTTTTATTCATCTAGTAATTTTAAATGGTGTTTAACTGGTTAATTAATGTTGTTAATTACTATCAGCTTTTGTTTCTTAATTTCTCCGTAACGCCATTTCATCTTTCCATTAATTATAATAAGAGCAGCCGGAACAAAAGCCCATTGTAGGCCCTGAGATATTCCTTTTCCGCTGGAAAAGTATTTTCGGTAAAAAACGGATTTTTTTTCTCTGAATAATAATTTAGTCACACAATAAATTCTATTATTTTTAATAGCTATTGTTTTTAGTAGTACACAGTTGTTATATTTTCAACTTGTAAAGTACGTATTGTTGGGCTATTGGATTGAATCTCTCTCTCTCTCTCTCTCTCTCTCTCTATATATATATATATATATATATATATATATATATATATATATATATATATATATATATATATCGTTACGGCCAACATAAATAATTTTATTTATTTTTGTCACCATATCATTAATATAGGGGTTAATTTTATGTCCATATGGTAAACCTTTATTTGTATGTAATTATTCATCGTTATTTACATATCCAAGTCGTCGCAGCGACAATGTTTTCGGCCACTTCCGGAGACTCTCCACCTCTCGTCGTGTCACATGATACCAGAGGAAAAAAGAAAACATTAGGGGCCCAGTAAGGCTACATTTGGAACTACATCCATGAGGTTCTCCGTCCCGTCTCAATTCCTCCTTGCAAACCCATGGTTTCATCTGAAAAGGTTGTGACGGCGACTTCCCACATCTGGGACATTATTATCCTCCAAGAGTACTCCCGTCAGTTGCACCACAGTGACTTTAAAACATAAAATATGAATGGCTGGCTGGAGGTGATGTTTTATTTTAATTTATGAACATTAAAATGAGAGTGGCGCCCCTTTAAAATACATTTCTTGAACCCCAGGGGTCTCCAGTTTTCAATAACTAAAATAAAAACATTATTTCATTAATTTATTCACCGCATATTGAGGTTGTATGATCCACTGGTACACTCCTTAATGATAATATCTATAAATGCTTCATAATGTAGTGGCTAGCGTACTGTTCTGATGGTGAAGGTACTCAGTTCAATACCGGTTCCACCATGCTCTTTTTTTTTCTGTTATTATTTAAATATATAATTTTATACTTATAAGTTAGAGTGCTACCAATGGGTAGTTTCTCAACATGTGATTTCATGCTATTTTATTCCTTTGTTCACATTTACTGAATGTATTTTTACTTGTAATACAGTTGTAAATATCACCAATTAAAAAAAAAAAAATATAAGTTAAGGTCCGGTGTGAGATAGATAAGACTTTTAAGACTTAATATCATTTATTTCAATTCAAAATAATGACATTATTATTTCTTTTAATTTAAAATAAACACATTTTAGAAATATACTGTTATAACCTTCTGTGAGATAGATACTACTGTTTTGTTAAATAATAATTATTGAATTATTTCCAGTTATTTGTTTCTTCATTTTTCTATTTATCGAAGCCAATAGTTAACTTATACACATGTATATAAATTATTTTATACTGCTAGTTTATTTATTTATTTATTTGGTATTTTGTTGCCTCTACCCTGTAGGGTCATTGGCAACGCCTTTAAAGTACACTCTGTTGTAGAGTTTTATCACTTTCGTTAACGATTTCGTCAGGGTCAGTTATAATGTCATTTCTACTCTTTGTACCAGGCAATTTCTTTGTTTTGGAGATCCCCTTAATGCTTTTCACTTTATTCCAGAGCTCCTTCATTGAAATGCTTTGATTTAATGAAGATACGAAGTCTTCCCATGGCGATCTTTTGCTTTTCGGTATATATCGTAATCTTTGTACCTCACTGTTTGAGTTTCTTGGAGACAAACTAGAATAGGGTTCTCTTCGTTTATTGTCATTGTTAGGTGCTCTAAACGTCGGAAAAATCTGTTACAATTCCATTGAATGATTGTTTTCATTTTGATTGGCAAAGTGTTTCTTATTTCCCAGATTATTATTATCACCATGTGTTATTTTTAAATGCTCGGTAGTGTTCAAGGAGTGCTCATTCAAAATCTTTATTAGTTTTGAGGTTCTGATTTTTAGCCCTCTATGTGATAATGTGTCTCTGATCTCTGAGAGCATTGTTTTCAGACCGTTTCCATTGTTTGTAAAATGAGACATGATACCAGTAGCGTTTGATTCATTTTCTCCCTGAGTCACGTCGAGTAAACTGCTAGTTTAATAACACTGAATTATTAACAATTAAATTAAATCCATTTAATTTTGTTAAACTATTGTAATTAATTAAAATGCACATATTATTTTTAATTTAATCTTAAGGTTTCTTTTTTTTTTTTTTAATTATTTATAGTAAATTCTGTTTCCTTCATTTTTTTATTATTATTTTGTGCCAGGAGAAATATTTTAATTCATTCATTTATTTTGTACCATGTACTATTATATTGGGGAAGAATTATGTTAAGTATTATAATACATATTTCCATTACGATTAATATTGTTATTCTTAAAATATTGTATAATATATTGTCCTACATATCATTTTAATCCATTACAATTGTCTTAATATATTTTGGCTAACTATTGTATACCTTCAAGCAAACTATGTTATATTTATATTGATTGGCACCTCTTGCTTATGTTTCATTTCATTACTAGCCAATAGTCACAATTCTGTAACCATAAGAAACAACGCAGATCTTGTACACCTCTGGAATATTCAGTCAGAAAATGATTTACATACTACAAACAGAAATGTTACCTCCCTCCGCCCCTCTGACTATGTTTAACTAACTTTTGCTATCTGAAAAAGGACAACTGAGAAATCTTCCCCCGAGCCTTTCACTTACCTACCAAATGTATCAGTACTTGAATAACTTCAGTGCTCGAACCGCGGTTAGTGAGAGAAATTATTGAAAAATTTTATGAATGGATTATTTTCATTATTTGTATAACTTTTTACATATTTCATTTTTAATATTGTGTATTATAATATTAGTTAAGATTCATGTGCCACCAATCACTATAGTTTATTATTAACCATTATCGGCCGTATAATATTATATCTCTGATTGAATTTAAATATTTTTAGCCCTGATGATGACCCACATGTTTGGGTTGAATCGTCGCCACTAATGAAAACTTTATAATGACTGCGTCCTCAATATTTATCTCCTATGACAAATATAATAGAGATAAGGCACACTCATGCCATATTTAAAGAAAGTATAAAAAAAAAATAATAAAATAAATAAAAGTATTATAATATGCATAAATAAATAATAAAATTGCAAATTAAAACAATTAAATAAATTAAAGGATTAATAATAAAATGAATGCACTTTTTTTTTCTTACATATTGCCTGTATAAGAAATCCTATATTTTTTTCAAGTTAGAATGAAGGATATGAAACTAATTTGATTACATATCCCTCGGGATGTCAGTGACAAACCATTTAGCCAAGGTTAAGGAAGGAACTCTGGGTTGAATTGCATCCCATTACGAGGCGTCCTCTCTGTAATATCTTCTGTTTATGACAGTTTAGGGACATGCTTGATATTTCAAGTAGTTCCTTTTTTTAAGAAAATTCTGTTATTTTTTTTTGTTTTGTTGTTTTATACTTCCAGACAAGTCTTTTGTCTTCTGTGCTAATTTTATGAAGTCAACATAAAATGTTTTCATCATAAAAAAAAACTAGATTAATAATCTTTTATGCATGACTTTAGCAAAATTCTTTATTCTTTATCTTTCTGTTCTTAAAAAAGTTAATGTTCGTAATTATTTTGTTATTTTGTATATATTTTTCAAATACGCGGATACTGTTGGATTATTAATAACCTAATAAACCATCGTGTAGTAGTTAGCAACGTTGTTTAGGTTTCAATATATTTATGTTATCTGTGAGCCGTATGTAAATTTGCAAACCGGCCTATTGTTCTAAATTTAAGGAATGGCTAATTGGAGAGAAGGAAGGTGCAATTAAAAGTCACATGTGTATTATGTTTATTGGTCGCCTAAGTTTCGACTTATAATGTTCGGCTAGATCGAAAAGTAGACGACCCATACCTTAGTTGACCAGATTTTAACATTGGCAAAGCGCAACACCACTGACTGGATGGGGGGGGGGAGGAGAGCTATGGTTCAATTTTTTTATTATTAATGATAATATGTGGGAAATGCTAATCAGATGACATAGTATTTAGCTGAAATATGAAAATAATTAAGTTTTAAATTCGTATTTTTGAGAGCGAATAATTTGACGTCTAATTTATGACATCGAAAATAACACAGTTAAGACGGATGTTTTGTAGTAGCAGTTTGTATAGTTTATATAGAGTAGTGTATAGACTCCTTTTTATCGAATTATTAACATCCGTCTGAAACTTCGTAAATAGTTTCACCTCATCGTAACCTACAACTATTTTATTTACGAGATCTTTTCGAAAAGGGGGCGTTTTTAATCTTGAGGGGAACAAACTTTGTCTATTTAATTAGGTACTAAAAATTCGTAAATACCCATTTGCTTTCTTCTTGAATCGTAAGATAAATTGATCACAAAATCGATAAAAAAATGTGACCTACAAAAATATTGGCTATTTGTCCTATATATCCTCGTTATTTTGAAAAATTGGGGGTGTAGGTCACGCCAAACGGCTCAATATTTTTGGATGCCACCTTTTTTTTCTCTACTTTGTGTTCAAATTATCTCACGATATAAGTAGAAAGAAAATGGGTATTTACGAGTTTTTAGTACCTAAGTAAATAGACATAGAAAAAGCCCCAATTACAAGAATTTTGGTAAATAAAATAGTTGTTGGTTACGCTGAGATGGAGCTATTCACGTACTCTCAGGAGGATGTTAAGGTATTTAAGCAGACACCAGGGTGAACAGCTCAGTGCCTTATGAGGCGGTGCTAGCTTTGGTATGAGGGATGCCTCTTGACCTAATCCTGTGAGTTGGTAACTTCAATTTTAAAATTTACAGAAAAGATTTCAAGAAAGGATTTCACTAGAAACTGTTCGGGAAAAGGTCAATTACAGGAATTGTAAGAGTATACAGGCGGATACGTTACATGAATGGAACCAGTGATTTGTAATAATTCCGAAAGGAGCCACTCGGAGGATTTATTTACAAACTGTTAATTTATATCTAGCTGATACTTTGGTCCTCTCGGACTCTTGGGAATGTTTAGTCTAAAAATTTTATTTTGTGTTTAGGAGAGTATGATGTAAAAGAAGCTCAACACATACGTAATTAAATGAACAGCTGTATGATTTGTAAAATAATCGTTATAGGAGAGCAGCATAGATTGACCTGCTGTTACCTCTAACTATCGTAATACAAAATAAAATAAAATATGAGAGTCACTAAGAACTTATATAATATAGTGAAAGAAATATTTTAACTAACATTATTTTATATGCTGCAGGAAAAGATTCTCTGTTATCATCTTAATATTTTGAATTATTTGATAAATACAAACGCTCAAAGTTAAACGAACTAACCTGTATTAAATCCAGTTTTTTTCACTACATTTTAATCAATTTTTACAGCTTTAATCAACAGCTGCTTACTTGGGTATGTAGGGTTCCAGAGACCACTGGCCATGACGTCAATGTCAGCACAGTCAAGATAGCTAACTCAGTTTTGCCAGCAAAAACATAGCCGTATTGCATGGATTTTGTGCACGGGTAGAAATCTCTTTGGTCCAACATACTTTCGTCTAGAATCAGTTCTAAGAAGAACACCTGATAGCAAAAACAGTCTTGACAACTATGAAGATTACTCAAAAATGATGTTGTGACTGGTAAAATTTAAAAAAAAAAAATAGTTATATGACTTCTAGCAAGAATGGCATATGACATACCAAACACGTATTTCATAAGCTAGATAGGGTGTATATGCATATTAATAAATAAATAAGAAACCTATACAACCAAAAAATATAATTTTGACCTAATCCACCGATTAACTTCCTTTAAATTAGAGCTACGACCAATAACTTCTATAGCGTTCTAAATTTAAGTTTATGTACATCACTTGATTTTAAACGTCGGCTTATGATTAAAGCCGGTAACATACAACATACATAATGAGGACATTACCTGAGGGGCGGGAAGCGAATCCGGAAGGCCTATATCCTCGGCAGAAAGCGACGAGATGTATCTTTCCAATTAGCCACGGTAGGCTGGTGAGGGCGAAGCCCGGAGTTGGGATTTAATGTTTGCCCTCGCGCGGTAGGCCTCAGCTCACCCTCGGGCACTTTACCAGATTGGTTAACATTTCCAACACCAGTTCTTATTCCTAAAATTTATTTATCCCACCTCGTTTCTTCTGTGGATTTTAAGATTTTTTTTCCTTGTTAATTTACCCATATATGATTCATATATATATATATATATATATATATATATATATATATATATATATATATATATATATATATATATATATATTAAAGTCCTGATCTTGGAATTAGATATTAGATATCTCTTCAATCCTACTTTCTTCATAGATTTGTTTCTTCCTTCTTCCCCCAACACAAAGGCATACCACAAGGTTGCGTCTTAAGCCCAATCCTCTATTATATATACACTTCTGATATCCCTGAGCATCCTAATACCACTATTTATTGCTTCGCTGACGACACTGCTTTCTTAACACAAAAATCTTACTGTTGCCTCGATTGCTCTACAAAACTATCTTCATGATCTTGAAAAGTGGTTTGAAAAATGGAAAATCAAAATGAATAGTAATAAATCCACCCACGTTAGTTTCTCTCTTAGGAAAGCATCATGACCACCCATAGCGATTGTCAATAACCCAGTGCCTTCAAAGAACTATGTACGGTACCTTGGACTCTACTTAGACAAAAGACTTACTTAGACCATACATACGAAATTAAAAAGACAAGAACTTACTAGACGATAAAGCCAACTTTCACATCTTCTAGACTACAGATCTTCACTTAACTTACGAAAAAAGCGACTGATCTACAACACCTTACCTATGGACAGTGGAGACCAATATGGACACATGGAGCAGAACTTTGAGTTTCAGCAAAACAAACACACATGAACAAAATACTAACAGCACAAATGAAAATTTTACGAAAAATTGTTAACGCATCTTCGTACATTTCAAATAATACTATACATAACGATTTAAACACCCCAACAATAAAATCCTACATCCACGACAAATACACTACATTTATTCTTCAACCCGAAATCACTCCAATCCTCTGTTTTTTTCTATATCCTGCTCCCTGCTACCTGAACAACGCAGATTAAGAAGAAAATGGCCAAGAGACCTACTATATCGATAAAAACAAAATCAAGCAAATACACCAAGACAGTATAAATACAATAAATTTACTAGATGCGCAACCGCGCAGGTCAGGTGCAAATTGCATACAATTAAAATAAATAAATAAAATATCAGACATTAGAATAATTAGATATTGAAATCACGAAACATCTAAAAAAATCTTAATTTAATGCTATGAAATCCTAGGATAAAGTCAGTTCGTATATCATAGCTATAAGTAAGTATGTCATAGCAGGCTAGACCTGGACACTGACCAGCACCTTAGAAAGAAGTATTGAAAGATTTGAGAGAAAAATTCTCCGTACGATAACCGAAGAGATCTGGGCTTGAAGTACTACGAATGGGGAGAAATGCCAATAAAGAACTTGTTACAGAAACTGGTTAAACAATATCTCATGATATGAATGCATCTATGGATTTTTGATCGAACAGCTGAATCGATTTTTAAGTTCGTGGCACAAATTGTTTAGAAGTATGCACGAGTGTTTTGAACCAAGGCTCAGAGCACTAGATTTTTTAAGTGTAAAATTTTCCTCAGCGGAATTCCTCCATTCATCTCTGTCAAATGCCTTCTAATCTGCCAGTCCATGTGTCTGGTACTCTTTTTCCCCATTTTATTCAAAACCATTACTTATAATACCTTCAGCCTTTTCATTATTAATTTCGTTTTATAATAAAGAATATTAAGGTAGAATAGTAACATGAAACGAATGGATAAATTTCGAATAACGAAGCTGATAATGGTAAATAATCATCTTTTTAACTTGCGCAAGATACCTCCGATGAAGTTTATTTTATTTATTTTAAGTTATACTAGAGAATCTATGATACGTGGTATTTTTCAATTAATATTCGAAAGGCAAATCCATGTTGGCCTAACTCTAAGGTGCTGTGGACTTAATGGATAAAACACTGGACTTAATGGACTTGAAGTAATATTTTCCTTTCAGCGTACATGCCTAATGCAAGTTGTTTGTTCACTCTTCGCGTGCTTCTTTCGGAGGAGTTCCATTGTGATCGGAAGAAAGGCTATTATCTCCTTAATGGATGGGTTCAGGAAGCAAGGCTGCAAACTTCCGGTAACTTGGCAACACAAAATTTAACCTTTTGAAAGAACAGATTGCTGCTTATAATTTTTCTCGTTTTAATGTTAAATATATAAACAAACACACACACACACACACACACACACATATATACACTGCTAGTAATGGCATTCGAGATATAGGAAAGGATAGTATCATTCATCGCTTTAAATGCTTGAGTTATCTCTATACTTCAGAAGATGAGGGTTTCTTAATTTGCATGCCATGTGTTGAGTTTCGTTGTTTACGTACAAAGGAGGTTCTATTATTAGTGTTTAAATCTGATAAAAATTGTAGTTTTTGTTACTGTGTCATTTTTTTCTAATGTGTTAATCTGCGTTGCGCATTTGACAAGTACCTTATGTTGGTCTGAATTGTTATTTTTCATCCCTGCCATATTGATTAATTTAAATTAGAAAAGAGATTATAAAAAGTTTAAAAAGAAAACACGTGTACGATATTTATGAGTTAAATTTTATTTATTTTTTTAATATCATATATGATTTCTTGGGGTAAAAATTAGTATCTGTTTACAATTAAATCAGTATCTGTTTTACGAGAAGAAATAAGGTAAAAGACGACCTTATATACAAAACTTGGCTGTTATTTTTTTTATTTATATTTTTTTTTTTCCTTAGTATCGTACTTATTGGGTATATATATATATATATATATATATATATATATATATATATATATATATATATATATATATATATATATATATACATATATATATATATATATATGTATTCATCAAACATACATATTTTTGTATACCTATGCACATATTTTATGTTAGTTTTTTGTTACCATTTTGTTGTAATTGGTCTTTTGGCCTGAGATAATCTTTAATTTTTATACATCTTTGTTATTCTTTAGAGAATGAAAATTAATTTTGTTTTTTTAATTTATGTAAATGGGAAATTATATTTATTTGATATCTGAATATTTGTTTAATTAGTATTATTTTTCTGTTTTTAGACAATGCCACCACAGTATATTGTGAACTGTACATCCGGAGTTTTGGTTCTATCAGCCCTGTGACAATGGTAAGTGATAATTTTCTCAATTATTTTCTAAAAAAATCTCCTACACTTTTCGGTTGTATATATATATATTTTGGCTTCACTGTATTTCATTTTTAAAACATAATTAAAGAAATAAATAAATCTAAAGAAAATGCTGACAAATTCAATTCTGAATTAGGAGGAATTAAGTGTGTTTGTTTTATCTAAATAATATAATTACATCTACCTAATTTCAGACATGTAACTCATTCGTTTCTTTATATTGTGTCGTTTCTTTATATAGTCTCTTTATCCAACTGGGCACATCAAAATAGAGTTTAGTGTCGGCCAACAAATGTTCGAATATTTGACTTGTTATAATTTGGAAATTATAAGGTCTTGAGAAACATTTTTAGTCACATTTTTTTTTTCATAGTCCCTTTTTATTTATTGTTGTCTTGAATCCTTGGATTTCTATTGTCTTCATAATAATCCTTCTACTGCTTAAAAGCATTGTAAGGTGAATTTTGTATTTTTTTTTCGTTTCTGAATATTTTTTTCTAGATCTGTAATGTAAAAGGTGATGGGGCTCACCTTAGGCTTGAGTTGACCTTCTCCTCTAGAGCTTACAACTAAATTAATAAAACATCTATCTTATGTGAGATGTTGCCAACGTTTTGGAATTTTGGCTGGTAATAAGTTTTGTTGACAAAATTATTACACTTTAAAATATTACATACATTTTCTGTAATTGGGAGCTGACGAAAATTAAAAAAAAAAAAACTCCAACCGCTTTGCGATTTTCTATTTTTTTTTCTTCAAAATTATTCAGAGGTTCGGCGAGGTCGAAAACTTGGATTCATCATTAACTATAAATTCCATATAACATATAAAAGATAAAAAATACCTCATCTAATTCAAGCTGATTCCTGTTTTCTGACGACGATTTTACTGAAATTATAAGGAAGGACTATAATTCTAAGATGTTTAAAAACACAAATTTTATATATATATATATATTGTCTCTCTTTCCTTGATTTTTAGTTTACACGGAGTTTTTCTTAGGCCGGGAGATAGAGCGGAGGAATTATGCCGAGTTAGAAGTCCCACCGGGCACCGGGATTCGAACTCAAAATTATTTTTATATGTCAATCATTTTGTAGTAAAAGTAGGGACAGAATGGTCTGACATTAAACCTGTTAAAGCTGGAGTACCTCAGGGTAGTGTCCTTGGATATTATTTAATATATATATATCTGACCTACCGGAACACAATGACACAATACTGGCTACTTTTGCAGACGATACCGCAATCCGAAGCTCAAATTTTAGACTAGTGATAATAATTTGACTCTGTTATTTGTAATAATATAATTTAAGGAGAATTGGTTATCAGCCAACTATCCCGAGTCAGGTGAAGGGGCTGCCTCCTCCGAGCGTCCTGACATGCTCCCCCATCCGGAGCGGCTACCTAGGGAAGGTGGCCCTAGGGTGTGTACTGTTGCTGACCTTGATCTGTAGTGTGAGGGTGAATGTAGTGTGTTGTAGATTGTGTACTGTATGGGTGTCAGTGTACTGTTCACGCATATCCTGGGAAGACAGTGTACAAGAGGCGTTCAGGAAGCGAGGAATGGATTGGAGTAAGAGAAGAGAGTTGGCTCAAGAAAGGGTCCAAACCTGGTCCAAGCTCTACAAGACATCGCCCACACTGCGCTGCGGTATTGGGATCAGGAATATGATGTTGATGATTATGATAACAATTTGATAAAAAGATGTCTGAACCCCGAACTATATGTCATTGAAACTTATATTGTTTAAGAAATAACCTTGTTCGAGCATCTACCACTCTTTTAAATCATCTGAACGATATTGCAGATTGGGCCACAAGGTGGAAAGTTAAGATGAATAAAAAAAAGTGTGCATGTGGTATTCACTCTTAACCATAAACCTTCACCTGAAATATATTTTAATAACATTAAAATTCCAACATCAGACGTAATTAGGTATTTAGGTTTTTACATAGACAAAAGACTTACTTGGAGGACGATACGGTCTTTTATCCAGATTACTTTACAGACGTTCAAAATTATCTTTAACTAACAAACTAACCCTTTATAAAGTTTTACTTAAACCTATTTGGGCTTGCGCCATAGAACTGTGGGATTCTGCTAAAACTTAACATAAAAAAAGTTCAGCCCTTTCAGTCAAAAGTGTTGCGAAGGATAGTTGCACCGTTTGTCGCAAATGATACACTACATAAAGACTTAAACGTACCTCCAATTTTAGATACTGCAAAAGAGAAATACAATAACTTTCACCAAAGACTGACGTACATCATGAATCCCCTGAAAAAAATTCTTTATCGTACAAGAAATCCGTACAGCCCACTACGACGATTACGTAGGCGTTGGCCAAGAGACCTGCTGTTCTGATTTATATCCCGGACTTCATGGGAAGCTGCGAAGCTGACAAGAAATTTGTTCATTGCAAAGAAATTTGCAGATTGCAAATTTAATCAAATCAAATGAACTACATTTTTGTTTCGTTAATAAATATATAAATATCTCAAAACTTCGGTTATGAGGTTGTCGGGCAACGCACGGTGCTGAGAACACGCATTAGTCTGCTCGGCCCTCTCCTTTCCCCCTCATCCTAAATACAAAATAATATATATTTTTTAAATAATACATTTTTTTATTAGGATTGTCAAAATAAATTCTGTAATTTTAAATTAATTCAAAACAACTTGAATCCTGAGATACTGTATTGTAATATAGCCTACTAAATGTTCCACCTCGAAGCCTTTACGAATTCAAGATCCATCCCTGCCGGCAGAGATATAGCTTCCCATTATTACTCCACGCTGTCAAAACTTGGAGGAGTTAGGGCCAGCGCGTTAGCCACTCCCCGCAGAAATCCCACCGTGACCATTTAATTGCCTTTATATGAAGTTCTGTCTCAAGTTTGTTTCCTGAATACTTAATTCTTCAGATGCGGTAATTCGGACAGAAATCAAGTCCGCAGTGTGGCAATTAAAGTAAGTTTATAAATAAAGGAGAGATAAGAAGGGATGATTCATGATAAAGTTTGGGGCAATTTGTGAGCCTACGCTCTGTATTCAAGTGGCCCCCTCCTACCTCTTGAGTGTTTTCTTAGGGAGGACTTGAAACTACTTTAGCAATGGATGACTCCGTTTGAAGTTCATCAGGAGTAGGAACCATTTGGTGCTAATAAGAAATAAACTTCTCGAGTATTCACTGGTGGGCTATGCAGATACCTGGCTTATTAAAAAAAAAAAGTACGGTGTGTTCTTCAGACCACACAATGGAAGTGAAGACATATGAAAGGATTAATAATATGAAATATAACTTTTTGTTTGTTTGTTCTATATTCATAAAATAATAGCATTTACAATATGTAAAATTATAATTGTGTATAAACTAGATTTTGTTTTATATCAGTTTGTGAATATAGAACAAAATTTAGTTATGATACAATTATTATTGTGTATAAATAAATCCGTTAAACTTTCCTTTGACCGATCGTGCTTTATATTTCTTTGCCCCGGAGAAAAAGGAATCCATGCTCATTTTTTTTTTTATTATATAGCAACTAAGAAAAAATTATAATATTTCTAAGTTATGGAACATTAATTCCTCTGAACAATTATAAAAATGGACATTGTGTTATTTACATCCCAGGAACATATTTAAATATTTAGGAACAGAATAACAGAACCTAGTTTAGTTTTTATACATTCTTATACAATGTATAAGTCAATTAGTATTCGAAAATTATTCAGTAATGGTACTTTTTTTTTAATATAAAACTGCTGTAACGGGGGCAGTAATTTATCGAAACGCTATCGAGTGCAACAGAAAATCGAATAGATACACTTAATTTATTTTTTCTGGTTTTTATCGATAATTAAAAAAAATATCTATTTTAACTTCTATTAGTTGGTTTCTGATTTATCTATGGCATTTCAATTTTGTGATATTTTAGTTCAAATGTTCAAAACAGTTGTCTTTATTTTATTTTTTGACCTTTTCTTTCGTTTTCCTTTTTTATCTTTTTTGTTTTGCGACTATCTAACTCGCCATAGGTAAGTCACGTCTAAATTCAATTTTGAAATATAGCTCATTACAAACAGGAGGGAATGCTGAAAATTCCCCTATCTTACATTATACATGACCTAATTTTAGATTTGAGATATTTAATCCAAATGTTAAAAAAAAAATCCATAGAATTGTATTTTTTCAATATACAATTTCAAATGATAGCAGATTACAAAAAAAGTGAAATACTGAACATTTCCCTCGCCAAATATGCAGGTCTGATTTTTGTTTAGTTGTTGTATAGCTAAGGCGTAAAACCTATTAGTCATCAACGCCGTTAATTAAAATTATATATTATTATATCTTCTGGTTGTGAATATTAGAGATTGAATAGAATTAAAAAGATGTAAAATACACTTTAAGGTTAAAGTTATTTACGGTTATTAAAGTTAGCATGTTAGGAAAAAGAGGGGAAAAAGAAGAAAGAAAAAGGAAAAGGAAAAAAAGAGATGGGGTGTGCTGCGTGAGAGGTTCAAAGATTTTTTTAAGATTCCTTCTTCAGAGATAAAACATAAGATCTTTTTATCATTTCCCGAATTTGCTGATATTCCTCTTATGTTTAATTCTCTGATGCAGAAGGCATAACTCTTAAAGATATCCACCCACTGTCATTCTCTCTCCACACATCTGACGAATTGGCGGGTTTTCTTTCGTGACTAAGTGAAGGTGCATAAGGTCTGATTTTTATTTTTTGATATATTTTAATCCAAATGCTATTAAAAATGTAAAAAACAAAATTAAAACATTAGTCAACGACCCGAATGAGCGTTAGTTTTAAGCACGCCTATAGAAGTTTTTTTCAAACTTAAAAAAATAACTTTGTAATCCTATATTCATTTGAAGTAGAATGAAAATCTATTATAGATATATAATTTAGGTAAAAACATCGATCCCTTATGCCCCACTTGTGGAGTACCTGAAACCTCTGAGCACATCATTGTAGCCTGCCATGAGGCACTGAGAGCCAAATTGGTGATGGATACAGGGCTCTACGTTTTAATAGATAGAAACTTACCCCAACTGATGTCTCAACAAAACTACCCGCACTTTAAAAGCTTTGTATGCGGGTGGAAAAAAGCTGTGGGCCCAATCCACTTTTCCCTGAGTAGGCGTGAAGAACCATTACCTGGAAGGCCGCTGATTAGGACAGGAGAAGAAGATGGAGGAAAATGAAATTAGAGAAAAATTATCAAGCAGGCTGTGACAGGAATATATCATAATGTAAATAAATAGATATATAATTTAGTAGTTGCTATAATTTACGCTTATATTTTTAAAAAGGAAAAAATTCCTGCCAAGCACAGTTAATGGGGTAGAAATATTACAGTATAAGGCGAAAATATCAGAAACGACAATAGCTCAGTACCGAGGGGCGATTATTGGGCTGTGACTTACACCTCAATCGCTGGACATGGAAAACCTTTCAACTCCATGTTTATAAATATCTAAGCCCATTTCCTCTTCTATTTTCTCCTTGATATAGCTTTCTGTACGCAATCAATTGCTCCTATTTTAGACATAGCAGTCCTACACCAAAAAGAAAAAAAAGTTACGTAAACTTAAGATAGAAAAGGTAATTATCTTATTCTCAGTCGAATGACATTAGTTCATTCGAATTACTAAATCAAAACATATGTTCATTAGTATTTGATGCATCTTCGTTAAGAAAGATTTCGATGATTTTTTTTTTGTTTTGTAGACAACTAAACTTTCAAATAACCATTGGTTTCATCAAGAAAAAAAATGTATCTCCATAAGTAATAAATAAATAAAAATTTCCCATTCGTTTTGATTTTACCTCTCCAATTTCAATTCCGGTGGTCCGGTTTGTGTCATTTAGTGAAGTTTATATGGTTATAAATCCCTGATAAATTATATGCAATGTCTAAATATGTGATAACTATTAAAAAGATTTACTTAGCCCACTGTAATGGTAGTGTGTGCATATGAAATAGCTTATATAGAAAATAATAAGAATGATGAAAAAAACGCTGCTAAAATATTAAAAGAAGAATAGAATAACCTTATCACTGGCTCCGGAACAGAAGTAATTAAAGATAAAAAAAGCAACACTTTGAATGCTAAATCTACAATTTGTATTCCTCGGCAACTTCCGATGTAATATATGTAGAATAATAGTCCAAAGCATTGCTTTAATGCTTAAATACTTAAAACTATTTCAGTTCATGAGTTAAAAAAATTAAGAATGGCGAATGATTCCAGCTTATTTCGATTTATTTTTTTCAATATTAGTCCATTTTTATCAACCAAAAAGTTAACCCCATTTAAAATTTGAGGTTTTACATTTTACGGTAAGTATAATCTGAGAATCCTATAAAATAACTATTCCGACATCACAATTCTCCAAAACTACTGGGCTAATTGGTATTGAGAGGCGAAGATTATCCTCCAAACTCAATATTACCATCCGCCCTTCCGTTGCAAAATGACGTTCGAAACAGTTATACTGCTGTAGACTGTAGAGCTGAAAACAATTTTAATTATACTTGGCTAATGTATTCTCCTCCAAGCCCCATAAATTTGTTTCACATACTTCCACGAAAATGAGTTGAAAAAAACTTATGGCTAATTTTTTTTTATTTATTCATGGTATTTGCAACTATATTAAAAAATTAAATACATTAAGTAAATTTGATAACAGAAAATAATAACATGAAATGACTTGTTGAGAAACTACACACTGGTAGCACTCTAAAAACAAAATGTATTTACAATAAGAGATCTCGAGGCCATCTTCTTTTCAGACGCCTCGGAGGGTTATCAGGAATAGAAGAGGAAGCAAGGTTAGAGACGAGAGGATTCGGATGGTTCTGAAGTTTATTATGGAAGGATTGGTATCTGGATTGGGCCAAATCGGAAACATAAGGAACATTAAGGCCATTATGAATTATTTTATTGGTGACAAAGTAAGGAGCATTGAGGATTTTCCGAAGTATTTTGGATTGTAAGGATTGGATACGAGAGGAATTCGATGGCTTAGTGGAGCCCCAAAGCTCAACTCCGTAAGTCCAAATAGGTCTTATTGTAGTCATGTATATAAGTCTTTTGTAATTAACTGCAAGCTTAGAGCGTTTGTCTAGTAAGTGCTGGAGTAGTCGGAAACGTCGAGCGGTTTCTTGTCGTTTCAGTCTGGTATGAGGATTCCAAGTTAGACGTTTGTCCAAGTGAAGTCTAAGGTATCGGATTTATTCAACAGGGATAAGTGGGGTATTATTAAAGGATACTGTGGGACATGAGGTCATAGGTTTACGTCGAAGGGTAAAGGTGATCTGATGGGATTTATTAGAATTTATTTTAATCCTCCAGTTTTGACACCATTCTTCAAGGCTTGTGATGTACGATTGAAGAGTTTGGGATGCAATGGTTAGGTCATTATTAACGGATAGGACACATGTATCATCGGCATACGTGGTAATAACAGTGTTAGGATGGGTTGGGATGTCAGCTGTATAAACTGTGTAAAGGATGGGACCAAGGATACTACCTTGAGGAACACCAGCTGACTGGGAAAAGAGGGATGAATAAGCATTATTGTGATTGACTTTTGAGTATCTATCAGTTAGAGAGGAACGGATAATGAGGAAGTATATAGGATGTAAGAATTTACGGAGTTTGTAAAGCAGTCCTGGGTGCCAGACTCTATCAAAAGCCTGTTCTACATCGAGAAAGACTCCTGTGCAGTACACTCCGCGCTCTAATGCAGAGGAGACAACATCCGCCACACGATGGCATTGCTGGATAGTGGAATGGGATCTGCGGAATCCAAACTGGTGATTGGCTAATTTTTAATTTGATTTCCAAGTTACTAAATAAACTACTCTCTTTATTTACAAGTGTTTTATTTGATAGATAATGAATCTATCTATAAATTAAAATCGAACAAAGTAGGTTTATTTTATATTATAACCGTAATACTTCTTTTTTTCATGGAA
Source organism: Nezara viridula (assembly GCA_928085145.1). Lineage (NCBI taxonomy): Eukaryota > Metazoa > Arthropoda > Insecta > Hemiptera > Pentatomidae > Nezara > Nezara viridula. Next base: position 119,039,822 of record OV725082.1, read on the forward strand.
GCAGTCGAGATTGTCATTTGAAGAATAGTTTGATTTTTTAATCATACAATGCATAGTGATAGAAAAAGACCTCTTAGGGATACAATGTTTTATGTGATATTTCGAATAAGTAGTAAGTAATGCAGTAGTGCAAGTGACAATTAGTGTAGTGTGATACGCCATAAATATTAGATATATAATTTAAAAATAGATGCTATTATTTTATAATTTGCAAGTGTTTTTACTTTGACATAAAGAATCAATCTAATTCAATATGGATCAATTACATCGGCTCTCTGTTGGGCTACGCAGATAATTTAGTTCGTTTGAATTATGCTAGATATGTCTACAACCGAAAACGATAACATTCACCTCCATGAAACTAAAAAAAAAAATAGTATACACTTAATAAATTAAAACTGAAAAATAAATTATAAATAAATAAGAAGGAAGTATGAAATTAGAAAGAAGTATTAGTCTACAATTATTACTCAGCCTCACCTCCCGGTGGATTACTTCCCCGAAACTAATTAATCAGGTTAAATGAAAAGCCGATTGAAACACATTCCTCATAAAACGGCGCGCGGAGCAGTTTCATACCGAGCAATTAGTTGAAAAACCACTTAGACAAAAGATCAAAGAAAATGAGCTGAATGGAGGAGCGGGGCTGAGCAAGAAAATTGTAGCCTCTACTCACTCTGTGAAATACAGGCGCCAACCTTGAGTCAACACAGTCAATTTTGAGACCTTTAATATTAATAACGCCAAAATCTTTATTTTGGGATTCGACTTAGAGGAGTTAAAGTTACTTTCTTGAGGATTTACTTCTCTATTTGTCTTAGTTCGCAAATGATGAGAAAGAATTCTATCTATCTAACAGTTATGACGTCATTCTGTTTCCTCTATCTCTTCCCTTTCTCAAGATTTTTTCAAAACCTTGGATTCAAATGTTTGCGAAAAAAAAAATCCATCAAGTTACACGTGAATTCCGTCACGTAAATCCATAAAGGTTTTATAAGTTTTTTTTTTTATTATACATTGATACTTACAACTGTATTATAAAAAAAAAAATACAACTAGTAAATGTGCACACAGTAATAATACAATCACATGAAAAGGCTTGTTGAGAAACTATCCATTGGTAGCACTCTAAAAATATATTTACATAAGTAGAACACGAGGCCATCTTCTTTTCAGACGCCTCGAAGGGGGTTTTAAAAGTTATTTGTAGATGTTAATTGTGTCCATTATAACCCGTTATGATTCAAAATAAAAAATCTACACTATATTTATTTCCAATCATATATCCAATACACTAGAGTTTATTTCCAATTATTTTCATTTCATTGTTCTTTCATTTATTTATTTTTTCTTTTTAAGCGATTTAATCTAGAAGATAACTTTTTTTTTCTCTATTATATCTATTAGTTACCTTGTAAATACATTGATATATATCTGAGGCTCAAAAGTCCACAGTTATGTCCTCGTTAATTATTATAAAGGGTTTCATCCCAGAATAAATTAAAGATTATTATTATATTTAATATGGTAATATAAATCGGCTCTCAGGAGAGATTTATTTGATTAAATAGTTATGAAACGAGACGGAATTTCATGAGAAATTGCCATATTTTAATTTTTAAACCTTAAATAATAATCATAATAATAAAACCTTACTATAACTATAAGAAAATCATTTTTTAAAGTCAGCTGATTGGGACGGGGTTTTACAGGGTTTTTTATACGCGGACATTATGGCAGCCCTAAAATGTTACGTCTAAAATGTAAAATTTAAATAACGCATGGGCCCAATCTAATACTAACGGTAGTGAATCTTAGTCTATAGTTTATATTAAAAGGTAATTAATTATGTATGGAAAAGTATCCTAGCATTTTATGATTCATTCATCTGCACCCTTCCATTTTTATGTGATGATTTTATTTCATTGCTCCATACAACAATGAAGCATTGGATAATTTAGAGTTCATTTCACTGCCTCAAGCCTCTTGATAAAAATAAAAATATTTAACATATTCAAATGCTTTATTGACATACCCATATATACCCATAACCCATACAAACAAACAAAAAAATACTAATATATTGTATAAACATATATAAATTTTTTTCCTATGTATAGTCTGTTTTACAATAATTATGCGGATTAACTGTCACACATATTCCGCGTGTTTTTTTTTTTGTTTTTTTTTTATAGGTGTCTATCGTTTTCTCCAACTAGAATGGAAAGTTTACCCCTATGATAATTTTTCCATTTCTTTTTTGACCAATATACTATTCAAATTATTAGTACAGTAATAACCTAAATCATTAAAGAATGCTTTGAAAGATCACAAATATGGTAAGCGTTTTACAGGAAAACCGCGCAGCAGGTGAAGTGAAGTATTGTGCCAGACCACAGGTGTCATTTCCCGTCCCTAATTGAATTGGAAATGAGTGGCCTTGTAAAAACCTGGGGATTGGATGCCAGGCCGACCGACCGTAAGTCATCTCTGTAATTGCTCATCAATTCGTGTTATCTGCTTCAATTAACATCAATCAGGATAGATCATGCTATCCGCCTATCACTGACAGCTCCAACTCATTATTCATCTGTTAATCACTAATAAATCTCTCGTTATTGTTCTCTTATACAAATTGTTTTAACAAATTCAATGTGACTTAATTTAATAAGACTTAAAAGTCTTATTCTGAAAGTTTGAAATATTATTACATAAGAAATATTACAACCGAAAATTATTTATTTGTTGTTTCAAAGCCAGTGTTCTGAAGTAGTAACGGTTTGTTTTAAAAGAATTAGCTTTCAAAGCAATGTTCCTTCGGTTTACTAGGTAAACAGTAACCGTTAAATTTAATTAATCTAGTATTGTACTAACTTATTTTTTTTTTCTTCTAAAGAGTTTATGAACTCATCATATAACGCCTAAAACAAACAAACTAACTTAAATATTTTGGATAGTGGATGGATGATTGTTGTGAATCATTAAAAAAAAGTTGGTTGGGTTGTTCAGTTAAAAATAGGTCTTATGGTAACTATCCTTAGTCCAGACCTGATGAAGGCCTGAACTTTGCGCCGAGACTTCATTAAATATAAAAATAAATATCACTTATTTATTTTTAATTTTTTTTTACTATATATCCTAACCAATTTCTCTTCAATTAAATATTTTGGTTTGTTACAGAAGAACAAGGGTAGAATATATTAACCACTAGGGAAATGAAAAATGTTCACAAAATATGTTTTGTGAAAATTTTTATCTGTTCATCAATAATCTCAATGTTATTGATATATTTTCATATTTTCAGTTGATTTTTAATTTATCATTGTGCACTTCCATAATATTTAATAAAAATAATAAATAATAATGTAAAAATGTATAAAATAATATGTAATAATGTAATAAAATCCATAAAAATGTAATATAACATCCATAATATTGATCATAGTGAGCATTCAAAGCATTCTTTAATGATTTAGGTCATTACTGTGCTAATAATTTGCATAGTATATTGGTCAACAAACAAATGGAAAAATGATCATATGAGCAGACTTTCCATTCTAGTTATAGGAAATGATAGACACCTACCAAAAAAAAAAATAAATAAAACTCTCGGAAATTATATTATGTATAAAAATTATGTGTGACGGTTAACTTAATCCGCATAATTATTGTAAAACGAACTATATATACAAACAAAATTTATATATGTTTATACAATATATTAAATCATGTCAATTAAGAAATTGAATAAGTTAAATTTTTTAATTTTTATTTAAAGGCTTGAGGCAGTGAAATGAACTCTGAATTCTCCACGGGAAATGAGATAAAATCATCGCGTAAAAATGGGAGGGGGCACACGAATGACTCATAAAATCCTAGGATACTTCCCTTTAATATTTTAAAAGATTAATTAATTTAATATTTTAGAAGATATTTTGTATGTAAAATATTAACTAGCATTAAAATGATTGAAGCTGAACTTCCAGTGAAAAAGGACTATAGTTAACTGAATTACCAAAAGCAGTCTTGAGCAATTGCATACACAGAGGCTGATTTGAACTAAAAATAAAGTAATATTGGAACTATTTGTCAACTAGTGGGACTGAAGGCATGCTCATCATAGCCTAATAATTCCGTATCCCACGTTAATAGTTAATGTATCATGTACAAAAATAATATTAGAATTTTTCTAGGACACTTCTTAGGTCACCATACTAGATATGAGATATCGAAAGCCCTGGATCGATCCTTCCAATATTCAATATTTTATCATGGATAGTATCTACTTCGTCATTATCGACTATCGTCGATTATAGTTAGGAATTATATGATCACTAGAAAAAAAAACTGCCCCTTCAACCTCCTCCCAAACAATCTCCCGCATTACAGGACGGTCGTGCCGGCTATAGAGGCACCTTCAGTCTTAATTGGTGGGATTAACCTTAACTTAGGGGTGGTCATTGATAATCGATATTATCGAAATTCTATATTTTATATTTTACCATAAATAGTATATACTTCGACTTCACTCCGTATAAAATAATAATATATAATAATATAGTCATAAATATTTAATTATTTTTTAGTTATAAAATATATATATCACTTAAAATAATTACAATAGCAAATGTATGGATAATGATATAATGACATGACAGGCATGGGGAAGGAAAGTACTCAGCAGTACTTCTTCCCTAACTTGTTCCAATTACTTAGGTTGTCTAAGGAAGGAGATCCCTCATCCAACGCCTTTTTAGTCTCCTGCTCATGATCTGAGGTATGTCAGCTGTGGCCATGTCTGTTATAAGTCTGTTATTATGTCCATTTAAATTTGTGTAAAATCGTTGATATAGGGTCGTTATATGTTGGTCAACTGTTGGAAAGTGGAGGTCAGTATGTAGAGTTTTGTTAGTCACGTACCAAGGTGCTTTTGTTATGAGTCGCAATAATTTTGATTGGAACGTTTGAAGTTTTTGTAGGTGGGTCTTTTTAGCGATGCCGTATATTTGTGATGAGTATATCCATATGGGCTTAAGTAAGTATGTATATGTATTCAGTTTCTGTTTTAGTTTTAGTTTTGAAGATTTGGCAAAAAGAGAGTAAAGTAGTTTGAGTCGTTTGTTAAGTGTCATACGCTTCATTTAAATGATCAATCGAATGATCAATAAGTACTATTTTACAATAAATAGTATATAACTTCGATATTACCGTACCAACAAAATAATGATGTTATCGACTATCGATATCGACCCTTCAATATTTTAATTTGAAAATGAAAATTAATCCTATCGTTTTCGGAATGCGCTAGGAATGAAAGGAAGGAGGTCGTTAGAAAAAGATTATACTCATTTTGCCTCTTTCATACAAACTGTACTGCGTAGTAGACGAAAATATCGATATTTCGGTAATATCGACTGTCGTGGAGGAAAATATAAATATTTCGATAATATCGAATGTATTAGAGAAAAATGTTGATGTTTTGATAATATCGATGGCCGTCCCTAGAGTTGAATAGTGCACATTGGACCCATCTCACTCAGTAAACTAAATTTGCCCAAATTTGTTAGAAGGGTAAGAGGAAGGTATGACAGGTTGTATGGAAATTTCTGCGAAAAAATGAAGATGAAGAAGATAAATAGATGGATAAAAAAGCTTTGTTCTGGAAAAAAATGAAAAAGTGAACAAGCTATATAAAAAACAGATAAAAATATGAACAAAACACTTAAAACTACAAACAAAACCTTAAAAACTATATATAATGGTAGAACAGCATAAATATACGCTATAAGAAATGAAGAACGAAAAAGAGACAAAATAGAATTTTCAATTCTATGTTCTTTTCATAAAAAAAAAACTTTAATTGTATATAAAAAAGTTAGTGATAATTAAATTTAAAAAAAATAGATGTACTGAGTGACTTCGAAAGTAGGAAATACATGTACTATTCCTATTGTTACATGCATGATTATATGATTGCTATGCAATGAATAGGTAGCTGGTATCTGACTGTTTTAGGAACAGGAATTGTAATAGGAGGTTTTTGAATGTGGATACGGAGGGGGCATGCCTCATCACCCTGAGCTCAACGAACTATTACTGGATCTTCGCTGTTTCAAAAGTCGCCCTCCACTCTTCTTTGTTCTAGATAGATAGCTATTTACCATTTCCTGGTTCCAAAAGTTCTAGCAAAATTTTGAATTACATGTAAAATCAGATTATCCCTATAAGATGCCTGAACAGCCGAAAATTTGGATAGATTTGAAATAAAGTTATTATTTATCGAGATTGAAAAGGCCCTTTTCTACTGGTGTCTTGTTTGTTAAAATCCATGGCTGGTGTGAGTTAGAAAAAAGATCTATATGATATAAAGTATGATAGATATAAAGTAGACCATAAAAAAGAAGTTCAGATTTTTATAGTTTCAATTTTCTTTCATTTTTGGCATCTAATTCGTGCTGTTCTAGTTGAGATAATAGGTTTGAATAGACTGATTTTATTGTCCAACTTAATGGGACTTTATAAAATTGATAAAGATTTGAATACAACATTAAACTTTCCATGAATGACCTTTTCTTGAATATTGAATCCATTTTTTTATTATCTAGTCATTTTATGAAGATCTGGGAATATTAGAGGATCCCTTCCCGTGCCGATATATTTTATTCTATTTTCTTACACTCTCATTTCTTTCCAGAGTATTATGTCTTATTAAAAAATATATATATATATTAAATGGCACGTGTTATTCCTACAGGTTTTATGTTTAAACATTTTTTAATTAAATGAGTTATTTATCGAATCCTTTACTGAGTGGACTCATTTCAGACTTCAACTGCTTGGAAAATTTAAATTAAAAATTTTCTAAAAACTTCAGCCTTTTCGTTGACAGAATGACTAACTCCAAGTTCTACATTTTAAGTTATTAATTTTAGTGATATTTCTATCGAGAAAATATATACTTTTATTCACAGTTCTATATTTAAAAGCCGAAATCACTTATTCTGGAATCAAAATTATCGCTGTCTGTATAGATATTATAAATTTACCAACTAGAAATGTCACTAAAATGACTTTACTCAAAAATGTTGAAATTGGAATATCCATAATCTGAAAAATATTGGGAAATTCTCAAATATTCCGAACTGCTGAGATTTCCCATTTTATTTAAAAGAAAATATTCCAGTTTTTTCTTTATTTTAATAATTGTAATTACCAAATGGTTTGTATTTTATTTTTATTTTTTTATTTCTTGCTTTAAATATTTATTTGAACCTTTCAACTTCTGTCGAAATCAGCGAATGTGCTGAAATACGAGAAATACTAACGTGGTTGGTTTTGAATACGTACTAAAAAGATATATGAATTACTGAAATAAATGGAAACCTGAAATGAACCCTTCAAGACGATTATTTATTTTGTTTATTGACTTTTGATGTCACATGGGATACTAATTTATTTTCAATAGAATTGACACACAAATGCCGAAATAATATGTTTTTCGCAAATAACATTTCAAACTAATGAAACTATCACGAAACATTTCTGGCATGAAGGATATCGATAACTATTTATCTTGTCCAGAAAGGGATATTCATAAATATTGCAATTTGAATTTTTTTTCTTGGATATAGCAAATACCATTATATTATAAAAGGCGCCATTATAAGAAAATACATACAAATATTAATTAAAGGTCTGATATTAAAAATAAATCAGTTCTTGATTTTTTATTTTATTCATCACAACCTTGCGAATAATCTTACTTCAAGGCTACCACAGATCACTTACATGTTTCACTTTAAAATTTCTAATCTATGAAATTTCATTATAATTTTGGCTAGAAAATTTAATCATCTTATTCAAATCCTAACCCTATTACTATTACCATTATTAAATTGGTAGTTATTTAATAAAACATTTCAGATTCTGGGGTGTGATGTGCCATCATCCACTGCACCTGAATTTTTATTTTCCAGAGAAACGGATTTCTGCTTTAACCTTCTGTAAGGGAAGTTGTTTCTTTAAGTTGAAAACTATAGTTTATAATAGGTAGTGATTATGATTACGTCAATCTGACTGAGCCGTAAAAAAAGATTATATCGATTTGAGATTTTTAAATTGGCTTTCTGTTTCCTATATGGATGGTTATTAATTTATTCGTGACAACTAGAAAAGCATTGGTTCCAGGTTGTCATTTATTAGAATAATTTAATTAAAAGAATTCGAGCATATTTATTGCAACCATTTCAAATTTATGTTCACCGACATTCACAGAACCAGCCGCGTTAGGTGCGGTGTAATTTTTAAAATAATTTTATATTATGTCCTCGATAGTTTTCTTCTATTTTAAACAAAGCCGGATTTATTTCATTATGAAATAATTAATTATTTTATATCTTGATATACATCAGTATAACTGGCATGGGGAAGGAGAATACTTAGTATCCCATCTTTCATGGCTTGTTTCAATTAATTTGGTTGTTTAAGAAAGAGATCTCTCATCCAACGCATTTTTCGTCTCTTCCTTATATTCAGGGTTATATCAGCTGTTTGTTGCCTTGTATATTATTAATCCGTTGTTATATATGTTTAAATTTGTATAAAACGTTGGTTATGGATCGTTATATGTTGGCCAACTTGAAGGTGGAATGGAATTGAATTGAAAGGTGGAGGTCAGTATGTAAAGTTTGGTTAATCACATAGAAAGGCGTTTTTGTCATAAGTCGTAATAATTTAGATTCGAAGGTTTGAAGTTATTATAGATGGGTCTTTTTAGCAATACTATATATCTGTGGTGAATATGTATATATGGGCTTAAGTAAATATGTATACGTATTTAGTTTCAGTTTTGATGATTTAGAAAAAAGTGGGTAGAGTAATTTGAGTCGTTTGATAAATGTCTTACGTTCCCCATGTCATCCATCTGTTGAAGGTGAGTCCAAGATAAAGTAGTGTGTCCGGTTGAGGAATTTGGTTATTGTCAATATAAAATGGAAGACAGGAGTTCTTTCGAAAAGGAAATGCTATTATTTTATTCCCATTATGATTAGATATTAAGTATTTATTCCCAATAAATGGATGCTTTCGAAAGTTTTATAATATGTCATTATTTTTTTTTTTTTTCAACTTGATATAAAGAGTATATTTACATAATTTAGTGTCTCAGAATTTTTGTATTTGTGTATCGAGGACAGGGCGAATAGTGGATTATTTTGTTGTAAATTATCGTATATCCCAAATTTTTGGATTACTGAACATGAATCTAAAACTTATCTGGTAAAAATTTTGTACAAATTATCTCTGAAAAACAACTGCATACTTTTTTTGGTTTTTCGACGTATAAACTATCCGCCAATATCCGATTCCTTCACACTACCAAAGCTATTCAAATCGACCGCAAACCCATTACTTCCTCGAACAAACAGTAAAGCACGTTTTGATTTCTTCTCAAAAAACGAAAAAAAATTAACTAACCCACCAGTTGTGCTAAAACAACGCTTCTTAGACCTTATTAATAGCCATGAATACCTCAAACCGATGGGTCAAATAAATCAGAACATGTGGGGACTCCTTACCTTCCACTTACTCAGTCCTCAATCATCCGAGCTCTTTGGTCTCTATTTAGCCTTGGATATAACAATAAATGAAATTAACAATAACCACATTCTAATCCGTAGTCACTGCTACAGATCCCTCAAGCTAATACAGAAATTTAAATTATGCAACAACCCCATAATTAGTATCTAATATTACCCGAACCATTCAAGTAACAATTTTTTTCGACTCCATTGGATGTGGTGTTGAGAATAGAGTGGTAGTAGGAGGCTTGAACATGACCCCTAATACTGTACAGGGTTTATTTCAAGAGGGATGGGGAATTAGGAGTACGGTGGTTATTGGTTGTAATATTGTGTCTTAGTCTAGTTATGGGGCTCACTAGTGTCTTGTAAATGTCAATTAACTTTCTCAGTCTAGTAATATGTTTTTAATGTATGTCTGCCATCTAATAGGTTTGTGAATAAGTGTTTTAAAAAGTGGGGTTGTCATTTCAAAGAATGTAATATACTTGCGTGTAATAATGTCGCCCACCTTCTGTAATTCAAGGGTGATATGTAGTAGGCTCTGTACGTGGTTTTTGTAGACTCGTGTGTCTCAATATTTTTCTCAGCACATCGTTCTGAAACTGTTGGAGGGTCTTCGCTGTCGCCGGTGATATTTTAGTTAGGAGTGGTGCTCGAGTAAGAATAAAACAAAACCCAGTCATACAGAAATACCGGTTAATGAACTGGCTGATACATCCGCGAAAGAAGCATTTATCATACTTGCAGCACCTGACACTAATAGCGCTCTACGATTTCAACAATGTTGTACTGAACCAATTTATAGAAGCCTGTCTGTTGTTGGTCGAAGGCTCCTACTACTAAAAAAATGAAAAATATTTTTAATGGACACACCTTGTGTGCCAGACAACATGTCACCAGATGATGTCACAGGCTCAACGTAGATATATACCTTCACAACACATCTTAGATGATTGTTTGAGCTTAGATCCATCAAGGATTTCTTTTTACCTGTAAGGTGACAAGCTCTACAACCAAAAAATCAGAAGAATGTATTTCTATTTTTGAAAAAAAACAAAAAACAATTACTACAGACATATTTAAACAACACAATCTTTAGACACACACTCATAATGTAAATTAAAAAATTACATATGCAGCTGTAACGTTTTGTAAAAACACAATCTCTAAAGATGTATTGAAATAAAATTTTAAAAAGGTTCCTCTTGCCTTATAGTTCCACATGACACGCAAAATATATATCAGCCACTGCTGGAGGCTTTAAGCATTAGGGCTAAAAGTTCTCATTCATACAATATATACAAAAAATAAAGAAATAAATATAAGAAGTTAATAAATAATACTGATGAAGAAGGTAAATAAAAAGAAAAAAATAAACAAATAAAATAAAATAAAAACTTCTAAACATAATCATAACTATATACAATATATACATTCACCCAAGACTCTCCGAGGCAGACTTTTTCCCCCACACGTGGAAGGCAAAGCAAGACTCCGGAAGATCCCAGTGCCACTTTTCCAGCCGCATCACTAGTATTAGAAGCCAGTGGAGACTGAACAAAATATAACTAAATAAATAAATGAAGAAATTGTTGTTACAGTTGCATAGGTTAGTTCTGGTTTACAATGGAAATAAGTTAATAATTACAAAGACTGGTTTTTTTTAAGATGTCGAACAATATTCAAGGATATGTTCAATTGTTATTTAGGGTATAGCAGCTGCGATAACTTGTTAGTGAATTGCCATCGAGGAGGTAGCGATGAGTTAGCCTGGTGTGTTCTATTCAGAGGCAAGTTACGACAGTTTCCTCAAGGCTATTTTCTTTTATCTGTAACATTCGACTAGTGTCATTAAAAAAAGTACTTATTTTGTTGGTACTTGAGACCTTAGACCAAGAGTAGCGCCAGTACTGCTGTATTGAAATCCTACAAACTTAACTTACTGGAAATATGATGCGTCCTTCTTTCACTGCTATATCTAATATCTAATAATGAAAAAAATAAATGTTTTATTCTGGGACTACACTCCTCTAAAAATAATATCATAATTCCATAATGATAAACGTTAGGCTTAGAAAATACAAAATGATCCTTAATTAATTGTTGATTGCAATTTTACTGTTAATTAAATTATATAGTAAAACGAAGCAAGTATATTTTATATGTTTACGGAAGTTTGAATAAGATAGGAGTTGTTTGAAGTAATTTGTTATCGAGGATTGACGTATGGAGGTAGATAAAGAGTTGCAAAACAAGGTAGCACAGATGATGAAAGATTTGCTGAAGGAAGTAAGTAAATTTTATGGGAGGAAATATGTAGATCAATGGGTTGAGATTAAGAGAGTGAATAGAGGAACGTAGAGTAAGGAATTCTATAATGTAGGGAAGACTGGTTGTTCTGAGAACTCGGAAAAAAAAAAAACACCAAGAAGAAATCTATGTACAGAATTAAGATTATTTTTTTCCCCATTTTATGTGCAATGATTTCCTCAACAATCCGCTAGAAAGTTCTCTGAAAGGTGCCAAATTAAAAAAAATGATATAAAAGTGGTTTATAGCTCTTTTCGTCCGATTTCCATGGAAACTACCTCTGTTGGATATTTTTTCGTTTTTTGCTATAAGATAAGATAAGATACACGGGTTATAGATACTAGATACCACTTATCTACAACGCCTCCTTTCTTGCTTGGTCCGCACTCCGGTTATTAACCTTCCCACTTATCCAGGTAAGCTCTTCTGAAATTTTCATCAACTAGAGAACACCTGATCCTGCTATAATATTTAATACCCTGCTTGGCATAGAAATGGTACCCTTCTATTCCTGTTAATATTCGATACAAAATGGCCTCAACCAAGCCATTCGTTTCCTGTTTTACTTCCTGACTTTGTCCGAATCGTTGGGATAACAGAAAATCATTTAATTTTCCTGACTGCATCCTCCAACCAACTTCCCAGTTATAAATCATAATGGTCAGTAAAAATTTAAATACAATTATATTTCATTGTATTTCTTCGATTCAAACATGCCTTGTTTAAGTATGATTCCTAACAACAAAAAAAAAAAAAAAAAAAAAGAATTCTCACTAATCAGTAAAATGTTATAAAATATATGGGAGAGTAGTTCCCAGTTGGCTAGTCTCTTAAACTTTTATTTTAGAATGATTGGCTTGGAAACAGCAAGGCATCAAGTGATACTTCAGTCGATAAAGTTTTATATACTTCTCGGAAATATGTCAATACCTCAGGAACTATAACAATATAGATTTTTTGTTATGTTTTCAAAAACATTACTTTCCTGAGAGAGAGAATCATTAATTATTATAAAATGGTGCTGCCCAATTACAGTGGGTTGCTAACAAAAAAAAAAAAAAAAAAAAAAGATTACAAATATCGAAAAATTAAAATTATTTTGTTAGACAAAAATTTTTTTCATTGAGTATTAATACAGTCTGCCATATTGAAGGGCATTGGTACTAGGACTATAGAATTCATTCACACAATATGTAAATAGAAAGATAAAGTAATTATTAATTATTTTGTTAGACAAAATTTTATTTCATTGAGTATTAATACATTCTGCCACATTGAAGGGCATTGGTACTAGGGCTATAGAATTCATTCACACAATATGTAAATAGAAAGTGAAAAAAAACGAGTACGAAGAAAAAAAAAAAAATATTAATATATATATATATATATATATATATTATATATATATATATATATATATATATATATATATATATATATATATAAATAGAAAGATAAAGTAATATATATAGATAAGTAAAATAACAGATTAAAGCCGAATGATAATAAAACACATTCACACCTATGTACAATATTTACATTGGCCCAGGAGACTCTGAATCAAGATTTGTTTCCTAATTGTGGAAGCCAAAGAAGGACTCCAGGAGATCCCATTGCTTCTCTCCCAGCCGCGTCACTGGTGTTGTAAGCCAGTGGAGGCTGGTGGAGGGCAATTAGCTTTGGCTATAAGTTAGGGATGTTTTCAAAGCCATTTGTTTTTTGTTTTTTTATTTTAAAATTAAATTTGATATTGGTTTCTAAAACGTGTAAACATTTCTGATTGAAATTAAAAATGTTTTCGATCTGGCAAATCGTTCATAAATCTTTCATTTTGACATGTAGACCGTTGAACCTAATATGACTGAAATATTGATTTTAAACTCTTACAACATTACTTCATAATGTAGTGTGATGTAAGACGATGTTGAAGGACCTTCACATGCTAAAGCCGTACTCATTGATATTCGCCTCAACTATAAGTTTTAATATACTCAACATTTTTTTAATTTGTTATTTCAACAGATGAACTACTTCGTGGGTCCGATCGAATTCATTAAACGTATATTTCGATAACGGTTTGCTTAGGATGATTACCTACATACTGAAGCAATGAGCTGTGGATGAATATGCATAACTTAGACCCCTCTTTCCTCTAAGATCGATGGTTTGTTATTCCCGAGCCTATCTCTTGAATAAAATTTAATCAAAATTCATATATATATATTTGTAATATTACGTCAAAAGATATTAGACGCTTGTCTCATAATGAGAAAGGAAGAAAAAAATGTATTTAATTTGAACATTGTTTTCTGTCTTTACTTTATATAGATTGCTGATTTCTTGGTTATTATATACTAATTGATTATTTTTTTTGTGTAAAATCAGAAAAAAATATAAAAATATTACTAATTCTTTCAAATGAGTTATGTATTTGAGATAAATCGCAAAAATCATAATACTGTAAACTTTGATCATGAAAAGGCGATTCTAATTTGTTTTAACGTCCTTAATAACCTTTGAGACTATACCAAGTTTTTTTTGTTAATTTTTTAGTCTAAAATCTCTGGGGCACCATGGCTGCCATGAAATATTTATCAAATTTTTATATTAAAAAAATATTGCTATTTATGAAGATTTTTAATCAGCTAAATATTTTTTTAGAAAGATAGGTAGAGAAGAATGGCTCTATGAAACCTGTGGGTATTTCTTATGTTATATTTTTTTTTTCAAAACCCCTTTATTCTTCTTTGTGAGTTCGTATTATAATACCTTGATTACATTTTCTTCTTTTTCTACAATTTTCAATCTTATAATATAGAAAGACATTTTTTAAATATATTTTACAAAATTAAAAAAAAAAAATATATCGAGAAATGACTTCTATATTCTCAGTAATAGAATACTATACTCTTAGTAAGAGAGAACAATAGAACATGGCTCTTCTGAACCAAACAAACATGTCTTGAGAGTAGAATAATGGAATACATATGAGATTGTTGTGTCTTCATCTATTGTGTGTGTTGAATAGACCATCTTGATAATATGATGTTAAATCCAATAAACATATTTTGTTGATGCTTTCGTTTATGCATCGAACGTATTATGGTGAAGGAAAATAGTATAACCTGAGAGTTCGCATTGGTATATTGTTACTTTACATCGCTATTACAGTAATCCATCCTTATTATTAAACGCATTCTCAACGATGTTTTGTTAAATTATCGAAACATTTCAACCATGCCTATTGTCCCGTACATCTTAAGCGCAGAGATAAGACTTAAATTATTGCGAATTTACTTCAGCATCCGACGTAAGGATTACTTCAGCACGCTGCATACATAATTCCTCGAGGAAGTAGCTACAGAATTAGTCGATAAATCTAGGAGAAAGGAGATAGCTCTCGTTAGATAGTATTATCATGGAGGCATTTGTCGCTAAATTGTCTAACCGCTGCAGCCTAAATAACCTAATGCATCACTGCGGTTGCTATCCTAGCAGTTTAGCAGGCAGTGATTTCTTTACAGCTGTATGTTTTATGTCTATTTAATGTATTTCTTTAAGATAGCAATAAGTCAAATTCTGTTAATATTTTTGTTTATTAGTTCGTTGTACAATTTTTTTTTTAAATCATTAAGAAAAATAGCGTTGAACCAAAGAGACATGTAACACTTATGTTTATCTGTAGTTTTATGTTTTATATATGTATAAAATAAAAATGAAAATACAATAAAAAAAAAAAACTAAGATGTGTGGTTTAGACTATACGATAGAAATGAAAATATCAACAAGTCGAGATTAATTATATAAAATATAGATCATAAATAATAGTTCATTATAAAGAGGATGAAATTATGAAAATTTCTCTCCCTTACGTTATGCAGGTCTGATTTTTAGTTTCGGAGATATTTTAATCCATATCTTTAATAAAACTCGTTATAATTTGGTTTTCGACACCATTTTTCCTTTTCGACTCTCTAACACGGCGTCGCGTTTAGATACAATTCTTTAATAATAGCCAATTATAAAGAGGATGAAATGCTGAAAAATTTCCTCACTTACTGTATGCAGGTCTGATTGTAAGTTTTTGAAATATTTTAATCAATATCTTCAATAAAACTCGTTATTTGGCTTTCGACACTTTTTATTTTTTGCCTCCCTAATACGGCGTCACGTTAAAATATAGTTCTGAAATATAGCTCATTACAGAGAGGACGAAATATTTTGATGAATATTTTAATACATATTAGAAAACACTTCAATTAGTCGTCTCCAGCCGACTTTATCCGAGCGTTACACATTGGAGATCTGACGGCTCAATCTAATTCACTCTCCACAAAACAAGGGTTAAAACGCGCCTAAAGACGTTTTCACTTCAAAAAACGTACTCAGGGGGTTGAAATGAAATTTTAACTTGTATTTTCATTATTTTTAGTATGACTAAAATATTCATTTTCAATTCGTTTCCTGTTATTTCGGAGCTAGAACGTTTTTCCTTTCAACTTTTAAAGCAATGATTTTATAGAACTTTTAACTTTTAAAATTGTTTTTATTTATTTTTCCTTAGAATAAAGTAATTCAGTTGGTAAATTATTACTTTAATCAATATTCAATTACTGTTTATTTCTCCTTAAACTTATTTTTTTTTTTATGAACTTAAATAAATAGAAGTTAAACTTTTAGCATAAATGTGTAATTTTATCTTTTTTAAATTTAGTTCTACAGAGTTTCAGCTCTTACTTTGGAGAGGAGTTGGTAGCTTCTTGATTGTGCTCTGGAATATGTTAATTTTACTGAGATCACGCTACCAGCTTTTTCTTAATCAGTCCGAAACGAGGAGGGGTCACTTGCTCTGGGCGGCGAAATTTAGAAGACAGCATATTTACAATCCTTTTTTTTCTTAAATCTTTTTCTATTTTTTTATATTTTTAGATTAAAATCATCTTAAGTAATCTGCCATAAATTATAAACTTTTTGAGTTACATTTTTGTTTTTTTTTTTCATCGCCCGTTTTTATTTATTTTTGTCTTGGATCCTTGGATTTCCATTGTCTTCATAATAGTCCTTTTACTGCTTAAAAGCATTGTAAGGTGTATTTTTTGTAGTTTCTGAATATTTTTTCTAGATCTGTAATATAAAAGGTGATAGGGCTCACGTCAGGCTTGAGTTGATCTTATCCTCTAGAGCTTACAACTACATTTATAAAACATCTATCTTATGTGAGTTGTTGAAAAGAAGGTTTGCCAATTGTTGAGACTTTTAATTATTTTTTTTCGTTTTGCGAGAAATTCTTTTATTGTTGATAAATTTAGTGTTGCTTGTATATCCATTATCTGCATCGTGGTTCCTCTTACTATTTTTCGGATCATTCCATTTTGGAAATATTGTAATCTTTTCCCAGTTTTTTTGCTGGCAGGATCAAACAGAGCAGCACCATACAACAGAGCCGGCCGTATTATACTTGTATAGACTTGAAGCTTTAGGCCTAAAGATAGGTTTTTTGTCCTAAAATTGCATTATTGCTTATATAAATTTATTGGTAGTATTATTGTATTCATCGGTCACTGAAGACAAACGCTTTTTGCGCCTAAAATATCTAAACCATCAATCAACCACAAAACATTTAAAATAATTTATATTTTAATTTTACCATGACGAGTTGGATGGTGTTTCGGGAAATCGGTGAACAAATGACATATCACTATCGCTGAAGCCACATAACGAATCCGTGGAAATAAATCGTTTAAAAAACCCGCGAGAGCTGTGATGGCCGTAATGATTGCTAATCTTGGACAAGCGATAAAAGGGATTTATGTGGAGCCCCTTTGATATATCGCCAATAAATCAGGCTTCATCAGGTGTTTCCTATTTCCAGCCCGATCCGCTCCTCTGCCCTTGGCCCCATCGCACGGGCAAAAGACCATTGTTTTAATATGATTAATTTCCATTTCGTGTTTCCACCACTTTACAAATTTGTAAAGATGAAGAATTAACAGTTTCGTTGTATTACATAATAGTCCGTGGTACAGACCCCCTTTTATCAAATTATTAACATCCGGCTGAAACTTCATAAATAGCTTCATCTCATCGCAACCTACAAATATTTTATTTACGAAAATTCTCGGAATTGAGGCGTTTTCAATCTGGAGGTGACAAAACTTTTTCTGTTTAATATTAGGTATTAAAAACTCGTAAATACCCATTTACTTTCCACTTTAATCGTAAGATAACTTGAGCACATAGTCGAGAAAAAAAGGTAGCCTTATTAAATATTGATCCGTTTGGCATGGCCTACTATCCCAAATTTTGAAAATAATGAGGTTATATAGGATACCTATTTTTAATGATTTGGTGATCAAATTATTATTAGTGGTAATTTGTACGGACTATAAAGTAGAAAGCAAATCAGTATTTACGAGTTTTTAGTACTTAATTAAATAGCCAAAGTTTGTCCCACTCCAGATTAAAAGCACCCCGATCCCAAGAGTTTTCGTAAATATAATAGTTATAGGTTACGATGAGATGAAACTATTTACAAAGTTTCAGGCGGATGTTAATAATTCGATAAAAAAAGGTCTGTATTACGCCCCTTTATACACCCCAAAGAAAGAGTGAAAATAAAGAGAAAGTTTGCAGTTAAAACATTTAGGATAGCGATGCCTGAACCTCAAGTGATATCTTGGCATAACAGGCGTTTGGCAGTCGATTTTTTAATGGAGCAAGGCTGGGTATTTTTTCAGAAAGGCTGGATATTTTTTTCAGAAAGGTTTTCGTATTACTTTTCTTTAGAAGATGATTTTGAAATTTTGGAGTAATTTCAATTCATTCATCTGCCATTTGTAAGGATCCACCATCAGAACTAAAGTCATTTTTCAAATAAATGTTGAAAATTCTCTTAAAGTGTATATATATATAATCCATATAGACCAAACGGCTTAATATTTTTGAAGGTCATTTTTTTCTCGACTTTGTGCTCGAGTTATCTTACGGTTAAAGTGATTGTGTGGCAAGACTTTGTTTGCCGATCTCCAGATTGAAAACTGGAGTTGTCCCAAATCAGAGAATTTTCGTAAATAAAATGTTTGTAAGTTACGATGAGATGAAGCTATTTAGGAAGTTTCAGCCGGATGTTAATAATTTGATAAAAAGGGACCACGGACTATAACAATTTTCATTTCATCGATAAACCATTAATTTACTACATGTTTTTAAGAATTGGCATAATTTATTATCATTTAAATCCAGTCACGTTAGTTTTACATAGATTAAAACTGGGAAAAAGAAACAAAATCATAAAAATAATTTTGTTAGGAGATAAAACGGTTAATATCCATGATGACATGATCAAAGTATATATGTATTTTGAATATGAAAGAAGTATATAAGTATTATTATATTTTACTATATTTTGCTAGTTTGCAACACTGGGATATATAAAAAAAGAAAAAAATTATACAGAAAAAAACTTTTATCCTTACCCTAAAGCTATCAGTGAGCTATCTAGTTCACTAAATACACTCACCCTTATACATAAATTCAACTTATTTCCATTAATTTTCAAATTTTCCTAACTTAAATATTAATTAATTCTAACGCTGGACTAGTTAATATCGCGCAATATTGAAAAAAAAAAAAAAGAAGCTTGGAGACCATAGCTAGCTATAGTACAATATAGCTAAAGTTTTATTCAAGCAGAGATAAAAAATATCAGTTAATTGAAATTTCTAGATTGATTTGACTGATTCGAGATTGACTAATTGTATGCAACAAATCTGTATTGATTGGATAGGACTTGTTTGATGATCCAAAATTCATTTGAATCATTGTCAAATTAGTTCAATCATTGTGATTTTTTCAGTTGACAATGAATGAACTAATTTGCAATATAATTCTTAAACATATCTGAATTTTGGATCATCAAACAAGTCCTATCCAATCAATACAGATTTGTTGCATACAATTAGTCAATATCGAATCAGTCAAATCAATCTAGAAATTTCAATTAACTGATATTTTTTATCTCTGCTTGAATAAATCACTACCTGTCTTTAAGTTATTATATTTTTATTTATTGTAAACACTTTTTTTATTATTATAATCTATTGTAGTTTGCTTTCAGTATAATAATACAAAACCAAACTTGTTATTAGCATCTTATTGCTAATCAAAAGTATTTCAATCTTTAAAAAAAAAACGAGACTACATAATTACTGCGTTTTCTATTGCTTAAAATGGCTCGAAACGTTATAATGAAATAAATAAATGGGGAAATTCTAACGGCAATTCATTTCCTTGAAAACATCGTATATATTAACATCAAATGCCATTGAAAACATATTGCTGAAAGTTAAGCTAAAGATACATAAATATGTTTTTTTTTCGGATATCTTCGATATTGGTGTCTATTATTGGGTTTTCTACGCTTTTTATAAGTATTTTATCGATTATTAGATTTATCTCTCAGTTGTCATTTTTTTTTTTCAAATTCTAGGATATCTTTGATACTGTGGATAATATCGATATAATTTGTGTATAAAGAGTTTTTGAAAAGCTAATAACGGACCTCAATATCTAAAATAAATTTATAATTACTATTCTGGACTACAGATCTTCACTTAACTTACGAAACAAGCGACTGACCTACAACAATACAACACCTTACTGAGACCAATATGGACATATAGAGCAGAATTTTTGGATTCAGCAAAACAAACACACATAAACAAAATACAAACAGCACAATAAAAATTTTTACGAAAAATTGTTAACGCACCTGGGTACATTTCAAATACTACAATACATAACGACTTAAACACCCCAGCAGTAGAATCCTACATCCACGACAAATACACCACATTTCATTCTACAACCCAAATTCACTCCTATCCTCTGGTTATTTCCATCTCCTGCTCCTTGTTACCTGAACAACGCAGATTAAAAAGAAAATGGCCAAGAGACCTACTCTACCAATAAAAACCATATCAAGCAAATACACCAAGACAATACATACACAACAAATTTGCTAGATGCGCAGGCGCGCATGTGCAAATTGCATAAGATATAAAAAAAAATATATATAAACAAAAAAATCGATATTCGAGCCTGTATTTCAGATGTTTATTTTCAGTGAATATTTTGTAAACGGACATTTTTCTCTATAACTAATATCTTAGATTGCGACATTATTTGACCTTTCTCTTTAAACAATTTATTCTCTCCCCCTCTCGCTCACTCTCTTTCTCTCTGTGGGGAGGGGGGCAGCCTATGAAGCAGAGGTCCCTATCGATGTAAACATTTGCTAAGAGGATTAATATACGAAGCCAAAAGAATTCTTGCTCCAATCAGTACTGTACCAGATACAGGGTATGCTCCATACAAACGTAGGAAATCAGACAGAGGTGGAAGCGGTGACTATCCAATAAAAGGGCCGAGAGTTGGCCGAGTTGGCAGAGGAACAGAGAGGCAGAGAGAGGTAACAGAGCCGCTACCTGGAGCGCAGTTAATTAAAGGTGTGAGGGGTTGATGAGGCTGCTCCTCCCCCCCCCCGGGACACGGCCCTCGGGAAGATATTGCCTTCAGCTGTTTCACAGCTAATCCCTCTTCCAACAGGACTCCTCCCTCTAGTGGGGTCCTCATACCGGGCTTTGTCTACGGTCAGTGTCGGGGTAAAGGGATTAAACCATGTCGAGAGCCCCCGGGCGAGGTTTGGGGTGGCAAAGCTATATTTGTAGCCGCCGCGTAATCATAACTTGCTGTACAAGCCAGTTTCGAAGGTACCAGATTTACCCGAAGGAATAATGTTTTAGTATAAACTAATGTTCACTCAGTGTTCGAAATTCGACTATGATCGTTATTGAAAATTCTAGTAAACCATTTATGAATTTGCATGTTCCCAAATATATTTTTTTAACTCATACATTCGATCAATGTATATTTCTGTGAAGTAAAGGACGCCATGCCCATTTTTTTATTTGTCCAAGAGAGCTAAGTTTACATAACTTTGAGCTCATGCAATTTTTTTCTTAGCTACTAAATATGTACTTCGGAGGTAAAGAACACCCTGGTAGGGTCCCCTTTTTACTTTCACTTACGTATATATGTAATATATAGTAAGGATAAGTATGGCGATCGTGAAAATTTTTATAACTGTGATATAGACCCTTTAACATCAGGCTGAAACTTCGTGAATAGTTTCGTCTCATCGTAACCTACAACTATTTTATTTACAAAAACTCTTGGAATTAGGGCGTTTTAATTCTGGATATCGGCTATATATATGTGTGTGTGTGTGTGAATGTAGTCTTATCTCACAATAATTATTATCGAGCTGACTGAATGTTATATTCTGATCTACAGTTTACGGGCTGAACTCCAGTTTTCCTGTGTGCACTTAAAAAGATCAGAAAAAAAAACTCATATGTTCATATCTGATTTGTTTTAATTAAATTTCATTAGATAATTAAAAATTAACAAAATTTCATTAATAGACAATATTTCATTCATGTATTAGAATTTTGGTCATCCAAGTGTTGAGTTATAATTTTATTGAATATACCACAATTGAATTATAAACATTTTTAGTTTCGACTTCAAAGGGAGACAGATGCCCTCCTAATAGCTTCATATCTTCCTTTATTGACCCCTGCAGCATTTTTAATAGTTCAATAGATGTACTCTTAGAGTCAACATTAACTTTGTATCCTTCGTCTTTGAACCAGTCCTATGAACTATAATCCAGTACTGTGAGGTCTGGAGATCTTGGAGTCCAAATATTTGGATCAACATGACCAACCCAACGATCTGGAAACCTTTCATCCAAAGCTAAAAGTTTCTGTTATAACAAAGAAGTAAAAATGGTTGTACATTTTTTAAATAGTTAAATTAGATATGATTTGGCAGTTAATGGGTAGTATTAATAAGCATTATAAATAATGTATGGTCATATTGTATTAATTTTGTCAAAATTTATTTATTTCTTCCTGTCTTGGGTTTCGGCTTCTGGGTTTTGTAGGGATGTTATATCACGGATATACCTTATAAGACCTGGATTATAATGATATCAATATTTATATATTGTTATTCTTAATCATCCTCTTTAGCATCTAAGGCGTGATTACCATTTAACATAAACTATCCGCGGTACCTATTAAATTGCCATTTTAAATAAAGTGATACTTCAGATTAGCCTATTTTTAGAGTAATGTGCATAGTATATACACATTATACACACACTTTATTTATAATAATTTAATTGAATCCTTTAATAATAAGTTTTGCAGTGATTTTTCCCTTGACTTAATTTATATTTAATTTATTCCAATTTCCTTTTCTTTTTTTTTTTGTAGCGAAGAGGAGAGGATTAGAATAGTTTAAAACAAATTATTTTCCCAGCTTAATATAATTAAAAAACTTTTCAAAGTATATTCTTACCGTTTCCACTCAAGGAGAAATTAATTGGCGTTTGATTAAAAATCAAACTTCGGCGTAGTTACTTTGTTTCATGTTTTTTTTTTTTTACTTAATACCTGCTATTGAAGTTAATATTTTAAGTAAGTTAATTTAATTTATTTATTATTTTTTAAATTTATATTTGTGAATAAATATAAGCATAGAAAATTCATGATGCAAATGAATGTAAACATTGAGTCATAATACAATAAACCGGTTATCCAAGAAAGAAATTTAGTGAGCTTTATAAGAAATCATACTTGTCACAAATATTTACTTATTTGATAACCGTATAAGTTGATTATATAATAAGTTAATCCGAACTAAATATATACAGGTTATTATTACTAAATCTATATTATTATACTTTTTGTTATCAGTGGCTTCCAACAGTAAGGCTGAATAATGTATTTGTTATCAGACTCTCATTTTAGGAATAATCATTCCTATTTGATTGAATAATTCTTTTTGCAATAGATATTGAGTTTAGCTGTAGGTTTCTATTAATTCACGTTGTGATCTCTAGCGCTAACCATCAAACACTAACATCAATCAATCTGGAAAACTGTTAAACTGTTAAAAATTGTGACTACCACAGCTTGTCGAAAATTCCGTTTGCTCCAAAAAAAAAAATAATTGCCACGACAAACTTTCAAGCATATGAGATTCAAGCATATAGAGGATAACTATATGTACATTTAAATAAATAGATAAGAAAACCAGTGATTATTCCTCATGGAGGACAAAAAAATATTGTTTACTCTGAAGTACACTAAGTTTACTTTAAATAGTTTAAATCTTAACATGTTCATCAAAAAACATTACTTTCGCCAAATGAATTTTGGATATCATTTAATTCATTATATCCACTTGGTGATGTACTTATCGTATCGCCTATCCTGTAGAAGAATGACGCAACAATAAAAATTTAAAAAAATGTTTTATCACATAAAATTGCTAGAAAGACGTGTTTTATCGAATACTACGTCATAGTGTAATATAAGCTAAATTCGAATAAATAAAAGAAATTTAGAAGGGTACAATGAATTTTTAAAATTGTGGTGTTTATATATTGGGTGGATCCTTAAGTTCGTCCGGTTTTTGAAGGATGAAATAAAATAAGTTTTTTTTTTATAAAACAATCAATTTTATTCAATAATCTATTATTGTTATTATCGTTTTTATTATTGACCTTTTGCTATCTTTCTAACAGTTTTATTATTCCATTCGCTTAAAACATTTGGGGCTTAAAAGCGATAAGCTGATGAAGGTTATCGTTTTCACAGCGAACGATTTCCTATTAGAGAGTTTTTCAAAGGACGGATAATACGGATGGTGTAACAAAAATAACAGCCAAGTTGCACTAACTTTAGTTGTGTGATGGATGATTGCTGAGTGTGGTTTGATGTTGTCATGGTGGAATACAAAACCTTTGTGATTGGCTAGTTCTTGGCGTTTCTGACGCAATAATTGATCCAATTTCGTTAGCCGTGTACTCGTTTTTCAAATCAATCGTTTTTCCATGTGGAAGCAATTTGTATAATAGTAGGCCGCGATAATCTCAGCATATGGAAAGCAAAATATTTTTCGGATGTAGGCGGCTCTTCGGCAGTTGTCCACGATCTCATGCGCAATATATTGTCGTAGATGATCCACTTTTGCCGGTTCAAAAAAGAGTTGCAGATTGGTATTCGATTGGCCAGTTTCTCCTTAGTTAGTTTGTGTTTGAAATGTTTCATTCTGTTTTAAATGCCTTTGAACTGTTCTAAAACCTCGTTGGGCCGACCGCTGCTCGCTCCATCTTCGAAAAATCTCTAGAATGAAACTTGGCAAACCATTTTCGAGCAGTACGTTCCGTTAAAGCATCGCCCCGATATACCTTACATATCTCTTGGTGCACCTACGAAGCTTGCTTGCCTATTTTTAAATAAAAAAGCAAAATATGCCGTAATTACACTTTTTTATTTGACATATTCACTACGTTGTAGCAATAAAAAAGTATTACTAATGAAAGCAATCGCAACAGTTTCGAAGAGTGGATGATTATGCCAAAAAATGATTTTCATTTAAATTTTCCCGCGTTACGGCGTGTTGTGGATGCAGATCTAAAAGATAAAAGATAACACTTAAGCCTTGAGAGCGACTGGTTGTCTCGACCCCATTAGATCGGCACTCACTGACCAAGCACCATCTTCAACACAAGAAGTCACGTACGGAGTGTCCTCCAGGTAAAAAGATGTAGGCTGGCATACAAACGGTAAGCTGTTTTGTTTTGCACAATCCTTAACCTACTAATCCTTTGAGATACAGTCCACTGCTTAAAAATTAAAATGTTGCGTTATTGAAGCTCATGAGAGTTATTTTGCCATAATTAGGAAAGTTTTCTAAACACTGGGCTTTGACCTTTTCGATAAATATCATTATTGTCAGCTAAGCCCAAGAGAGCTGGAGATATTTGAAAATAATTTGCACTATTATAAAAAAATTCTAAAGAACTTATGGATCTAACCAATAATAATAGTTTTAATTATTTTTCTTCTAGTAATTTTATAATTTGTATAAAGTCATCATTCCATCAAAGTGAGCGACATGTATATATAATCCGAATACAATAAGGACTAACCAAAGGAAATATATTAGGACCAGTTTTTATAAATCTGAGGCAAACTATCCTTTAAATATATTAAGGTTCACTTTGGGTTCTATTTGCTATTGCCCAAACTAAGAACAGCTGTGACAAGGTGAAGGCCCCACCCCCCGTGCAGTGTGAACCCCTTAGGACAGAGGAAGGGACGAACAATACAGAACGAGTTAGTCGAGATTGCAAGATGACAGATAAATACGAGGCTCCTTAGCCGTGCTCTTATTTATGCAAACAGGGCGGGCTTTTCCTCAGCCTCTTTCCATTTTCCGCCAACATTTTCTTAAAATTCAATTAACGTTACTCTTGCCATAGTGACCATTTATATTCACTAGTAGTTTGCTTTACTTGTATACATTTAACCTGACGTCATGTTGTTTATTTTAACAATCTTTGCTTTGCTACTGAATTAAAGAAAGTATATTAAAAAAATGTATTAAGTCTAAATTTATGTTGTTGTTTTTTTCGGTTAATATAACGAGTCCTCGAAGTATTAAGTGTGAGTATATACACAAATTTGATTTCTTTAAAACTGTTTAAAGAAATCAATACATCCCCCCTCCTATCAATACAAACAGGATTTAAATAATAAAATTTAAATTTATTTAATCCATGTGCGAATTTACCAGATGTATTTTTTGTATACAGTTGTAAATATCATATAAATAAATAAATAAAATTTACTTAAACATCAAAACACAAGGACTGAACAGGACATTGAAAAGTTTCAGTAGTTTAAATGCCGCATAATATATATATATATATATATATATATATATATATATATATATATATATATATATATATATTTACAACTTTTCCTTCATCGACCTTTGAGTATTAAATTCAAACTTCACTATTTTATTGGGAATAAGGTCATTTAATTATTATTTAATAAACTAATTAATGTTCATTTCTTCTGTTTATTGACGTTTCGATCCCGGTATTTTCTTTTTAGTAGTCAACCATGGGATCCTCTTCAAAGCTAGAATTTAAAAAAATATAGAGCTTCGATCAGGCCAGGGACACACCGACAGCCTCAGCACCATCCACTAGCACATATATTAAGCTACTCTTAATACTATATATATATATATATATATATATATATATAGAGAGAGAGAGAGAGAGAGAGAGAGAGAGAGAGAGAGAGAGAGATATCAAGCTCGTTGAAAATTATAATCTATTTAAATCGAAAAACTGACAAATTTATTTGTTTTTTGACAAGGAGTTGATCGGCGGGTGCGGTCAAATAAATACTAAATTATAGAAATAGTATTATTTAATTATTATTAGGCATAATTTGACCGCACTCCCCGATCGACTCCTTCTCATATTATATCACGGTCAACCATCTGTACATCATTATTTATGTTTTGTTGATTAATATTTTAAGTTAAGCAAATTAAAAGTATATTATGTACTTAGCAAAAATTAAAAGATCCACTTTAATCGTAAGATAATTTGATCACAAAATCGACTACAAAATTATTGGACCGTTTGGCGTAACCTCCACTCCCAAAATATCAAAATAACGAGATTATATAGCCTAAACGTACGAATATTTTTGTAGGCCACGTTTTTTATCTATTTTGTGATCAAATTATCTTATGATTCATGTGAAAAGTCAATCGGTATTTATCAGTTTTTATTACTTGATTTAATTAATTTATTTTATGAGAAAACGACCTAATTCTCAGAATTTTTGTAGATAACATAATTTTAGGTTCGAAAGGATGAATACATTCACAAAATTTTAGAAGGACGTTAATAATTTGATAAAAGGGAGTCTGTACCACTGACTAATATACATGTGCGTTTTTCATTTCAATATGGTTTGCGGATTTCAGCAATATGAAAATTAAAATTTGTATGGTTAAACAAAATGTAACTATGGTTAAACAAATAACAATACCTATAATAAACATAAATAAATATAGCGTTGTTTTTCATCAGTGGCATTCTTGTTGGACTGAAATATTTCGTGGTACTTCATTTTTTATTATAATGAAATTAATAATTAAAATATACAGTCGCAAGGAAATTGTAATTGACAAAAAACATAAATATAATAAATTTTTATTTATTTTTTTTATATTTATCATATTTACAACTGTATTACAAATAAAAATAAATTCAGTAAATGTGAACACAAAAATATAATAACATGAAACCATTTATCGAGAAACTCCACCACTGGTAGCACTCAAAATCTTCTTTTCAGACGCCACATAGGGTTGTCCTGTTTGTGTTTGATGGTCCTGAAGTTTGTCATGGAACGATAGGAATCTATTCTGTCTAGGTATCTATGGACGGATTTGGCCAGGTCAGAAACATAAGAAACATTAAGGTTGTTATGGATGATTTTATTTTTGACAAAGTAAGGAGCAGTGAAAATTTTATGAATTATTTTGGATTGTAAGGATTGGATACGAGAGGAATTCGAAAGCTTAGTGGAGCCCCAGAGCTCAACTCCTTAAGTCCAAATAGGTCTTGTTGTACTCATGTATATGAGTCTTTTGTAGTTAACTGGAAAATTAAAACGTTTGTCTAGTAAGTGCTGGAGCAGTCGGAAACGTCGAGCGGTTTCTTTTCGTTCCAGTCTGGTATGAGGATTCCAAGTTAGATGTTTGTCTAAGTGGAGTCAAAGGTATCGAGTTTGCACAACAGGGATATGTGGGGTATTATTAAAGGATACTGTAGGACAGGAGGGCATAGGTTTACGACGAAGGTTAAAGGTGATTTGATGGAATTTATTTTAATCCTCCAGTTTTTACACCATTCTTCAAGGTTTGTGATGTGTGATTGAAGAGTTTTATAATACATTAGACGGCTATGGAAAACAATGAATGAATGAATAATGTTTTATACCACCTTCACTTGCTTTTAGGTGTTTTCCCTTCTCTATGTCTGAAAATACCTATTTCTGCTAATATCAGGATGGTAAGTGATAGTTGTATGATGCGCGCACTCCACTATATTTTATTTCATATAATAATGAAATAGTATCTATTTATTTACTATCTTAAAATAGTTTCTCTTGTGCAAGCGTGTGTAAGGTGTAGAGAAGCAGAGAAGACAAGAAGGCCTGCCATTAATTTCTGGGACTATCCTTGCTATTTGTCAGGAGGAGTACAATAGTGTCCACCGGTGGAGCTCTTCTGTACCTCCCAGAGGTCACCCTTTGTCTGCACGAAGGATAATAGATTCTCCTGGCTATATCCGCCTCAGGGTATCTTATCTTTTCTATTACATCTGCCAGCGGCCTTCCTGCTGGAAGTAAAAGTAGGCGATTGCTTCTTAACTTTATTATTCGCAGTAGCTCAGAGTAGAGTATTTGCTGAAAAATATCAGATTGAATTATCATGCCAACTTAAAATATAAGGCAATAATTTCCGACCGACTTTCAGAAATGATATATTTTGTTAGCTCGTTCGGCCACTCCGCTGATAATAAATTTAATTAATCGGAATATCCATAATATCTGCCTTGGTAGAAAAAATATTTTTATCTGATTAACATTGACTGACCCTTTTCATAAATGTTTCGACTCATATTAAAAAATCTGGTGAGCGCATCACACTACTTAATTCCTAATAACCCACCATCAGAATCTCTACCTCTGATCAGAGGCGTCCCACAAGGCTCTTCCTTATCCCCCACCCTTTTCTCCATCTATATAAATGACCTCCCATCCTCTATCCTGCACTGTCATTACCACCTGTATGCCGACGACATTCAAATTTACCTCTCCTTTAATCCGACAGATATCTCAGATGCCACTCAAAAACTTCAGGAAGATATTGACAGAATAAGTGCTTGGGCAAACCTCAATAGGCTCACTCTGAACGCCGAGAAGACAAAAGCCATCTTGATCGGATCCCCTTCACTCCTCAAATCCTCCCCAGTATCTCCCAATCTCTTCCTGAACAACTCACCTATCTTATTCTACACCACCGTTAAAAACCTAGGTGTTACTTTCGATCAATCCCTATCCTGGAAACCTCACATCTCCCAAATTTCCCGTCGCACTATCTCCACCCTAAAACAGTTCAATCGTCTACGATATCTCCTTCCATATAAGTCCCGTCAACTCCTAGTTTCCTCCCTTGTTTTCCCCCACTTCGACTACGGCTGTATGGTGTACGGTGGACTCCCGGGAGATTCCGAGGCCAAACTTAAACGCCTAATGAATTGCGCACTACGATTTGTTTTCGGAATCTCAAGGGATACGCATATTACCCAGTATTACACTGAGTTGAGGTGGCTCTACCCATCCTATCGCCGTCAGTACTTCCTAGCCACCTTTCTGTACCAAATTATTAGAACCCATCGACCCTCCTACATTTTTCACAGCTTACAATTCAAATATTCCATCCAATCCCGTCCCACCAGATCTCGTACTTCCGACCTCTATCCTCCTCCTCACCGAACTGCTGCGTTTGACAAATCCTTTGCAATACAAGCCGCCTCCCTCTGGAATTCCATCCCACCTGATATTCGACACGCTCAATCAGTTTCCTCGTTTAAACCACTCCTCTTTAAGCACCTACTCCTTTCTCAATCCGAATGATTGTGAAATATATCTCAGAGAAATATCTGAGCACCACCAGAGAGTACCTCAATTTATTAAGGTTATTTTAGTTTCTCATACATATGTACAATTTACTTGTTCTTTTTTTTCTCTTTTCTGTATTTTTATCGTAAGTCAACTTTCATTGTAAATATACAATTCAATTGTAACCACACAGACATATAATCTGTATTCATATTTTGTTCTTAAGGGACAACAGTCCCAGAATAATAAAACATTTTTTTCATTTCATTTCATTTTCATTTTCATTTCATTTCATTTCATTTACTTACACTTACGATCCTCTACTTAGCATGAATAAATATTTGCAGCCATAGTGGAAGTCAATGTAAAAATTATAGGGTCTAGATTTAATTGTGGGTATTTGTATTTGTTTAATTATCCTTATGTATACAAATTTTAAATTTTAAATCGGTGTTATCTATACAATTAAATATTAAATAATACCAACGATAGTATTTATGAAAAGCGTATATGTACATAATATTGTCGGAGTTCGTATGATATTTAGCTCATGTTACGTATGGAAACGTGTTCTAATCTTTCGGGCGAAGTCGGGTAAGCTTAGATACTCTCGTGTTCCTTTGATTCCACAATTACAACTATTCTCCGTTACGATCTCTTATTTCTCCTTTAGTTAATTATGAAATTCTTTCATATTTTATATTTAACTATTTTTTATATCAAAGATTAATATTAAATGGTTAATTATTTCGAATAAAAAAGTTAAAGATACTTTAGAGGAAGCTAATATTGATAATTAGCCATTTAAGTTAGAGAACATCAATGAGAATAAAACCTAAATTATATTAAAAAATACTTAATAACACACTGATATACTGAGTTTAATCAAAATCTGTTTTGAGAAATTCGTAAAAATGTGTAAAATCTATTATAGGTGTGAATGTGTTTTATTTATTTTGTTATCATACGGCTTTAATCTGTTATTTTACTTATCTTGCATATTACTTTTTTTTTTTTTTTTCTTTTCCTCTCTTCTTACTTGCTTATTTTTATTTATTTTCCTTTCTTATGTACATATTGTGAATGAATACTTTAGCCCTAGTACCAATGCCCTTCAATGTTGCAGACTATAGTAATATTCAATAAAACAATTTTTTTAAAATCTATTATATTAAGTGCCACTTCCGATTTTGATAAAAAGTTGCTATAACATTTATGGTATATACAAAAAACCTTAAATATGCAATTTCACTTTCATACGACTTATCATTTTTGAGCTAGACTGGTCACCTACATACACACACACACAGACCATTTTGCGTGTATTGGTTATTTGGACTCAGGAGACCTCAAAACATGTATCTCCGTTGAAAACTCGAATTTTCACCATCGCAATACTGCCCCTTACTGTATATTTCATATATAGGTAAGTGAAAGTAAAAGAAATGCATTTAAATGTAAATTTGGCATTGCTCATAAGTGGAATTTATAATTATGTATTATTTATAAGTAATATTAGGCTCATTAAGACAAATCGTTGGATGCCTGTATCTGCTGGAGTTTGCTAACTACACCAATTACTGAATTGTAAACCGCAACGTGCTCTGATCACGTAGCGCGTCCTATATCACTTACTGTAAACAAACGGTTCAGATTAGTTTGGTTTCTGTTCAATACCGTGTATCCATTAATTGTGCCATTGTGCATAACAATGTTGTCTAGAGCTTCAGTAGAATTAGTGATGGCGAGGTTGCGAAAATGGAATTACATTGTGATATGCTTTAGGGAGCCCTTTGTATAACCTCATTAATCGGACGCATATAGGAAATTAGGTTTAAATCATTAGATCTTTATTCATCGAATATAAATGGAAAAATACCTCTAACATACAGGTGAACAGTTAAAATACTAAAGTTTCGCTAATTCAGGTATTATAACGACCAAAAACAAAATAACATACATGCTATAAAAAAAAAAATAAAATAAATAACTAAGAAAATCAAGAAAAATGAAATACATTTGTTGTTACTTTTCACCAAAACATCCAAATACATTCCGAAGAAAAGTGGAATTTGCGAACGCTGGTGAGGAAGGTTTTATTAAAAAATTGGTTAGAAATTTTGATAAAAATAATAATTATAATAATAAACAAAAAGATGATAATGTGAAAATAAAATATTAAAAAATTGATAATTACAAAATAAAATTTTCCAAGTTATATATAACACCCATATTTAACGAAACCCATTGGATACACTGTTATTTCACAAGTAATAATAATATAAATAAACATTAAGCTAAAAGAGATATTCTCTTTTGAATATTTAATATTTTTTTGCCTTGTAAATTTGTTTGTTATATTGATTAGTTGGTTTAAATTATTATAAGATGTAGAAGTGGTTAACTGTAAAATCTTTGATTCATACACCTTTTCACTTATCATTTTACTTTCACTGAAAATAATAAAGTATTACATTACTTAATATTTACATAATATATTAAACTAGTATATGTTACTTTAACTTTGAATTTAAACCAACGAAAATTATTCTAAATATACTATTAATCTTCGGATATATTCATTCTTGGTGAATGAAAACTGTTTTTAGTTTCTATGGATAAATTTACTTTACTAGAGAGCAATACAACAACATTGCACGGCTGCTCAACTTTGTTGAGTTGAACATATTAGAGAGAGTTAGGTTGGACCATTGGAATACATATCAGGCATGCAAAGAACATAGAACATAAAACATATTCATCAGTATAAAAGTAGAAATATTTTACTAATAATTTTAGAAACTACAAAAGATAAATCTAAGCCAACAATTTTCGCCACTTTCCATTAGCTTTTACTATTTTATTAGCTAGATATTATTTCTTTAACAATCTCTAGCAATCTCAAATGATGGCTATGATAAAGCCAGTTCTGATATGCGGTTGCGAGACCTGAACACTGTAAAGCACTCTATAAATAAATATTGAAAGATTTGAGAAGAAAATCTTCTATACGATATCTGAAGCGATCTGAGATCAGAATTCTGGTGCATTGAGGAAAATTATCCGTAAACAACTGCTTAATGAAACCAGTCGATCAATATCTCATGATATGAAGGCAAGGAGGTTAATGTGGGAGGGGGGGGGGGGGTTATGTAGCTCCAAAAGCATAATAATGGAAGGCCAGAGGGTTAGATTGAATCATCAAACATTTTGCAAAACTGCATGCAGATAACTTGAAAGCTATAGCCCAAGAAAGGCTCAGTGGAAATCGATGGTCAAGGCAACAAAATTTCTACCACGTCTGTAAAGCCAACACAAAAAAAAAATTATGTATCATATATATATATTGCTTAATAGAGCATAAAATAATATATATTCCTATCCTATATAGTAATAATAATAATGGTAGTGTAAAAATTATTTGTTTATCTAAAATGGGGTAAGAGAAATTTTGAGCAAATGAATTTTTCTATCGCTCATCACTCTCTTAAGTTTCGGAAATTATTTATGCTACGGCGTGTATAGTCGTGTGGGCCTTTCATGGATTATGATAGCATTGGGCAATCTCTATAAAAGAATAATTATACAATATATTAATATTGATGTTTTAACTATTATTTTTTTATTGAGCAATATAATATTCTCACTAGTCACATGGACAATGATTATAGTGAGATAAGATTTCATTCACACCATATATACTGAAAAGATGAAATAAATAGAAGAAAAATAACAACTAAATAATAATAAAAAATTATATACAATAAATAAGGTGGAGTGGGGTAGCTCAGTGGGCGAGCACTGACTTCCAGAGCTCAATGCCCTAGGTTCGAATCCGGCTAATGACTAGTAATTTTTCATTAGCCGTGGATCGACCCTGGGATCAGAAGACCCTCCTGGGGCACACCCAGCCTCTATAAAGTGGGAACTCTTAATTAAAAAAATAATTAAGAGATTATTATGAGTGATATTGGCCCATCACCTCCCTGCACAACCGTTGGCATTGAAACAGTACTTCCTCGCATTGCACTGCACCCAAGACCCTTCGTGAGTTGTAGTGCTACAGTTTTTTTTTTTCATATAATAAATAAAAATAAAGTAACTTAAAAAAGAGAAGTAAATAAAAAAAAGTTATATTAATAGTCTACAATATTTACAACTCCTAACAAGCCTGCTTTGTCCATCCAACTGTAGAAGGAAAAGCCGGATTTCAGGAGATCCCAGCGTATTCTCTCAACCGCGTCACTGATGTTAAAATATAATTTATAATAAGGTTTAACATAATGCTAAATTATCACTGAAATATGACATAGGATCATAAAAGTCAGTCGCTGGTGTTATTATTTTAATATTAATGTTGGATCTGATATTTTGAGACACTTCCTCAAACAGCGAGTTCAGTAGCCTTAAGATGAGATAGTGATAAATATGATGAAATGGAATCACGATTCGGTAATAAATATCTCAATTCCTCGAGGCTGTAAATCGGGTCATCATAACCTCTTCTCTTTCTCATCTTAATGCTTCCAATTTCCTTATTTTATTCTGATTTCTGATATACTGCCGGTCACCAATACTGAATTCCAATTTATTCCAAAATGTCTCAAACGTTTCAATTATAATTTCCTTCAATAAATCGTGAGGAAAGAAATTGTTTTGAATGATTTGATAAGATATTTTTACAAAGTTCTCTTTTGCAGGAAGTTACATGATAATTTATTTCAATCGATGGTGAAATAAACAGGCTTTAGAAGTTGAATTTGTCAGCCAATTATGTTAACAACTTAACAGGAGCTACTTATTAAGTCCAAACAAAGGCTTATGTAAAGCCCCTTAGGGGGCCCGGCCCGACTGTTTTCGGCTTATTAAAATTACTTATATCAATTTAAGACTTATGTATTATAACATGCTTGTGCTATTTTCACTAGTCGCAATAACACTTATTACAAAATTATATACATTTAATGGCCCATCTACATAGGTTAATAATAATACTTTGTCTATGTACATGGCTATACTATAGATTATAAGTGGTGAACCGCGGTCTCGGAGGGCGCACTTGGCCTCTGTGACGTAGTAGCGGCCTCCAAATCTTTTTGCGCGATATTTATTAATCTAATACTAGAATTAATCAATATTTAATTATTCAAGTATCGAAGATTTGGAAATCAATAAGATTAATTTGAATGTATTTATGTGCGTGTGTGCATTTATTGATAAATAAAAATAGCAAGGGTAAAATATAAAACATTATTGCGGCCCCCATTAGCACTATCCGACCTTACTGCGGCATCTAATGATAAAAAAGGCTCCCCACCTATGCTCTAGCTAATATAGGTACCAAAATAAATCCTGTACCTACTACTTGTTAAGGAGACCAGATTTTCTCTTTATTAGTCTTCTAATGTTTCACATTTACATAAAAATAACTTTAAAAAATACTTCAATAAACTATACTAGTAATTCTAATTTATTAAAGATTATTGAGTGTATTTAAATGTGACTTTATAATCCCCCCCCTCCCTTTCCAATATTTTCCAAGAGCTTGTGGTTATTTATATTGTGTAATTATTAATTATATATACTTGCTTTTCTTATTAATATCCTTCTCAATTCAATCATTAGGTGTAAATATTTCATACATTTTTTTCCTCCTTCAATTTTGCTGACTAAGCTAATAATAGCCCAGGGGTGCCCAGAAGGGGGTTTTATGGCGCAAGTTGCATCATATTTTGACGAGGTTTTGAATTTTTGAGGGGGCGCATTTCGACAGGGCTATGAATTTTTAGAATAATAAGTTTCATAATAACTATAAAACTAAATACGACAACGTTAATGAAAGCCGGTAAAGAACTAGGACTCGAAATAAACGTGGATAGAACAAAATATATGGTTAGCTGCAAAAA
Organism: Nezara viridula; assembly: GCA_928085145.1. NCBI lineage: Eukaryota > Metazoa > Arthropoda > Insecta > Hemiptera > Pentatomidae > Nezara > Nezara viridula. The sequence continues at coordinate 119,076,263 of OV725082.1, forward strand.
TGGCGATACTACTGGTGATATCGATATAGATGGTAATATGTTTGAACAGGTAGATAAGTTTAGGTATCTAGGTTCTACGATAACTAGAAAAAACGAAATTGAAGAAGAAATTAAAGTTAGACTGAAGGCGGGAAATGCTTGTTATTTTTCTGTGGCAAAACTACTTAGTTCGCGCCTTTTGTCCCGAAACTTAAAAATTAGAATCTATAAAACAATTATCTTGCCTACAGTTCTTTATGGATGCGAAACTTGGCCGCTTACATTAAGGGATGAGCAGCGTCTTAAGGTTTTTGAAAATAAAGTATTGCGTAGAATATTTGGACCGAAGAAGGATGAGTTAACCGGAGAGTTCAGACGGTTACACAACGCCGAATTGGGTGAATTGTATCCGAGTAATATAATTGAGATAATTTCATCGCTGCGAATCAAATGGGCTTGTAAAGTTGTTGGACTTAGTAACGAGTGAATTCCTAAAAGGTTAATATATGCTGTGCCGAATGGTAAGCGCCCGAGGGGTAGACCGAAGCGAAGGTGGGAAGATTACATTAAAGCTGATCTAAAGGGACTGGGTTTGGACGGCGAACGGTGGAGGGAGGTGTGTAATAAGCGATTATTGGTGTCGGCATCGAACCTTCGGGTTCGCTAAGCCTTTTCATTATTATTATAAGTTTCATAATAAGGAACAAGGAGGAAACATGGAGCAGACTGCAGCAAGTGTAATTGTGTATGATCTACGATTTTTATAATTCTACATTCGCTTGCTCTGTTTTTAAGAAAATATGAGCAATAAAATATCTTGAGAGTGGAAAGAGAGGTAAGTTCTTGTACCATCGACCTTGAGGGTGATAGGCAACCCCTCCCTGTTTCTGTATCAACTGACACGGATAAGCCTTGACGCTTTCCGACCAAAAAAAAATCTGCTTCCCTGGGTCGTACACCCTTCACTCTCCTCTCCATTGCTCTATTTGAAAATGTTGCCTTGTATACCCTCTTTAGCTGTGAAGAAAAGACAATAGAGTAGGAGCTTTCTATACAGACCCAGGTGGATCGTAAATAAGTTAAGAGAAAATACCTTTCTGCCTTGAGACATTCCAAAACTCTCATAACAATAAGAAAACAAGCATGTACTTTCTTTATATACATATATATATATATATATATATATTTTTTTGTTAAATAATAAATATATATATTTAAAATTATAATCTTTAAATAGTCCTCTCTTACTGTCGACGATCTATTGACAATTAACAGATGGATATTATGAAAATGACACGTCATGATGAAGGATATTTACATCTTTACCATCATTTACCATCATTACATCATTTACCATCTTTTTTCAGTTTACTTCTCATATTCATGAGTAAGCCAACTCAAATCTTATCTCTTATTAGTATATCAGTGTAAATTATGATGAAATGAAATCTTTGGTAAAGAGTTCATATGTGTTAATCAACTGTTGGCAGGTAGAAGTCAGAATGTTGTTAATCAGACACCACGCTTCGTAATTTTTTTGAAAAAAATCACCAATTTCCCCCTCTCTCCCTCCCCACAAAAAAAAAATCTCGACAATTTGTGCATATTTACTGCTTGTATTTATTTAATGCAGTTATAAATAAATAAATAATTTAAAAAAAAATCTTTTTATTAAGAAATAATTCATTTTTCCACACTTAGATGAAGTGAATATTGTAACTAAGTAAAATGTATATATACAATGCAATAAAAAATTAAAATAAAAAGATTTTGAACAAAGGCAAAACGTGTAATAAAACCGAAAGAAATATAACTTGATGTGAAATAAAATAATATAGGAATTCTTAGAAGAAATAAAAAATAATAATAAATAAATAAATATATAAAACATACAAACAAGAACAAAACTAACAGTGATATTTCATTACAATAAGTCAAGAGAGATCCGAGACAAGCCGTTTTCCCCACGTGTGGAGGACAAGGCGAGACTCTAAGAGATCCCAGCGCTTCTCCTCAGCCGCATCACCGGCATTAGAGTACAGTGGGGACTAAGAGACGCTAATAGAGTCACAGACTTATACAATTAATGACTTAAGTGGAAGATTCAGTGTCAGAACTTTAATGACATATTTACAAAAGGTCTCGGAGCCGATGCCGTTTCAGCCTTCGAGGAGGACTGTACGAATGACTGGGTTCTGATGAAAATTTGAGAACCAGAATGGAATGATGTCAAGTACATATGGAATATTTAGGTCATGGTATTTAATTAAGCTTGGGTTTATAACTCAGTATAATCATTAAGATGTTCTCGCCCATTTATAGTGCTTTTTAATTTGGTCTCGATAAGCCCAGTGTAAAGGGACTTTCTTACCAAAATTTTTTTTTTTTAAGAAACCTTTTTTTAAATTTCTTGGAAAAAATGTTTACCGGCGATAAAACAGGAATTTCATCAGAGCACACATTTCCAAAAATTATGAATAACTTACAAGGTTATGTGTATTAATTTGAGAAGTCAATTTTCATTTTGTTTCGAAATGTATTCTTACCGAACCTGGAGAATGTGAAGCCCCATGCACTTCGTTTGAGGACTAAGGAAAGTTTCTCCCTTCACTCCCACGTACCTACGCTTTTGCTATGAGATGTGCCATCGATTGTACTATACCACTTCAGTAAATATATAAAAATCCTCTAAAATTATCAATTTATTCTTTCTATTTTTTCTCAGGTATTATATTTTTAATTTTGTGGAATTATCGTAATAATCGCATGTTGGGATATTTAAGTTTTGGATTTGGAATCGAAACGAAAAACTCCAGAGGATAATAAATTCTTTAATATTTCTCTTTTTGGTAGACCCATAGCCAAAGTTTTATGGCCACATAAACCGTAGCAAGCTTTTCATATCACGAATGAATCCGGCCTGCCCCAAGTAAATTAAAACTGTAATGAATGCTAAGGCATTCTTTTTTAATAACTTTTTTTTTTCATTTTTGCTTGATTCTCTGGCTGTGTTAAAAAAAGAAATAGAAAAAAAAATGCTTTTTTTTCTAATCATGTTTTTCAGCAATCGTCGATATGGGACACCCAATAAATATGTGTACGGATATTAATGAATATAGAAATTCGTCAGTGTTTTATGGCTGCCGGCTTTATATTTGAATCATCTATAATACCTTACATATCGACAGCCACATTGCAAAAGCCTGTAAATGAAAAACAAAATTATTTAGAGTTAATGTACTAGTGATAAACAGTTTTCAACTCATTAATAGATAAGCTTGATAAACCCAAAATATAGTACAAACACTAGTAGATTTGAAGATATTGAGTTGGAAAATAAATTCTTACAGTTTTTCTGTTTATTTTTGTGTCACAATGATACTCTTCATATCTGATGAATTAAACCCCTAGGTGGATTGTTTATCCTGTATGTAATTTGTTAGCTCTTGTTGAAACTAGCTTAATATTGTGTTTGCTATTGCACTGCGAATATGAAAGAAAATATTATTCATTATCGTCATATTTGGTTGTATTATTTAAAAAAAGGTAGGCGTTCTGCAGAAACTCATAGAAAAAATTGCAGTGTTTACGGGGATGATGCCTTAACTTGTCGAAATCTGTTTGCCAAATTTCATTCAAGAAATTTTGCTCAACGGTCTGTTCGCCCACATGAAATTGAAACGAGAAATGTTAAGGCCATTGTTGATCGAAATCCCACCCAATCAGTGCGATAGATTGTGTGGCACTCAAGCGTAGAAAACCATTTGCACAAGCTCGGCTATGTTTCCAGGCTTAATGTTTGGGTCCCTCACTCTCTAAACGAAATCATCTTGGCAACACGCATTTCTGTCTGTGCTTCACTACGGTAACGGCAACAAAACGATCCATTTTTGAAAAGGTTGCTAACATGACATGAAAAATTGATATTTTACGATAATTCAGTCCCTAGAAAATCTTGGAGAATTAGTAGTGAAGTTTCTAGAAGAACGTCAAAACCCGAATTCATCTAAAGAATATAATGTTTTGCAAGTGGTGGGATTTCAAGGGTGTTATTTTCTAAAAGCAATTGCCATCAGAACAAACAATTAATTCAACTCTAACTGCTCATAATTAACAAAATTGGACCAATTAATTAAAAATAAACGCCACAGTAGCCGATTGGTTGATTTTTATAATGCAGCAAGGCTGTATTTTTGTTTCAGAGATGTTTCCTTATCGTTTTTCTTTGGGCGATAAGTTTGAAATTTTGATTCATTCATTTGTAAGTTGTCATTTTTTTGTTTAAAAAAGAAACAAAACCTGGGTGTCTATTACTGGTTCCAAATACGCTGTTAGAATTTCCTAAGTTTTTCATGAATAATAAACTAATTGACTGCATATAAAAAAAGAAATTGGTAAAATACTAAATTTTCTGTCGGTTAAATCCATTTCTGTCTATTAAACTAAAGTTGTGGTTCACATTAATGTTGAAAATTTCTCTTAAAGTTTCTACTAATAGTACATTTATCTTATAAGACGAAAAAAACCTCGTATTTCATGAAGTAGATTTTCCATTAAATTCTTAACGCATGCTTAAGAAGATGTAATCTTTTTATCAGTATGTCCGCTGCCAAGATTAAAATATTTTGTATGGAATAAAAGCAAGTGAATTTTCGAGTTGAGTTAAATAAAGCTTATTCAAGGTATTTATGAGCTCATAGTTCTGTATTAAATAAAATATCTATATCAATTTAAAGGAAGGAGATGGTCCGGGGTGGAGGTCATAAATAGGCTCAATAATGGTGAAACTATTTTATTAAAAGCCAACGTTTCGACCCGACTTTGCAGATCTTCATCAGGGAGATGTGTTCAGCCAGGAGTTTCACTTAGAACTCAGTTCTGAACACATCTCCCTGAAGAAGATCTGTAAAGTCGGGTCGAAACGTTGGCTTTTAATAAAATAGTTTCGCCATTATTGAGCCTATTTATGACCGCCACCCCGGACCATCTCCTTCCTTTATAATGCAACGGTCAACTATTAAATATTCAATATATCAATTTAAATATAAAATTTTGTTTAGCATTTTCTGTCATTTATCATCCAATTCGTCTGCATTACTTAATTGTATAATTAAAATAGTTATAATCATGCATTATTTGTACATCACATAATCTTTGTCTCTAGTGAATATTAATAATGTAATTATTGTAATTTATTAATTTATTTATTATGAATAATAAGATAATTTTAATGGAGAATAAATAACAAACAATGTCCATAATACAAAATAAATTTGTCGTAAGACAAAATATGAAAATTTAGCTTTTATTGTTAACCAGTTCCAATATATCTGAAATTTTTATATGTTATTTTGGAACCAGAACTTTTATTCATGGAAATTTTAAATATATGTTTATTTGAACTGCTAAACCAATTTATTTCGTCGAAAAGTAAATAATAAATTTATAATTTTAAAAAATATAAATTTTGTAGTATATTTTTAATATGAGACTTAAGCGATTCAGAAGAAATATTTATATCTGTAGTCTGAGACAATGTTAATTGTTAAATAAGCCAATAATAATGTTAAAATAAAAATTTAAAAACGGAAGAAATAGTTTCATAAACTCTTATTTTTTCATTATTTTTCTCCGGATTTTGCTTGGTATCGTATTTATGTTTTGTCAATAGCGGTGTAGGTAATCTTCAGAACGATTGTTCAATTTTTGGTTTTGATGAGATATTAAGGAAAATATGGCATAACGAAAAAAAGTATTGTATAATGGTATTGTGTCATGGGTTGTATAATATTTTTCGAAAAACATATGTCAGAGAAAATATATTTGTAATATTTAATTTATATGTTTGTTATCTGTTTGTTATGAACGCATTGTTTATTTCAGTCTGCGTAATACAAACTTGGCATGTCGGTTCCGTTGGTGAAGTAAATCAAATAGTCCTTCCTGACTTCGAGAGCCGTGGACAGAATTCCAAATATCGCACCTCCGCCCCCAAACTAGGCCAGTTCCCAAATAATAAACTGGGTCAAGGGGGTACCCTCTTGATAATTTATTAGTTTTATAGACCTATAAATTGAATCACTATTCAATTGACCTTCCAGCTCACAGTAGAGAATGAATTTATTTATAATAATTTACAAGTTTATTTATAAATTAAATTCACTTAAGGTGTTTTATTATTAATTGCAAAGCGAATCACAATTTTCTCTCATGGTAATTTATTAGTTTTATAGGCCTTTAAATTTAATCAGTAATCATTGACTTTCATAGTAGAAAAATAATTTATTGAATTAATAATAATTTATAAGTTTATATATATTTTTTTTTCTTTTGGAGCTATATATAGACCATGAAGATCTTTGACCGCGAATGTGGTCTCCTACACCCAATCCTCCGCCCGGTCGGTGTGAGTTGCCTCCAGTATTCTGACGGTTCTCACATACCCGAGGGAGGGGAATCTCGGGCAGCGTGGCTTTCCTTGGTGGACGGTCACCCATCCAAGCGCCCATAGCCACGCTCGGCGTTGCTTAACTTTAATTACCTATTGCAAGCGCCTTAGCCCACAAGGCTACCCCAGCTCTTATATATATAAAATTCACTTAATATATTTTGTTAATAATTGCAAATTGGTTTATCAACTATTCTTTCCTAATATCACATAAAAATTAATGTTTCTTTATATTATTGAAAAAAAAAAAAAAAGAAAAATAAAGACTCAGGTAAAACAAAAAAAAATTACAGATCCATGAAATTGATCAATATTTCTAATGTCGGTTCAGCTTTGGTGCCTATCTTTTAAAATTTGGTCGATTCCCATTGGAAAAGCTCACGTTAAATTTCAGTATTATTCCTTGATATCAACCAATAGGTTGAACGCACCAGTTACAGTTGGACAGGGGGTCTAGAGATGGACAGATTGGACTTTAAATGTAAATAATAAGATTCCTTGTTGATTTAAAGGTTCCAGTTTTTTTCGAGATTGAAGAACAATGCCCTCTATTGACAACTATATGAACAAAGAAAATTTTTAAATACTATCACAGTTGTTTCTGTAGTGCTCTTGAGAGCAGTGTGTTTCATACTTTCCAGCTAACAGTTATGCTAAGAGTGGGTTGAACATTTATGTTATCCTAATAGTTAATTAAAGATTTTAGAATTTTTCTGAGTTATGTCCATTACTGGTACCGACCTCCTGTCCATTGCTGGTACTAGTACTACCTCCTGTCCATTCCGAACAATTTAAGTTCGGGGTTTCCATCTTTAGTGCAAAAAGATGTTTTGTTTTTTTTCAATTTTAAAGTGTTGTTAAATAGAAAAAGGATACCCTAGAGATTCTAAATGTCAGACGGAGAAGTTTATAACTATAATAATTACGGTGGCATAAACCAATAAAGACAAAAATTTCCTTAGCTATGACCATCACTACCGCTAATTTATGAAAACTTTTGCTTCCTCACTTCCCAAGGTAGAGAAGCATTTTGATCGTGCGAGAGGTTAAAAAAAATGTTGTGCTCAGAATCGAAAATTTCCACTCGTCTTTTACGTTTCAAACATCAAGGATCAAATTTGATTCGTTGTCTGGCTGTCTGTATGTCAAATCGATGTGACGGGCATTGACCTAGGACTAGTCATCTGATTTTCTTGAAATTTTTAGAGATTATGCGGATTGGTGTCTAGATGGTCCGATATCAATTTTATCAAACTCCATCCAGCACTTCTACTTACGCACTCGCAAACTTTTTTTTTAGATATGCTAATATTTCAGAAATGGCTCGTTCGGTTTGGGTCAAAGTTAGATAAAACGTAGGTAATGGTGAAAAAATAACGTATTGTCGATTTTATTGATTTATGTCCACGAACTTCTTGTATATATGCGCAAACGTGTTTTTCTTGATACGTCTATATTTTTAAAATCTCATGTTTGATTTGGCTCAAATTTGGAGGGAAGTTATGGATTAGTAAACAGATAACCAAGAAAGTGTGAATTTTATCAAATTCTATCCCTTTTCTCCTAGAAAAAATACTTTCACTTCCGGATCAGCAAACTTATTATTTGGCAAGTCTATAGTTTGAAATCTGTGCGTTCAATTTGACCCAAATTTGGAGGAGAATAGTATAGAAATTACCTAATATGAATTTTATTGAATTCCATTTAATAATTAAAATTAATATAAATAACTGTTAACAGCATAATGGCAGTGAAATGTGAAAGGCACTGATCATATAGAGTAGGAGTTAGGTTATGACAATATTTTTATGGGGTTATAAAATTTTAGGTTTTATTCAAAGAGGTAATTTATACTGTATTGTTTCGTCGATTCCAAACGTGTCCTAGATTTCGTATAATTTTCAATAAATTTAAATTAATTTTTACTTTGAATTTGTAAAAAAGGAAAATATTATTTGTGATTGTGTTTATTTCTATTGAGTTTCAACCAGATCGTCGTGGTATCGAATTTATGTGTGATTTTTACAAATATTTTTATATTCCAGCTTAAATAGTTCTGACTGAAGAAAAGTATTGGTCTCGTAACTCTAAAAAAACAAAAAGTTTAGTTTTTCTTATTTCTCTTATGGAGTTTTTGTAACATCGATTTTACGAGTGAAAACATGCCGATTTAGTACATATTACAAATGTTAGTTCAAAAACTCGTAAGCATTCTGCTACGATGAAAAATAGCAGAGGGCAATAAATTAAGAAATCATACTGATAAATCATAACGAAACATCATCATCATCAAACATCATAACGACTTCAAACTCAGTGTTTATATTCGACTTTTTGCATTAATAGTAGTTATATTCAGGTTCAGCACGCACTGAATTTTTTTTTTTAATCCCGAGTCCTCAAATATGCAATCTGCATATGTGGTACTTTTTTGCATTTTAGTATTCGCTAATGGACAAAACTCGTGGATACTAAACCCGTATATGTTGAGGGATTACTCAATTTCCGATAAAAGCTTCTCCCAGTGATTTTATTCTAATACGAAAAAATTTAGACCTTGTAATATTTATATTTTTTAGCGAATGGAAACTGTGAGGAAGCTATACTGACCTTCCTTGGCAGACTTTTTTTTTTTTTATCTTCTAAGGCACATAAACCCACGCATTCAATTGGTTGGATTTTTCCATATATCAGTGGTTATTTTATCAAACCAAATAGTAAATAATTTTTATGGATTTGTTGTTTTGGTTTTCTGTGGATTTGAACCATGTAGGGGATTTTATATACCATAAAACTTTTATTTTGTACGCTGCAGTATTAAACTCTATGTGATTCAGCTACTTATTTTTTTCTTTTTTGATTATTTTCTATTGCTATTTGTCCTCGTTTTAGAGAATATATATATGTACATAACTTTTATCATTATCAGTTAATAATTGATTTAAAACTAATTCTTACATATGCTACATCTATTAATTAATGTGTCTTTATAATTTCCAAATTCCAAATATCGCTTTATATCTTATAAGTGAAACTGAAAAGAACTACTGGGTAATTGTGACGGACTTATACAGCGTTTTAACTGCCATTGACAATCCATATCCTAAAAACTCCATAATTAGGGAAATACTCAATATTTGGTGGGATCTAAAAAATAAAGGAATAACAGTTGTATTGGTATGGGTACCAGATCATTGCAGAATTTTAGGAAATGAAAATGCGGACAATGCAGCCCATTTAGCAAGAAGTAGAGGAGAAGAAGAGGAAGTGACTAGAGTGAAATATATCACTTTAGAAGAGTGGGTACACGAAATAAAGAAAAAATAACTGGCAGAGTGGGAAAAAGAGTGGAGGATCAAAGAGTGTAAGCTGAAAGAAGTGAAACCCACTTGCGATAAATGGCTCACTAGCACCAGAAGTTCCAGGCGTGAAGAAATTATACTGTGCCGCCTTAGGATTGGGCACTGCCAGTTCACTCATAGCTATCTTTTAAGAGGCCTAGAAGCTCCTACTTGCGAGAAATGTAATAATACACCGCAAAATTTGAAACGCCTTCTAGTAGAATATTCCCAATTCAAAAGGCACAGAGAAAAAATAGAACTAGGAAAAACACTAAACGAAATACTGCAAGATAATGAAGAAAGAGTCTCGATCGTGTTAATTTTTTTAAAAATTGTAAACTACTATAACAGAGTATAAATCATAGAAAACGCCTATGACCCTTTAGGGTAGAGGCGAGAAAAAGGAAAAAAAAAAAAATCCAAAAAATGAAACAAATTTAATGTATTATTAAAATTGTAATAATCGTCATAAATGTTTATTTATTTTCGATTGAGGATATTTATGATAAATAATTGTAATAAAACCCTTTATTGTTTAAAATAATAAAAATAAAAGTGCATTTTGTTGAATATTTTATGAAATTTGTAAAATAACAATAGGTTTAGTTATTCTATTCCTTTGGCTTGCTGAAATATTAAGCCATTTTCTTAATATTTTAAAGATTACATGATAATTGGTGTATAATTAATCCAATCATCTTCTGAACTAAAATAATGATTTTAAACTAATTTAAAAAAAAAAACTAGTCATTTATAAAGTTTTTGAATTCAACTCAACTCTATTAACAAATAAATTATTTAATGTTTTTAATTTATTTGTTTCTTGTATCGTGGGCATGTCTAAAAGAAGACATGCCATGAATGATCCTTGAACAAGAACATGATGAGATCTTCCTGCCGGGTTAGGGTAACGACATGTCGTAAGGAACTATCTACTAGGGTAGAATATAAAATTCGCTATGGAAATCTAGCAGCCTGATGCCAGTTGGGGTAGTCATCTCTGTATATCCATGCTACTATGGAAAAATCCAAATAAAAACCAAAAAGGTTGGCTCGTGTGGGAGCCTTTTCTGATTCTACCCGCCTCATTTGGCCAATGAGAAATCAACCGACGCAGGATTGTAGAATTGACTAGGGCCTTGCTTAACTCACTCCAACCATATACATTTATTTTTGTAATTATCAAATGCTTTAGCTGATGTTTATTCGATTTTATCAATTTTTTGATAAATGATTTTTTCGTCGTGTTCTTTTTTTTTTATTCAGGGAAACTACAAGTTTGATATTTATTTAAGGGTTTTTTTTTTGAGATGCTGAAGACGAAAATCAACTTTATTTCTGTCTAAAAAAATATTTAATCCCACATTGCTACGTTGGTTGTTCCAAATTGGGCTCAGACTTGTAGCTATTAGCTACATAAAATATTTATTAAAAACAGTTTAGGTATATAGAGAAAATATTTTTTTAGCGAGAAACAAAGTTGATATTCGTTTTTGCACCTCAAAAAAACCATAAATACGATTTATTATTAAAATCGAAAAATTAAAATTTTCTGCAGGAAATTATTGCCCTTCGTAAACCACCACAAAACATGAGATAACTTTAGAACGGCTGCAACGACTCACACGAATATTAATAGAGATTTATGTTTGTAGCTCTCAGTGCCCTCTCTCGTTCTCCACTGGCCCTCAGTCCAGTGACGCGGCTGGAGGAGAAGCTCTGGGACCTCCTGGAGCCAAGCTTTGCCTTCAACGCGTGGAAGACAAAGCCTGGCTCGGAGTCTTTTGGGAAAATATGAATATTTTAATATTCAATAAATAAATAGAGATTTAGGCCTTTGTGAGCTACTCAAAATTTACTTATAAATCCGATCTTCGTAAACGAATTAAGACTAAAAATATAAAATAAAAATGGGTTCAATGTTTTCCTTAATTTTTAGCTTGAAAAAAAATGAAATCCAAAAGTTATTGGTGTCATTTGGGAGAGTTATTTTATTTTAAAGTTAAATTTGAAGAAAATCCTGAGGAGTTATAAATGCTTTAGTTGACAGGCGGAAAAAACTCACCAAAAGAAAATCAACTACGAAAGATTGTATTTTTTTATTTTTATAAAAATTCGTATTGGGGAGTTTTAAAGGGCACTACAAAGGAATCTGATTTGCTTTTTCATAACAAAAATTTATTTCACCTATTTTACTGAAAGTACCTTGTGGTTTTTGTAAGTTATTGGACATTATTAGTCATTTAATATAATAGTTAATATTTTTGCACAAAAAACAAAACGATTGATATATAATGGGTGATAAATATTCGGGACACAGTCTTTTTTAAAAATTTTTATTTTTGCCCTTCCTTCAAGGATTGAAATATATATAAATAATCTAAAAATCCGGGCGAAGCAAAGATAAAAAAAAATAAACATAATTTTTTTTTCTCGGCTTCTAGCGCTCATTGAAAAGAACACCAGGATATATATATATATATATATATATATATATATATATATATATATATATATATATATATATAATACTTTTCGATGTAGTATCACCAAAAAAAAAAGTTTATAATTAGTGATCCACAGACTGTTTCCTCTCCTTGTTAAACCAAGATATTCAATTTATTTTTCTTTGTTTGGTATCATTTATATATATTCGTTTCCGGACATTACAAGCGAATTCAGAAACACTCGATGAAGGATCTACTTTGTTCGTGATGTGGCCAGTAGGAACGAATGCATGATTTTTTAGTAATTTTTTTTTATTCTAATAAATCATAAAAAATCATTAACTTTTTAAAATACAGGTGCATATAAATAAACGTTTTACAGTCAAAGAAATACGGGTTTAAAGTTTAATGTCCGCTATGCATTAAAGAAAAAGCAATGGTAGCAGTCTATCTTTGCTCCTCAAGTTTTTATTAAAAGGGTAATAAATATTGAAACCTCTTTGTAAAGCTTCTTGCCGTAAGCACTCGGACTAGAACATAGTAATTCTTTTTTCTTTTTTAATAAAAGACTATATTTTTAAGTTTTTTTGCATGTTTCGGAATGGTTTTAGATGTTTTCACTATGTGAGTCACGTCTCTTTTTTTTCAGATATTCTAATTTATGTAAGAAAGCAAAAAAGAGTTCGTAGAGAAACTTTTCTTTCAAGAGGAAACGAACTATTCTTTTAGATTTTCAAGAAACGCGTTATACATTTATACAGGTTGAACCATACAAAAAAGCTGTGTGCGTTCATGAAACACATCTTCGGAAGATATTTTAATGATGCCGTCTACCCTGAGATTAGGTTTACTGAATATTTTCAGTGCCTCATTGATAAGTTTCTATCTCTTATTAATAATGATGACAAAACCTGTGTATTGAGTTCCTAATTTTTCTCTCAATACGTTGAAAAATTGTCCCAAAATCAAATATGTAATTTACATACTCATTAAGGCAAATATTTTCTGCATTGACACAAAGTCTTATTCTCTTACCCTCAGTGCGTCAGTTAATTTTTATTATTATTGCTGATTTTAAACGGGCTATTAAACATGTTACTAAACACAAAAAAATTATGTCGTAAATGATGTAAGTAAAAAGTTACAGACTATAAAGTGTTTTCTATTTATATGAACATTGCTGATTGGCGTATATTCTGAAAATCCAAATTGTCCAAAATCGGAAGAAAAAAAATGTTTCATTAAATACTTTTTTATTGCATTCCATCACAAATCAATGATAAAAATATCTACAACATCGTTCTGCTGATCTCTGCTGATGATACTGAACAAACTAATTTATCTTTTAAATATGAGAAAGATGAAAGGTATTAATTAGTTATTTATTAACCTCCTACCTGACGGTCACACTTTCCGCATCATTTATGCGTATATGAAATAAAAATATATTTTATAATTCTGGGACTGTTGTCCCTTTAGAATAAATTATTAGTGCTGAATACATGTGTAAGTGGTCATAAGTAGAATAGATATTTATAATATTTGTTATTTAAAAGTAAAAATACAGACGGAAAGAGAGAGGAAGACATGAAAAGCGTAAATATACATACATAATAAGCGTACATAATACAAACAGAGAAAACTAAAATAACAGAAATATTTTCTGGGTGTACTTAGATAGCTTTCTTAGGTATATTTCGTAATCAGGCGGATTGAGAAAGGATTTGGTGTTTATAGAGGAGAGACTTAAAAGAGGAAACTGATTGTGTGTGTCGAATATCAGTAGGGATCGAATTCTAGAAAGTTGCGGCTTGAATTGCAAATGATTTGTCAAACGCAGCAGTTCGGTGAGGAGAAGGATAGAGGTCGGAAGTGCGAGATCTAGTAGGACGGGATTGGATGGAGTATTTAAATCGTAAACTATGAAAAATATAGGAGGGTCGATGAGTTCGAATGATTTGGTACAGAAAGGTATTTATATATTTTTATATTGTTGTTAAGGCTTCACTTTGTTTGTAAACATAAAATAAACACATTAGATCACGTTAGTCGTACTTTAATTTTCTCTGCATCAAACATATTGGGGCTTAGCCAATTTTAAAGGGAAAAACCATTAACAAACATAAGCCTTCTTACAGTTACTCATTGATTATTTTCATGACTAGTAGGCCCGTGCGAAAAATTCGCACAGCATATTGTTATCAAATGCCAAATTAATAAGAAAATAAGAAAATGCAACTTATCAAAAGATTAAGACATCAAATGTTACTTTATCAATAAATATTATCCACAAAGCAAACAAAAATTAATTTAAATCTTCATTTTTGTTTGGAACCAACAAGTATACAAATTTCAGTAAGCTGTATATTTGCTAAAAATTGTCCGATTGCGATGAGTTTTTTTCCTTTTGTATGGAATTTAGTAATCTTTTATATAATTATGGGCATAACTAAGAGAAAAGTGAGAAAGAAAAACAAAAGTGGAGAATACGATTCGCTAACCCCCCGTGAAATTCTGAATCCAACGGTACCCCATTCGTGGTATTTGAGCATGACAGGAGTTTATATTTGGTACAAAACCTATTTCGAGCCTTACTGTAATAATATATGTACGGATATATTTTATCTTCACATACCAATTTTATTATTAAAATAAATTCATATGTTCTAAATTGCTCTTTTCACAATCAATACATTAATTTTCTAATACTAAACTTTCACTCATAAGGTTATGTTTATTTAAATATCATCCAATGTCATTTTAATTCATTCAATATTACATTTGTTCGTTTCATAATAATCATGTTGAATTATTATACTTATTGTTAGTATAAAATAATATTACTTACCACCCTGCCATTTTTTTTTCTCCATTCCCTCAAAAAAAAAGATTACTATCATTTTTGTTCAAAGGATTTCTTCCACTGCTACATGCCTTTTTAACAAGCTTATATAAAAGCAGGAAGGGCTTTTGATGATTCGGCCCTGTGTCCTGATCCTCCCTAGTGTGCTGAATTCGTGTCGTTCGCCGAGGATATTCCTTAGATCGTCGTTAGCCTTTCCTCGAAGAAAATTTCACATTTCTTTGTGAGACCCGACCAGGGCTATCAGAATCCTTGGAAATTCATCTTTCCCCCCCCCCTTCCCTTCTGTACCATAAGGTTCAAAGCAGGATCCTAAGACGAAATCTCCGATGCTCTTCGAACAGCTTCCTTCGAAGGAATCCCTTTGAAAAAGATGGGGACCTTTGATGGTCGATTTTTAGATCTTATATAAGCTTAGGTATTGAGTCTATTGCCTTTTAAGATAACTTAGTTGCCTATAAATTATCAAATATATGAGGTGGTTATGTAATAATATTTATCTTAAACCAGTTTCTTTCACTCAACATAAAAACTTGGGTAATTATTTACGAACGGTCCTCCACTCGCCATCTTGGTTGAACTGGTATTATGTCCCGTGTTCTGATAACGTTTACGAAATCTAGCACCAGAAAGCGCCACTATTGCGGAGGGGTTGTCTTGTCCCCTCCACCTTACCTCTGTTTTCAGTAAATATAGAAATTAGATCGTTTAGGTTATATATTACCCGCCTTTTTTTAAATTAACCATTCCTTACCCACCATTAAATAAGCATCGATTGAACACCCATTTCCATCTTATCCACATAATATTTTTATGCTTATACTTTTTATATATCCACATAATATATTTATTTTTTTTTTTTTTCCTTCTTCTCGCCTCTACCCTAAAGGGTCATTGGCGTTTTCTATGATTTATACTCTGTTATAGTAGTTTACAATTTTTAAAAAATTTAACACTATCGAGACTCTTTCTTCATTGTCTTTTAGTATTTCTTTTAGTGTTTTTCCTAGTTCTATTTTTTCTCTGAGCCTTTCGAATTCGGAACATTCTACTAGAAGGTGTTTCACAGTTTGCGGTGTATTGTTACATTTCTCGCAAGTAGGAGCTTCTAGACCTCTTAAAAGATAGCCATGAGTGAACTGGCAGTGCCCAATTCTTAGGCGGCATAGTATAATTTCTTCACGCCTATGTTAAATTCTGGGATGGGTCTTATAATGGTCGTATCCATGTTTATTTTAGTTGTTGCATTGTAAATTGCTTGTTTAAAAATGTTATTTTCTATATTTCTAAGTCCGTTTCTTTCTGATTCTTCTGAAAATAAATATGGAGTTAATGGGTGGTAGGAAGATGCTTTCAATTTGGCAATGTATTTCAGAGATAGGTATTCCCGTCTTAAGTTTAAGGATGTTTCTCCAGATTCAACGTAGATGCTGTCGATTGGAGAAGTTCGAAACGCTCCAGTGCATATTCTTAGGGCTGCATTGTGTATAGAATCTAACATCCTCAATATTGTTTTGTTGGTTGTACTATATATCTGCGCTCCATAGTCTATTTTGCTGCGTATTATAGACTGGTATATTTTTATTAGAGTGCATCTATCGGCACCCCAGCTAGAGTGTGAGAGACATTTAAGAATTCCGAGTCTTTTTTGTGCATTCTTCCCTCAAATATGTAATATGTTGTATCCAATTCAGTCTCTTATCAACTATCATTCCTAGATACTTGTGACTTTCTGTATATTCAATTGAGGAACCTTCTATAAATATTTGTGGATTATTCTGATGACACTTTCGACTTCTACAAATGTGTAAACATTTAGACTTCGAAGATGATATCTTAAATCCAGTTTCCCTTATCCAATCCTTTACTCTATCCATCACTTCTTGCAGCCTCCACTGTATATAGGGAATAGATTTGCTTTTGGCTATGATAACAATATCATCGGCAAATAGGAAACATTTGGTCGGGGTCTTGATAATGGACCCTATACTATTAATCGCAAGAAGGAATAGGGTCGAACTAAGAGGAGATCCTTGTGGGGTACCCCTCTGTAAGCGATGGTTTGACGAGAAAGTATTTCCTACCCTTACTGAAAATTCCCTATTGGTTAGAACATTTTTAATGTAATACCACATATTTCCTCCTATTCCTAGTTCCTCCAAAATCTTCAACACACGTCCTCTTTCCATTGTGTCATAAGCTTTTTCAAGGTCCAGAAATATTGATATTAAGTGTTCTCCGTGTGAAAAAGCTTCCTGCGCTTCTAAGCTTAATGATAAAAGAGAATCAATAGTTGAACGATTTGGCCTTAAGCCAAATTGGTATGGATAAAGGACATTCTTACATTCCAGCATACTAGTCAATCTTATATTGACCATCCTTTCTTGAATTTTGGAAACGCATGAGATAAGGGAAATGGGTCGATAGTCCTTGGGAACGGTGCTCTTTTCTTTTTTTGGTATCGGCACTATGACAGATTTCCTCCACTTAGTTGGAAATGTTCTGCTTGTCCAAATTTCGTTATATATATTTAAAAGATATATTTTCTCTGCTTCTGGTAGCTGCTTTATGAACTCTCCTGGAATTTCATCGAGGCCAGGAGCTGATTTTCCTTTGCACTTATTAAGCGAAGAATTTAGTTCGTCTAGTCGAAATGGTCTATTGTATTCATCAGAGTGGCTCTGCCCTGAAATGTAATTTTGATGTATTTCATGATCATTTATCGCGTCATCGCTACAGCTTGAGGAAGATATTTCTCTGAAATATTTTCCAAAGGCTTCAGCAATGTCCTGTGGATCCGTTATGATCTGTTCGTCAATATTAAGTCCTGAAATTAAGTTTTGCTTCCTAATTCCTAATTTATGCTTATACTTTTTAGATATATTCTGTCACATTTTCAGTCTAATGTGCAGCATACTGTCTTAAACAATTTGTTAAACATTAAACAACTTCATTAACTTAAATTTTTAAATATTTGATGGTTGATCATTATATATTTTACATATTTAGATTGTATATATTCAATTTTTAAATACTTTATGCTTGACCATGCTATATTTTAGATTGTATGTACTAAAAAATTTACAATTTTCTATAAGTGTTTTAATGCTGGATAAGGGTTATGTTTTTCATTTATATGTTACTTAAATCTTCTAGCAATAAAACACATTTTCAGTCTACTGAGGTACATACTGGCATTACCAGATTCTAAGGGAAATGTTTCAGGATCATGTAGGAGAGCTCTAGCGATTCATTTAATTTAAAATAATCAAAGAAGAAAACACTACTGACATTCCTTTAAATCTGAACTTGTCAGCAACATTACGAGTTCTTAGCGATTGGTCCCTTGTATATTCCCCTTGGAACCGTACATTTTCTACATAATTAACTATGCCAATCATCGTATCTGTATGATAGACAAGTATCTTAGCAACCTGTATATATATATATAAAACGCAATGCTCCAAGAGGTATTTAGTTAAGCAGTAATCTTTTTCAAACATTAGCTAAATTATGTCAACTTGAGCCTGTAACATTTATAACAGATGCTTTTGAATATATTTTTACCTATGCATCTCAATTATTCACATTTGGTTATTATAATTTCTAAATTGTCTTAATCTCCAATCCAATTTAAATTATCTGACCAGTTATCCCTAGCCATTTCCATTGCTGTCTACTTACATTATCTGTATCTACTTTTAGATAGATATATAGAAAAAAAAACTTTATTCTGGGACTAAGTCCCTTCAGAATAACAATAATGTACAAAATAATAGAATATTACTGGCCTAAACGTTTGAAACAATAAATAAAATTGATAAAATAAAATAAAAAGTAAAGAAAACCTTAGGTGCGCAAGCTATATACAATACAGATAAAACTATGTACAGAGCATTTAAAATTATAAACAAAACAATTAAAACTATGAACATATCACTTGAACTATAAACAAAACTATAAAGTTAGAATGTGTTCATTTCATAAAAAAATAAAATTTTACTTGAATATACATATACAAATAAACAGTTAATTATAATTGAATAAATAAAAGAAATGTATGTATTGAAATTCCTATGTCGATAGTATGAAATGCATGAACTATCTCTTATCAAGTATTATATTGTTATATTATACTATTGTTATATTATATAATATTATATTAATATTATTTATAATTGTAGTGTTTATATATTGCCCGTTTTTGTTTTTTTAGCTTCGAGATTCAGCATTATTAATGCTTTTCGCTTTCCTTATCATAAATGAAAGAAGTTTATTAACTTAAGTTTTGTTTTAATTGTGACACTTTATCGCTAATTGTACATTATCTAAGTATGTCCAATATTAATACAATTCAGGAAGAATTAAACAATTTTCTATAAGGGTTTTGATGCTGGATAAGGGTTATACTTATCAATTATATGTTACTTAAATCTTCTAGCAATAAAACACATTTTCAGTATACTCAGGTACATACTGGCAATACCAGATGACCAGTTATCTCTAGCCATTTCCATTGCTGTCTACTTACATTATCTATATCTACTTTTATATTGTATTGTCTCATTAATTTTTCTGATTCCTGTCAGAATGATTTATTAGGCAAGAAAGTGTAAGTTATCTTCATCATGTCTATTCCGCCAGACGTAACTCATTACCTTCTTCTTCATAAAATGTAAAATGTCCCTTAGTTATATAAATGAAGTATAGACCTATGAAAGATTTAGGTTTTACTTCATCTCATGTTTTGGCTTCCAGCCTCAAACTTTCCAGACATTGTTTAATGAGTTTATTAATTTCTTCCTAAGGTTTCCCTATATGTATTTCAAGACTGTAAATAATTTAACTATCGAGAATGACTTATTGTTCAAATAAGGATAAATTACCACCAGTAATGATCAAATTGACCAAGGAAGAGTAATCTAGAATACCTTATTCTTTTGTGCAAACAAATATATTTATTTTATACGGACAGTTATTCGTGAATAAAATATTCAATTAAAAATATCTAATTAACACACAAGACACTTCCTTTGGAAGAAAAAAATTGAAATGCACTTTATAAATGGAAATGGCTAGGGATAACTGGTCATCTGGTATTGCCAGTATGTACCTGAGTAGACTGAAAATGTGTTTTATTGCTAGAAGATTTAAGTAACATATAATTGAAAAATATAACCCTTATCCAGCATCAAAAGCATTATAGAAAATTGTTTAATTCTTCTTTCTAGAAGATTTAAGTAACATATAATTGATAAGTATAACCCTTATCCAGCATCAAAACCCTTATAGAAAATTGTTTAATTCTTCCTGAATTGTATTAATATTGGACATACTTAGATAATGTACAATTAGAGATAAAGTGTCACAATTAAAACAAAACTTAAGTTAATAAACTTCTTTCATTTATGATAAGGAAAGCGAAAAGCATTAATAATGCTGAATCTCGAAGCTAAAAAAACAAAAACGGGCAATATATAAACACTACAATTATAAATAATATTAGTAATATATAATGGTAAAAAAAATTGATGTAGGTAATATGTGTAAATAATAACATCTGAAATATAAAGTTTGGTTAATCGATATATTGAAGATACAAAGAAATCGACAAGTTAAAAAAAATGGTGGGCACTATATATTGTAAAGGTTACAATTGGTAATTATTTGTAATGAACGTAAGGTGGAGGGGACAAGACAACCCCTCCGCAATAGTGGCGCTTTCTGGTGCTAGATTTCGTAAACGTTATCAGAACACGGGACATAATACCAGTTCAACCAAGATGGCGAGTGGAGGACCGTTCGTAAATAATTACCAAAACTTGATATCGTCAAAGTTTTTTGCACTAACAGCGGCGATATGTTTTATCATCTGTAATATTCACTTATTTATATACGGATATACCTATTTAAACTCAAAGTAGTAATGAAATTAGCGTGATGAGCGTAACGCCCAAATTGAAAACTAGATTTTCTCATTACTTAACACTATCATTTCCTAGCTTATAGCCACGCTCGACTATTTATCATATTAATATGTAAGTATAGTAATCGAAAGAGAACTGAAAATAACATTAAATACAAAATAATTTAAATAGCTTAGCTTGGATTACTTCTCTAACTGATTCTGGCTAAGACCCGAATTCTTACTTACAGGGAAATTAGAGAGGAAAGAATTAGTCTTGAATAAAAATTTCATTAGCCATCCTAGAGCCCAGATTAGCAGGCTTTTTCTTTTAATTGTTAGGTTAGGTTTTTTCTGTGTTTTTCCCCCCGCTTATTTCGTCGAGCTCTTTTGGATTTCATTCCATTCAGATATTAAGATACACGTTTATTCGACGTCTAATTCGAATTTAATCTCGTTTTAATTTTCTTCTCCCAGGCGGCCTTTTGTCATTGCTAACTTTTTAATCGGGCTGCTAACTCTTTAACTAGTTACTTCGGTAAACTTTTGTTTGAAAACAATTTTACTAGATGAATCTTTTTTATTAAGGCTGCTCCGAACAACAGGCTTTTAATTGACCTTAAACGGAAATCCCATCAGCTTGCGTTGCCAAAAAACGAAGTTGTTTGTTGATTCACTGAAGAGTAAACTGTTCAGAGTCGAAGAGAAGTTTTTTTTTTTTGTTTTTTCCTTACGGCCTTTATAATTGGCATTAATATATAGGTAATATTCAGTATGAATAATCTCGAATTTGATAAAAAAAAAACCTGGTGAATTGCGCGCATCTCACAACTTTCATTTACCACTCTTTTTTTTAAGCATAAATAGGTATTTTCAGACAAAATGAATTGAAATTAAAAATTAAAGACGGTATAATTTATTATATTTATGCTTTTTTTTTGTCTCTTATCTTTTCCTTTTATTTATTTATTTAAGTTCCACGAAATATTTTTATTCCGACAATAGTGCCATTCATAAAGAAGGGCGCTTTATTTATTTATATTCCATTTTAGGTATTATAAGTAGCATTGGTTTATATAAAAAATTTAATTTTCATATTACGGTAACTATACAATTAAATATTAAATAATACCAACGCTAGCATTTACTAAAACCACACATTCATATAAATATAATACTATCGAAGCCCTTATTATATCAAACACATTATATTCTAACCTTTTGGCCAAAAAAGAGTGCGCGCTCGTGTTTCTTCGATTGCCTATTTTGTCTATTTTTGTCGCTTATCTATATCTCTTAAGTCATTTATCAAATTCTTGCATGTTTTAGATTTAACTATTTTTACAGCAAGTTAAGATGTGAAATTATTAATTATTTCAAATAGTAAAAAATGGTATTTTAATTTATAGAATGAAATTTTGAAAATAAAGTGATTGCTCTGTTAGAGAACATAAATGAGAATAAGACTATTTATTTTCTTAAGCCTCGATATTTGTGCTTATGCCATGAGTCTTCTTGCAGCTTTGGATGTTATAGGCTGCATCTGTGACCGTTTATATATCTTTATGCGGTTAACTCTGTTGAAGATATCAAAGGAGCACAACAATCATTCCTACATTATAATAATACCTTATTATATAGAAGAATAAGATCTACTCTATCTTAAAAACTGCTTAATTGTTCACTGATTTAATGAACTTAATCGAAATCGTTAGAGAAATTTTGACTAAAAATTTTCAATTTATAATGAAAACAATCAAATTAGTCAGGCGTTTACCGTACTCCGTTTTGGACTTACCTTAGGCAGAAGGATGACATGTTAAATTGAACCGAAAGATCCATATAGAAGGCTCAAACTACTCTACTCATTTTTTTCCAAATCATTAACCCACACTCATTTACAAAAATTTTAAACTTTCCAATCGAAAATATTACTCATAACTGAAACACCTTGGTACATGTCTAACAAAACCCTCCGCGCTCACCTCCATCTGTCAACAGTTTACAACACGTAATGATTCTTTGCAAACAATTTCATAATAATTTGGACGAATATACTTATAAGAAGTTGGATTTCAGCTTAACAAATCATAATTGTTGAATCAAATCTGGAAATAGGTATTCCTGGAAGCTACCTCTCCACATGGCTGATATGCCATTTCCATTATTTTTATCAGACTATCTGCTGGTCGTTAACAGTTATTGTGTATGTGCAGATGAATAAATGAAACTTAAAAAAAAAGTCTTACATCTTATTTGTTAAGTTACAACCCGCCTCATATGTGCAATACTAAGAAAAATAAATTCAAAGGATTTATCGATACTTCTCTCTCCGAAGGTAAAGGATTCCTCGGAATCTCTGTTGGATGGGGGGAAGACAACAAAGGAAGACGGAAACGAACTCAATATAACTGCTCAAAGAGGAAGTGTTTATAGCTAAGCGCTGGTAAAGAAAGGGTCGTATAAGAAGAATAGGATAGGCTCGTGTAAATGGGAATGGAGGAGACTATCACAAAGGTTATAGCTTCCCATTATAAAAAGCTTCATCTGAAACGTTTGTGACTCCTTAGATTGAGTTCCACTCCCAAATGCTTACAGAAATACGTCTTACCTCTGAATATTATCCAAACGTAGCATATCCAAATTACGTGCGTTAAATGGTAAAATATATTTTTAAAAACAAAACAACTGAGGCATGTGCTTTAGTCCATACGATAGAAGTGAAAACATCAACAAGGCGAGATTAATAATATGAAATATAAATTATAAATAATAGCTCATTATAAAGAGGAAGAAATGTTGAACATTTCCCTCGCTTACACTATGCAAGTTCGATTTTTAATTCCTGATATATTTTATTCTACATTTTCAATAAAAATCGTTATTATTTGGTTTTAGGCCCAATGTTTTCCTTTTCGACTCTCTAACACGGCGTCGCTTTAAGAAACAATTTTGAATTATAGTTCACTACAGAGAAGATGAAATGCCGAACATTTCCCTCGCTTACAGTATCAGGTCCGATTTTTAGTTTCTGAAATAATTTAATCCATATGAAAAAACATTTCAAGTCGACTCTTGCCGATTCTATCCGAGCGTTACACATCTGAGATCTGACAACTCAATCTAATTCACAAAAGAAAATGTGGGAAACGCGCCTAAAGAAGTTTTTCCGTCAAAAAAGTGCAAACGTTAATTGAGAACTTAACTACCCAGAAACAACAGTATAAAATTCAACCAGTACATCGTCGGTTTATCGCAAAAAGTGGTTAAGTGACATTTCGTAGCTTTAAATCACTAAGAACTTCGATGAATTTTCACTTTTTATAATCAGAAAATTTTACACTTGTTATTTAAATTTCATGTATTTGATAAATAAAAGAATTTGTGTCCTTTCAGTGCACTAACTGTATTTTTTTTTATCGATTAATAAGGTCGAAATTCAAGTAAACATTCTTAAATGATCAGCCCCATCAAAAATAAACATAGTAACTTAAAATTGTTATTAAAATACAAAAAAATAGTACCGAAAATCATCTATAAATGGTTC
The DNA here is from genome assembly GCA_928085145.1 of Nezara viridula. Lineage (NCBI taxonomy): Eukaryota > Metazoa > Arthropoda > Insecta > Hemiptera > Pentatomidae > Nezara > Nezara viridula. The sequence continues at coordinate 119,100,793 of OV725082.1, forward strand.
TGATAAATTAGACTTCATTGTACATTTTTAATTTGGCACGTAGATTATTTTTTTGTTTTTTATTTAAATTTTTACCAATTATAATTTTGGAAATTATATTGGAGTTTTTTCTATTGCAAACTCCGGCTTAATTGGCCATGTTTAATCCATTTAATACGGATAAGTGGAGCTCTACTATATTTAAGTATTTATATTTATGAATGACAGCTCTCCTTGTATTTCATCTTAATCATCTTATCTTTCTTAGCTAATAAAAAAACACATTATTCATCGGAGATCTGACCGCTCAATCTAATTCACTCTCCACACAAAAAAGTGCAAAACTTACTGAAAAAAAAAAGATAACACAAAAGTATAACATAACAAAGCAAGTAGCCCAATGCAGTAAGTCTCTTGGCCAGCGCTTCAGCAGTCTTCTAGGATATGGATAATATTAACAAAAGTTATATTAAAAAAATATTTTAAAATTTTCGATAATTCCATGTATTCTCCATAGACTCTAGCTGACTTTACCCGAGAGTTACACATCAGAGATCAGACGTCTCAATCTAATTCATCCTTCCCCCTCCAAAAAAAAAAAAAAAAAAAAAAAAAAAAAAAAATGCGCCTAAAGACATTTTCACTTTAAAAAGTATGTATATATTTCCCAGTATCTTTTTTTCTGGCCAAACTTGTCTTAAATCAAGACCCTTGATCTCTCGGTTGTTATTTTCTTCTTAACTTCCTCTTGCTTGATTGGAGGTAGCAGCAGCGTCATTATGTTTTCTTTAAATAAATGAAACAAAATTGGATATTTGTTATCTTCCGTTCTATTGTGTTTTCTATGCAATGCAATAAAAGTTCCCCCTACCGCGGATCCCATGGTAGACCGCCGTTTCTGTCCCCTCTCAGAGGTACGTCACTGATATGAGGTATATATATATGCATAAGACGTTTAAAGGATCCCTAATGCGTACTATGCCTCTGGCTGACATACAGCTCAGATGATAATAAATGATAGTAACTAATTAGTGCGTAGGAGGCTATCGAGAGGAGAGATTAACCTTACAAAGATTTCGGTACTCAAAGGATCAGGCAAGCGATGGTACTTAGTTCTCCAATTCGTAGTCGTATTTCATTAAGACGTAACTCATTACAGTCTTCCTTTCAGCTTGAATCTTAAGCGTAGGTGTGTCTTTACATTTAAGGAGTCAAACCTCTTTTGTCTTCGTGTCGTCTTGCTTAATTAAATCAGTCAACTGATACTGTAGCTTTTCAATCTGATTTATTCACGATGACTTGTCTTCACAAGTTGTAATTTATATTGTGAAGAATTGATATGGAATGTATTCAAGGTAAAATAAATGTGATAGTTCCGTGCAATCGCCCTTATTTTTTTTCGATTTTATTTATTTGTTGGGATTTACAACTATATTATATATAATACAACCAATAAATGTGAACATAACATGAATAATGACATGAACATACTTCTCGAGATTCTACCCAGTGGTAGAATAGTTCCTCCTTGAAGAATTCTAATTAGAAGATCCCGATGTCACCTTATTTTCAGACAATTATTAGGAATCGAAAAGAAAGCAAGGCTAGAAACAAAGGAGTTCGGATGGGTCTGAAGTCTATTATGAAAAAGTAGGTATTTGGATTTTATCAAATCAACCGCGTATGAAATATTAAGTGAATGCTTTTTTTTTTTTTGATACAAAATTTGGGTCATTTTGGATTTTCCGAAGGATTTTGGATTGTAAAACAAGAGGAAATCTTAGCTTTTTAGAGCCCAAAAGCTCAACTCCGTATGTCTATATTATATAGGCCTTATTATAGTCATATTTACGCATCTTTTGTAATTAATTGAAAGCTTAGAGTGTTTGTCTAGTAAATGCTAGAGCAGCTGAAAACCTCAAGCAGTATCTTGTTTTAGTCTTGTATGCGGATTCCAAGTTAGACGTTTGTCGAAGTAGAGTTCTAGGTAGCGGATTTGTTCAAGAGTGATGTGTGAAATATTACTGATGGATACTTATACATTCATGGATACATCCTTCTTAAATTTATAATAGTCTATATTGTATTTATATTATTTATAATATAATAAAAGTGAAACTACCCCAATTAGGGTTGTCATGGAAATATATTTCTAGATTTTTTTAGGTACGGTATGTAAACAATGCAGCAATTAATTTATTAGTCTGATTTCGATCTAGAAACAATTTACTATTATTTTCCAAAGTTATTTACGGTGAACGCAAGAGACATTTAACATCTTAATTTTGTTGATTTCCACCTAATTCGTTGAGCTTGGGTTATCCCTTAGGATCCAGCATCCTTCATCCAGAGATCATCCTATCATTTATCGGAACGTTTCTGCAGATTACCTGTACATTCTTAATGGCCTCATTCCCTTCTTAACCCACATGGTCTTCCACATTAACTCCAAGAAATTTCATTATTCTTTATTCTTGTTTATTGATAGGAATGTTTTCCTCTTCACTTACAATTAGTTTTAATATTTTTGTCGATATCTATATCTAGGTATGATACCACTTTAAATATTGTATTTTTATGCTATTTTCTAAATATTGGTTTGCTGAAACAAATACATTTTATGTAATATTATATTCTTTTTTTTTTACTATAAACGATTTATTTGCGCCTGTTAACTCTAGTTAACAGCTAGAAAATGTGCTGAATATAAAAAATATAAATGTTATATTATAATTTTTTTTTAATATTATTTATGAAATTCACAACTGTACAAATTAATATACGTTCGGCAAACGTGATGCAGAGAAACTCATGACATGACAGGGCTTGTAGAAAATCTACCTATTGGTAGCAATCTATTATAATATTTTAATATTAAAATAATATATCCTTGATAGGCGATATCCCTCAGAAGCTCGTACGCCTAATCAAGATGACCATGGACAGCTCGAGATGCAGAATACGCGTCGGTTCTGACGACTCCGAAGAGTTTAAAGTGAGCAGTGGGGTTAGGCAAGGTGATGCCCTCGCCTGTCTATTGTTCAATTTGGCAGAGGAGAAAGCTGTAAGAGACTCCGGTATTCAGACCAAAGATATAATCTTCAATCGCCTGACACAGCTTCTTGGTTTTGCTGATGATATTGACATAGTAGGTAGGTCTGAACGGGCTCTCAGAGAAGCGTTTATAAGCCTTGAAGCAGCTGCAAGACCACTTGGTCTAGAAGTCAACGAGAGGAAAACTAAGTATATGAGAGTTGGCGGTGAGGTTGATCTGAACTCTCCATTTGAGGTAGGTTCTTTTAAGTTTGAGAGAGTGAAAAGTTTTATATACCTTGGGTCTGAAATCAATAGCAAGAATGACATGGCTCAAGAAATACAAAGAAGGATCACGGCTGCCAATAGATGTGTCTTTGGACTTGGCCGACACTTAAGAAGTAGGTACCTCTCAAAGAAGACCAAGCTGATCATATACAAGACCCTTGTTCGGCCTGTTTTGACATATGGCTCAGAGGCTTGGACGATGACCAAAAGGGATGAGATGAAGCTGAGTGTCTTTGAGCGAGGAGTCCTCAGAAGGATTTATGGTCCAGTAAAGGAGGGTGATGTCTGGAGGAAAAGAAAAAATAGGGAGCTCAGTTCTCTCTATGCAGACATCGACGTAGTCACGTATATTAAACTGGCCAGACTAAGGTGGGCAGGGCATGTGGCCAGAATGAGCACCCTTGAAATACCAAAAAAAATAATGATGGAGGAGCTGCACCTCGTAAGACGGGTAGGAAGGCCGAGGACGAGATGGTTGGACAACGTGGCCTATGATGCGAGAACCCTGCTTGGTGTGCGGAACTGGAGAGCTGCAGCAGAAGACAGAGCCAACTGGCGGAGGCTCTTGGAGGAGGCCCAGTCTCGGTGACGGGATGTTGTGCCATACATGATGATGATGATGATAGGCGATAAATATTCAGGACCCAGTCATTATGAAAATTTTTTATTTGTGCCTAATCACTCGCGATATGTAGAACAGTCGACTAGTTTCCTTCAATAATTCATTATATTCTTAATCTTATTTTTATTTCTTATTTAGTTATTATTTGATTTTTTTTTTTCATCTTCAAACATATATATATTTATTTTGAAGAGAAGCTAATTACGACAAGGGTGTTTAGTCAAAGATAGAATAAAGTAAAAATAAATAATGAATACTTAATAGCTGCCCGTTGTATTTTAGAGGAAGAAGATGGTGCGGGGTGGTGATCATAAATAGACTAAATTAGTGGCTTTAATTGGTTTTAACTAAAACTCCTTGCTGAACACACCTCCCTGAAGAAGACCTGCAAAGTCGGGTCGAAATATTGTCTTCAAATAAAATAGTATTGCCACTATTTATCTTATTTATGACCGCCACCCCGGCCTCTAAAAATAAATAAATTATATTTATATTTATTTTCTTCGTGCCAACGTTTCGGTCTTAGTTTGAAGACTTCATCAGTGCTAAGAATATTAAAAATACATATATAATTTATATATTTTTACTTAATTTTTTTTTTATCTTACTCTTGATGAAGACCTGAAACTTATGCCGAAACGTTGGCACGAAGGAAATAAAAATAAATATAATTTATTTATTTTTACTTGGTTCTATCTTTGACTTAACTCCTCAACTATCTCCTCTTGAAAATATCTACCACAGTCCACTATCAATCTATATATTTATTTCGTTGGCTGATCGATTTCCGATTCATTACGCTTAGTTTCATTTTACTCTTTAACCAGTCATAAAAAATAAAAAAGTTGTAACCACACATCCACTACTTTCCTTATATCTTAGAATTGCTGTTCCACAGCTGGAAGTTGGATCTGTATGCAAGCCCTCATATGAAAGCCGCCAGAGATTTATCCTTGCTATTCCTCTCCGCGACTCCAGCCTTATAGCCCACTTTCCTTTTCTCTCTAGGCGTTATCATATATTCCCGCACTGAAATAATCAATCAAGAAGTTGAACTTATTTGGAATAACTCAAGACGAGACACATAGTTACAATTTAAACGTAATTTTATATAATGATATAATAATATAATACCTAAATTTTTATGTGACAAAACTACTTAGTTCGCGTCTCTTGTCCCGGAACTTAAAGATTAGAATCTATAAAAAAATTTACCTACAGTTCTTTATGGATGCGAAACTTGGCCGCTTACATTAAGGGATGAGCAGCGTCTTAAGGTTTTTGAAAATAAAGTATTGCGTAGAATATTCGGACCAAAGAAGGATGAGTTAACCGGAGAGTTCTGACGGTTACACAACGCTGAATTGCGTGAATTGCATCCGGGTAATATAATTGAGATAATTTCATCGCGGCGAATCAAATGGGCTTGTAAAGTTGTTGGGCTTGGTAACGAGAGAATTCCTAAAAGGTTAATATTTGCTGTGCCGAATGGTAAGCGTCCGAGGGGAGACCGAAGCGAAGGTGGGAAGATTGCATTAAAGCCGATCTGAAGGGACTGGGTTTGGACGGCGAACGGTGGAGGGAGGTGTGTAATAAGCGATTGGTGGTGTCGGCATCGAACCTTCGGGTTCGCTAAGCCTTTTATTATTATTATTATCATTATTATTATTATTATTATATAATATCTAATTGGCGAACGTAAAGTTTTGGTGCCGATACCACCGATACCTGTCTGCGTACTTCCATCTGGAATAGAATAGAATAGAATAGAAAATAGAACTTTATTCTGGGACTAAGTCCCCTTAGAATAAAGATGAATTAATACAAAATAAAATACCAATCTGGCCAAAAACTAACTTAAAAAAATTCTAACGTAATATACATAATTTAAAAAGTAGTATGTAACCACTAAGAAATAGACAAAAAAAAAAATATATATACACATATATAAACACACGCACATATATATACATACACACACATAAACATATATATACATACATACACATACATACATATATAAATGAACATACAATCTTCTCCAAATTTACTTATTATTACGATAAAAAAAAGAAAAAAAAACAGAAAAGAAATTACATATCTATATATACATAACTGCACAATTTATAAATAATAGCTATCTAATAGAAACATAATTTAATACAAAATGTAATAATATTTACACTGATTCATAAAATAATTAGCAAACACTAAGATAAAATAAAATCTCAGGAATAATTGTGGTATAAAGGTAAAAAAGGAACTATATATACGTACTTACTCATATTGCTACACAGTGAGACAAAAAGTATAAAATATAAACTTATATATACATGAAAGAAAAAGCACAACCTGAGGTGAAGAGAAATACAAATAAATAGTTGTAAATCATTGCTGTTTTATGTTAAAACTTAAACTGTAGGCTACTGTCCAATCTCAACCTCACAAGATCACTCTTAACGCTATCTATAAATAAAAAATAAACATTATTATAACAGAATCAGTCCAACCCAATATATTAGAATGTATCCAAACACATTTTTTTCCTCAATTTTTAACGAACGAACGCGTGTTGATTTCTCTTAAAAACTAATTTGCTGATTGTCAAACATAATGAAATATCAAATATAATGAAAACTTTTTTCTTTTGTTTTTACTTAACCTTTGTTGTATCTATGATATTCTCGCTAACATAAAAAAGTTGTAAATTTAATGGATTGTAATGTAATTGGATTGGATAATGAAAAAATCACACAAAAAGTTAATCAACTGGCATATGCATCGTATTTAATTTATCAGAATCAGTTTAATTGAAGAGGTAAATCTGTTGTTAACCCTGCCATCTACATGTGATTTTTTTCTCTAATCCTAAAACAAACTCTACTTTCGTTCAAAGAAAATTTTATTTGGTTTACTATGGAGCAATGTTTAATTATTTAAATCACAATCACTATAATTATTGTCCTTGAATGTGACAGATTGTAATATCTCAATAAAGAAGTTAAAAAAAAAATCAAATATTTTTTAAGTTATCGCTTCTTATTCAACAAAAAGTGACTTGCATGAAAACATGAGCACTTTTAGGTGGCTGGATAGAAAATCACATAATTTCTTTAGAAATCTTAACGCGAATCGCAATTGCTTTCCTATTAAACCCAAACTTATTCAATATGGACTTACAGCTTATTTAACGTGGAAGTTTTTGTAAAAGTGTGGTAACTGTAGTACAGTTTTAGTGTGAGAAAAAAAAAATCGCAAATAATTTTACTTTTTTTAAAACGGAACTAAACTGTGGTTTTCCGCTTAATAGTCCTATTTAAATGGTTACTTCTGTTTACAGTAAATTTTGTTTAATTTACTACAGAGCATTATGTTGTATTACTTAAATCAAATACTTTTTATGTCATCGCTTCCTAAGCAAGAAAAAACGTTACACTTTAAAAATAAAAATATTAAATTTCCTATTTTTCTACTGGAAATCGGCCAATTGTTTGTATGATTTTTTTGTAGATCTTGCTGTATTTTATCAACCTTTTAAACATTTCCCTCTATTTACGTGATACCCTGTATGTATATATATGTATTTATTCGAAAGATTTACTTTAATTAGTTTTATACATTGCATATACTAATTCTGTTTGTATATTTTTTTTACAGGTATGTGATCTTCATGTAGAATAATTATGGCATCCGATTTAGGAGTAATGGATAAGTAGAATCATTTTTGTATTTTAATATTCGTTTAATTATAATCTCATGGTTATTTCTTTCTTATGTAGTTAAGTTAGTCGTTTTAATTTATTAATATTGTTTTTAATTGAAAAAATCTATTTAAAGATATGATTACAAAAAAATGTTTCGTTTCCTATGTTATTGAAATGGGGCTGGGCAACATACTAAAGGATGTTTAGGGTACATAAAAAATTTCCCATCTTATTTAAATGATATGAAGAAATTCCGGCAACGCTACCATCTTCTGGAAAGCATAGGAAGGAGAAGAAGATAACCCCCATGAGACCAAGGAAAGTCCAGCTGGGCCAGCAATAGAAAACTGAAGTTCTTTATATCTACTAAGAACTCAAGATGGCTGAGTAGATACATTAAACTGCCCAACAAGGGAGCACTGGGAAGCTAGGGAAAACCACCACAAAGAACCTGAGAGCAGTTTTAAACTCAGGAATTAATCCTCCACCCTCATCCCGAGAAAACCTCGTATAGCCTACAAAAAAAAAATCAAACAAGGATATAATAGTTAAATACAAACTTATTAGGACAACATACTAATCTCACTGTAATAGATTTGGTCACACTCAAGCAGTATGTATTTGACTTTAGAATAGAACAATCAATTTATATTTTTTAGTTTACCCTAGATACAATAGATATAGTATACTATCACTTAGATATAGTATATCCAAAGAAATAGAATAAAAGTCGCATTATTGGTAATATTCGTGATATACAGAAAAATAATGCCATAATAAATAAAACAAATTATTAAGGAAAAATTTGCTTTTAATTTAAAGATTTAAAATTTCAGTTTTGGTTTTTAAATTTTGTATATAATATTTAAGCATTTCAGTTCACAGAATGACTAACTCTAATTTCGACATTTTTTTATTAATAATTTTAGTGATATTTTAAGTGGAAACATTTAAAACTTTATTCACAGTTCTATATTTAAACACTGTAATCACCTATTCCGAAATCAGCTTACTAACCGTCTGTAAATTTTCCGACTAGAAATATCACTAAAATGGCTATACAACAATGTTGAAACTTGAGTTAGTCATTTTATCAACTGAAAGGCTCATAAGTAAATAATATATCCACAATTATAATTGTATATATGTATTGTAAATGTTATTGCTTTGTGAATATAAAACAAAAAACAAATTTATATTTCATATTATTAATAAAAATAAATTTATATTTCATATTATTAATCCTGCCTTGATGTTTTCAATTCTATCGTGTGGTCTTAAGTACACTCCTGTAGTTTTTTTTTGTTTTTTCTTAAGCATTGGTTATTGATTGAAATCGTCAAAAAGATATCAAGCTCTGGATCTTTGATCCTGAAAAATGGTTTATATCATTATTGTTGATTTCATGGTAAAGAAGTCCATAAAATAATATTAAAATGTATAAATGTAAATATTTATTCAAATATTATACATAAGAGACACTTGGCATAACGGCTGATTATAGAGAAGTACTTTCATTGTTGCTTTAACCCTTTAAATTTCCTCCTTTATGAACCTCTTCCCTCTCTCTGGTACCTAACTCTCTGTCTATTTTCCTTTTTATGCCTAATAACCAGTTTTATCTCTATTGCCCCTGTCTTCGCGGTCTTATATCTGTTGTATACTTTGTGGTGTCCACAAATAGACCCAGTTTCAGTGGTATCTTTGAAAAACATAAACGAATAAAGCATTTATACTCTGGGAAAAGAGTTGTACTTTTCCATAATCTTTATAGTGTATTGTTGGTTAAAACATTTACTTTATATTTGGTGAATTATACTTTTTAATACATTTAAAATCATTATTACCAGTTATATGTTACTGTCCGATAGTGTCGCCCAAATGCGAGACCGGGACGAGTCTTGCAACCTCAGTCTTGGTCTTGCGAAAGAGTCTCGCAACAGTCTTGCAGTTACTTATTACCTTATTACTGTAGAGATATTACTGTAATTTTTTATATAGGAGAAACCTAACTAAGCCCGAATTAAAAATTAGAGGAGTTAAATGTAAAAGTATATTGGTTATACCAATTATTTACATATAGTAACTAAGATTGTCAAGTATGAGTAACTATTTTGCCTTAATTTTTATTCAAAAAATCGATTTTTTTTTATTAGTCCTGGTCTTGGTCTTGCAACAGTTAGGCGGCCTTGTTCTTGATCTTGCAAAGTGGATGACCAAGACCGATTTTGGTCAACACTACTGTCCGATATATAATATTAAGACGGAAATTCCTACCCATCAAGAGGATCTGCGTAGGAGAGATATATTTACTCAGGAAATGCTTCAGGGGTATCATGATCAGAAATGAACCATAATATAACAAGTCCAAATAGAGCTTTCTTATGCTATCTAGCAAATCTGAAATTAAAGTTGTGCAATGATATGGTAAAGCTAATTCTAATGTACGGCAGCGGAACCTGTACACTGAGCAACACCTTAGAAAGAAATCTTAAAAACTTGCGATGAAAATACTCCGCATAATTACCGGAGCAAACTGGAATCAGAATACTCATAGGAAGATACGCATGGAAAAGAAAGACCAATAAACAGCTACTCACAGACACTGTTCAATCAATATCTCATGATATGAAGGAAAGGATATGAAGATCGAGAGGACATATAGCCCAGAGCAATCCTTCTTGAAGCCTTTACGCCGAGTTAAAACTACTGCCGGCGGCGGAATCTGAACTTATCTTCTATATTCGGTTTATCATCAGATTGCAATGTCCAGTGCCATGGTAACACAGTGTTTTACACAACTCGTTAGCCCGCTCGGCCACTCCGCTCCTCTCCATTATCAAGCCTGATGGTAAAGTAAATTATTTAGTTCCGCATGTGGTATCCATTTTTCAGGACCGCCAAGTACTGACTATTAATTTTCACAATTCGAGAAAAATTATAGCAACCCTATCAAATATTGATATTTAAGCGAAGAGATTGACTAACTGGAGAAAATAAACATCACAAAGTTATGAAGTCAACTTTGTAATAGGCACTCCTGGGGATCTGTCGAAAATTGGGAATGATGTGGTCCACTTTTAATGAGTCGTATCTAACTTTCCTTGGGTCCCACAACAACAATGTTCACCAAATTTGAAATCCATTCATGGTCATCCCAAACTTTGTTTTCGAGAGACCTAACTTTTCTGATGGCATTTTCAATGCCCCAACTTATTGCGTTTTGTATATCTAGGAATAGTAGATGTAGCTAATAATTTATAAGTTTTCCCTTGATATGAGTCTCTGGAAATTTATAAATAAATTCATACTTAAATTTTGTATGTCCTCTTAGTAAATATACATGAGAAAAGTGTCCAGTCTTTAACTGGCAGAGACTAGTTTTTTTTTTTTATAATTTTTAAATCTTTAGTTCCCATTTTGTTTATTACAAATTTTGAGTTTTATTTTTATCTTCTTTTGTAGTTTTTTTTATTGCTGTTACTGTCTTCTTCCTTGCTCTCTTCCCAAACAAGAAAAAAATTAGAAATAATATTTGCTAAAATATGCTAATTTTTTTATATTTACATATTTTATTTTTATAATAAATTTATTATTTAAATTTTTCTTGGTTTATAAATTGAAATAATGTCTATAAATTCGTTTATTCAATGGTTATTGTGGCTATTTCTACAAAATGTCTCTTAAAATTTTTATGCATTACTTGCAATCCGTTGTTAGATGGAGTAATCAATACGAGAAAAAAAATCTGAGCTCATATATTTTGTTTATAAAAAATATGTTATATACGTTTATGTCATTATTGTTCTACGTGGAGAATTCAGATAATAAAAAGTAGATAAAAATCATCTCTGTATTCTGAAATGAAAATCTGTGGATCAAGTGGTGAGCTCTATATCTGTTGAATCGCATAGAATGGAATATGCGATCGCCATAGAAGGCTCGGAAGGTCAGATCGCAATAACCCTCAGGATAAATTATTCAGTAGGTCGTGAATTATAACATGAGGATAAGATGGTGGAATTGGGTAAATATTTGATGCCCTGGCTTGGAGAAGCGATGGTCCAGCGGCCGCCTTTGATGAATACGTATTGACCATGTGGGATCTGGGATAGTTAGTCTTCTACTCACCTTTCATCCTATGCGCTATGCGCTCCTCCTCAATGTTCTCTATGTGCATTCATCCTTTGTGCCGTTAGCTCAGGCTCCAGTAGTCGAGTCTATCCAGCTTATGGATTAATCTTATGAATGGGATGATTAGTCTACAGAGAGGTTTACTTTGCCGCTGTTGAACTATGATTAAAACATATCAACTCGTATATGAATAATTTACTAGACATGTAAGAAATTAATCCGTATTAAACTAACAATAAGAATCTTGAGCCTATTAAATAAGACAAATTCGTAACCTCAGCGCTTATTCCATCGATGAAATCTGTCAATGGATTCTTCAGCGGAGGTTTACAAAACTCTTTGTAGATTACTAAACAATAACCAAAAAGTTGTGTATAAAGAAGTATTTACCTCGTGAATTGTTGAATTTCGAAACAAAAATAAATATAGATGGAAAGTTTAATTGAATAAAAATATGTAAATGTCACGAGTTGACTCTTAATTGCTTCCCCCATATTCCCTATAATTTTATTACGACTATTGGAATGATTTAATTGTGTGACATTTAACTTGTTTGCCGTTCTTGCAAACGGTAGAGACCCTTTTTTACCACACGATTGGCATCCATCAAAAATATCGAACTTATGAAAATTCTGTGAACTGCGGAGTTTTCAATCAGGAGATCAGTAAAATTTGTCTATTTAATGGGATACTAAAAACACGTTGGATTTCCTCTTGGATCGTTAAATAATTTTATTACGAAATCTAGAAAAAATTGGCCTACACAAATGTTCGTCCTCCACCTCCAACATAATAACAAGGTTATATAGGCTAAAGGGCCCAATATTTTTGTAGGCCACCTTTTTTCTCAATTTTATTATGAAAGTATCTTAAGATATAAGTGGAAAGGAAATGGGTATTTATGAATGTTTGGTAACTCATTAGATTAACTAATTTAATGAGAGAAAAAATTGTACGATATGGTGAAGCCATTCCCGAAGTTTTAGACGGTTGTTAATAATTTGATAAATTGGGGTCTGTACGGCAGGCTATTCCACAAAACTCAATGCCACATGTCCAAAGTGCTTCCATAAAAACTTTATACTGAGGGTTCGCTAAGTAGAGCGAAATATTTAAAAGATTGATAGTAGACATCACATTACCCGACAGTCAATTGGTACCTTGAAACTATTCCATCGCTTCCGCCATCTCCTACCCATCTCCACACGTAGACTCCTAGTAACTTCCCTCATCTTCCCCCACCTTGATTACGGCTGCGTGGTGTACGGTGGCCTCTCGGCAGAACTCGGGGAGAGACTGAAAAGAATTATGAATGCCTTCGTAAGATTTGTCACAGGGGCCCTGAGGTATTCCCGTGTTTCGCACCACTATGCTGAATTAGGATGGCTCTTCCCTTCCTTCCGAAGACAATATTTCCTAGGCACATTCCTTTACCAAATAATCAATAGTCATCGTCTGTCCTACGCATACAATCTCCTACAATTCAAATCATCTATCCACACCCTCTCCACAAGATCTCGTCCTTCTGACCTTTACACTCCTTTCCACAGATCTGCATCATTTAAACATTCCTTCGTTGTCCGTTCCACCGCATTCTGGAATTCCATCCCACTAAAAATCCGCCATGCATCATCCTTAGCCACCTTTAAAACCCTCTTATTCCAATTCCTCTTCACAATCCAATCAGATGCTGGTTAAATACATACTATGTTATAAGGATTTAATTTTCTTTAGACATTATTTTTTTCTCTTATTTTTTATTGTTTTATTCTGTGTTGAACGTGAATTTTCATCACCACTCACTAAGCATTGTGAGTAGATAAAATTTGTTTTCCTTAAGTGTTCAGTGAAATGTATTTTATTTCTAATTATCTTCAACATACTTCTCGCTATATGTATATATATACTTTATTTTATTTTCTCTTCTCCTAATCTTTACGCATAATCACTTAAATATCTTAGGGAACATATTTATATCATTATTTGTTTTTTTATATATTTTTTTGTTTTAGTTTTTACAATTTCTTTCCCTACATATTAACAGTTATTATTATTTTTTTAAATTTTTATATTCCATCACTACAATGATTCACCTATAAAATAGATTGTACTTTCCTTATAATTTCATTCAGTGATTATTATGCAATTATTTTAGCTCCAATATTGTAGTACTGAATCCCTATTACCAAACTGTCCTCGTTAATTAATACTTAATGTATTACATGTATTTTGTCATTATTCATTGTAATAAGTCTTTTGACCAGATTTGTAGTTAATATATATGTACAATACTGTTATTCTAAAGGGACCTAGTCCCAGAATAAAGATGATTTTTCTATTCTATTCTATTCTAGACATCAAGATCTATAAAAAATTTGTATATAAACAATAGCCCAATTTCCAACAAAAATGTAGTCAATTTGATATTTTAGTTTTTTTTTAATGCGATTCACGTTTTTTGTTGAATAATAAGCGATAACTTAAAAAATATTTGATTTAAACAATTAAACATTGCTCCATAGTAAACTAGAAATAATTTACTTTAAATAGCAGTGACCGTTTAAATATGACTATTAACCGGACGGCTAAGTTCCATTTAAAGAAAAAGTCGAATTATTTGAGTTTTTGTTTACCACACTTCCTAGTTAAATAAGCTGTAAGTCCATATTGATTAAGTTGAGGTTTATTAGAAAAAATTTTTGAAAGGTTTATGAAGAAAGAAATTATGTGATTTTCTATCCAGTCACCTGAATGTACTCATGTTTTCATGTAAGTCACTTTTTTTTGGAACAAGATGCGATAACTTAAAAAATATTTGATTTAAGTAACATTGCTTCATAGTAAACTAAATAAAATTTATTTTAAATGGAAGTAGAGTTTGTTTTTGTTTTAAGTTGGGTAAATGTAGAATAGTTGAAGGATGACAAAAAAAAAATCACAAATAATTGATGATTTTTTTTAAAACGGGACTTTGCTGTGTTGGTCCGCTCAATAATCTTCTTTAAATAGTTTTAACAATGACAAACTCTACTTCCATTTAAAGTAAATTTAGCCTAGTTTACTATAAAGCAATGTTTAATTGCTTAAATCAAATATTTTTTAAGTTATCGCTTTCTATTCAACGAAAAACGTAAGTCGCATTAAAAAAACTAAAATATTAAATTTACTACTTTTCTGTTCGAAATTGGGCTTTTGTTTATATAAACTTTATTGTAGATGTTGATTTTTACTATCAACCTTATTAAATATTTTTCTCTACTTAAGGAAAACCCCTGTATATTGTTGTAACATATTTAAACATAAAGAAAAAATAATTCAAACAACAAATATATAAAGGAAGGAGATGGTCCGGGGTTGCGGTCATAAAAAGGCTAAATAGTGGTAAAACTATTTTATTTAGAACCAGTTCTAAGTGAAACTCCTAGAGGAACACACCTCCCTGATGAAGACCTGCAAAGTCGGGTCGAAACGTTGGCTTTCAATAAAATAGTTTTACCACTATTTAGCCTTTTTATGACCGCAACCCCGGACCATCTCCTTCCTTTATAATGCAACGGTCAACCATTAAATATTCAACAAATATATAAGAAAAATACATTTCTCAATACCTGATGTAATATTTCTTTTTGGTTAAGAATTTTTTCTTGGCTAACACAGTAATTATAATCCACCTATTATCATCCTTGGTTATTTATTGTTGAAAAATTAATCACGTGATCTCTTCTGAGTTGCTTATATTTATTTATTTTTTGTTTTAATGTAAAAAAAAAATCAAATTTATGTATTTAACTAAATATAGTTCTGGTTTTCATTCCAAATTTATACATTGAGATAATATTTTTCAAATTTATATCGGATTAATTGTGCTTTAAATATTTGAAGGATTTAATATAAATAAATAACTCGGTATGCCTGTGGTCCTCTCTTCTAATGGAGTAATTTATTAAAATTACAAGGAACGTAATTTAAATGTTAATGCACCTTAATTCGTTACTATGTATACAATTAAATTCCAGGTTGTTTGTATTTGTCAATAATTATAGATATGCTATTAATAGAACCCGCTCTTCCTTTATTATTAATATACCCGCTTAATTTATTCTTAATGAATTTATTTTATTTAGTTTAATGAGGGGCATAAAACACAACTGAGAGAACCATTAAGTACCCTGGGGCAGATGCTTATAATATCCATTTATCCTTTTCCTCTTTGCGTCTCTTTACTTAAATCGATAAATTTCAAGTTAATAAAAAAACTATTAGGAAAATTAATTCTGCTTGAGAAATGTCGTTTAAGATCGAAGCTGTCTAGACTATGTAGTTTAAAGTCTTGGTTTTTATTTCAAGTTTAAAATTATTAAATAAATTACAGTGAGAAGAGAAATTGCATTTATCTTCGTTCTACTTTTTTCTTATTTCTTAGTTTTCTTTCTGATAAAGCTTTTCATGATTAAAAGTGATAAAAAATAAACTAAGATGTGTGCATTAGATCACACTATAATGTGATAACATCAAAAGGTGATATTAATAATATGAAACATAAATTATAAATGATAGCTCATTACAAAGAGAATGAAATGCTTAACATCTCCCTCGCTTATAGTACAGGTCTGATTTTTAGTTTCTGAGATATTTTAATCCATATGAAAAAACACAATTAGTTAACTCCAGCTGACTTTACCAGAGCGTTACACTTCGGAAATCTGACGGCTCAATCTAATTCACTTTTCACAAAAAAGGTAGAAAACGCGCCTAAAGGAGTTTTCACTTCAAAAAGTTTATTTTTTGAAGCCTTTTGATAATTTTCGAATCAGTAAATTATTATTACACAATTATATATAGTCGATTATCCGAATATTTCAGAAAATGGATAAAATGCGTTTTAAAATTTAAATATTCAAATGTTTTCATTCGATACTTGCTCTATAGTTCAACCCCGATTAACTGGTAACTCGAGAGTTTGGTATGGAATTTTTTTTCTCTTCCCAAACCTTTGATACTACCTACAAAATATTTTTTTATATATACCATGTTTTGTTGATCATGTCCAGTTTTATACTTCGAAACTACAATTTGGTGTACGTTGATAGACACTTTAAGAGAATTTTCAACATTTATTTGGCACATAGCTTTAGTTCTGATGGTGGATCCTTAAAAATAGCAGATGAATGAATCGAAATTACTCCAAAATTTCAAAATCATCTTCTAAAGAAAAGTTATACGAAAATCTTTCTAAAACAACCACCAGGCCTTGCTCCATTATAAAATCGACTGCCAAAGCCTGTTGTGCCAAAATATCACTTGAGGTTCAGGCATAGCTATCCTAAGTGTTTTAACTGCAAAATTTCTCATATTTGCACTCTTTCTTTGGAGCTTATAAAACTTATTATCTGTTAATGAGTTCCAAACTGTCTTTCCTACTGTAGACTTATAACATCCGCCTGAAACTTCGTAAATAGTTTCATCTCATCGTAACCTACAACTATTTCATTTACGAAAACTGTTGGAATTGAGGTACTTTAATTAGGTACTAAAAACTCGTAAATACTCATTTGCTTTCTACTTTATAATCCCTATAAATTACTACTAATGATAATTTGATCAGCAAATCAATAAAAAAAAAAAAGGTGTCCTATATAACCTGACTATTTTCAAAATTTGGGGGTGTTGGTCCCGCCAAACGGTTCAAATTTTTGAAGACTGCCTTTTTTCTCGATTTTGTGATCAAATTAGCTTACGAACCAAGTAGAAAGCAAATGGGCATTTACGAGTTTTTAGTATACCTAATTAAATAGACAAAATTTGTCCCTTTCCAGATTGAATACGCTGCGATTCAATGAGCTTTATAAATAAAATAGTTGTAGATTACGATGTGATGAAGCTATTTACGACATTTCAGGCGGATGTTAATAATTCGATATAAAGGGGTTTGTACCACGGACTATTACCAGTACCTATATTTGAGAAGTCCAGTTTTCTAAAAGTAACTGTAGGTCATGTTGTAAAATCGTGGGTTATTGTATTTTATTTTATTATTTTTTAAAATTTAAATATAATTATTTATTTGAACTTTAAAATACTTATTATTACCTGTCAATAAGTAAATAGAAATGATTATTTTGTATGACGCGGTAATGCAAGGACAGTAGGCGAACCGTGGATTAGTTAACTGAGATAGTTAACAATATAGTACACTACACCTTCTGGCTCAAGTTATCTCTGGTCCGAGTCCTCATTATCTGTTAGCGCTAGGATCAGGCAAGACTTGACTGATTCTTGGTAGTAATTATTCCATTGCAAATGGACTTCAATCAAAGCAAACTTAAGCAATTGTGCAAGTAACTTGATCATCAAAAGAAATAATCGCTCTAAAAGATTATATTGAATTCATTTAACGTGGTTTCAACAATCGATTGAGGTAAGAGTATGGATGGCCATCTATAGTCATCTATAGTATTATCTATCTATATTATCTATCTATAGTATTATCGAAGTATCGATCTTTTATCATGGATAGTATCCATTTCGATATTATCGACTATCAATATCGTCCCTTCGATATTTTAATATAAAAATTAAAATTAAAACTACCTTTTTCGGAAAGCTCTAGAAATCTTGCCTGTTTCAAAAAGAATGTAGTGCGTATTAGAGGAAAATATAGATAGTTCGAAAATATATAAATATTTGTCCAGATTTGTTAGTTAGAATCTTCCCAAACCAAGACCACGAATTGTCAAAGAAATCTATATAGGATGTATATAAATCAGCATTTCGCTTAATCCGTTCTAATGAAAGGCATAGATTGAATAGATATTTCTTTAAAAAAGCTGGGGATGACGAAGACAGACAAGAACTATAAAAATAATTTTATCAAGAAGAGTAAAAGGATAGATATTCTCATTAATAAATTTATAGAGGAAAATAACATATTTATTTATATCTCCACGTGCTAGAGAATTAATCTTTATATTGATATCCATATTTCAAAAAATGTTTATAATATCGATATTGGACCTTCGTTATCCCATCCCCAGGTAAGAGGCATGTAGATTCTCGAAGGCACGGTGAGAATCAACAACAATGAAGGAGACTAACACTTTAATGAAGAGAGGCATGCATACTTTACACAGTGTGAGACGAACTGTGCATATGAAAAGACGGGAACAACGTAAGTATCGGGGGCCAGTGGCTACATAATATTAGTATTACAATGATTTATATTCAAACAAATATTAGTCCGTGGTACAGACCCCTTTTTATCGAATTATTAACATCCGCCTGAAACTTCGCAAATAGTTTCTCATCGTTACCTACAACTATTTTATTTACGAAAACTCTTGGAATTGGAGCGTTTTCAATCTGGAGGAGGGCAAACTTTGTCTATTTAATTAGGTACTAAAAACTCGTAAATCGATAAAAAAAAAGGTGGCCTAAAAAAATATTGGACCGTTTGTATTTAACGTCGTTATTTTGAAAATTTGGAGATGTAGGTCACGCCAAATGGCTCAATATTTTTAAAGGCCACTTTTTTTCATGATTTTGTGATCAAATTATCTTACGATCCAAGTAGAAAGCAAATGAGTATTTTCGAGTTTTTATTACCTAATTAAATAGACAAAGTTTGGCCCTCTCCGGATTTAAAACGCAGAAATTCTAAGAGTTTTCGTAAATAAAATATTGTAATTTACGATGAGATAAAACAATTTTCGAAGTTTCAGGCGGATGTTAATAATTAGATAAAAAGGGGTCTGTACCACGGACTATATCTTTATGAAATAAAGATATTTTAACAAAAACATTTTAGAGTGAAAAAAAAACAGTCCATAAAATTGATCAGCTGACTTAAATTTTTTTTTATAAAATGAAGCTATTTAATTAATATATTAAATTGAAAATTATCAATAAGACAAAACAAAAAAAATGCTGTCACTAATAAACTAGAATTTCATTCATCTTTATTGGATTAGGCGGTTGAGTGTGGACACTGACCATAAGGGATAAGGAATATACAAAAAGATGTCGTGGTATAACCAGTATTGCTCAAGTTATCAATTCTTATTGGCTATCTGGTGTGCAATGGTTTCTTTTGAAAAAAAAAAAAAAAAATCTACTCTAGTAAGAGAGCCCAGGTCCGTTATAATATTGTTCCGAAAGGACAAGCTTCTTGTGATAGAGTGTAGTGGCATTTATCAGCGAGTTGTGCCTCCTGTTAAAATTAGCAGCAGTTTGATGGATAGTCTGTCAGGCGGGGCGGGTCTAATTGGATCCATCCTCTATATTGTTCCAGTCAACTTTTCGACATATTGTCAGATCGATAATATGTATTCTCTCATCATATTCTCCCATAAACGCTTCGGGCCTGCACTGATTATCTGGGCTGGTATGAATACAATACGATATTTCTCTTTTTCTAAACTTGTAAGATTCAGTGTTCTTCGTAAATGTCCTTACTTGGTTCTTAAGTTGGGACAATTCGTGTGTAATAGGATAGTCTTATCTATCACGGATAAGTAGAAACACGCTTAATCCTTGATAAAAAGAGAAACTAGTTTTTCTCTGAGTTAATTAGTTTCTATATTAGAATTATCAGCAGAAATAAATATTCAAACTAAAAAGCTTTCTGCATGGAACTCCATTGTATCTTTGTTGATTTTTGGTCTTTCATAAGGTCTAGTTTAACATTGAGGCATCCTGTAGAGTCTTCCTGGTGGATTGCTCTGAGCTGCAAGCTCCAACCATCTTAACCTCCTTACCTTAATATTATGAAATACTGATTGAGCAGTTCTGATCCCAGATCGCTTAAGTAATTGTGTGGAGGATTTTTCTCTCAAACCTGTCAATACATCTTTCTGTCCAGGTCTCACCGTCGTATATCAGAACAGGTATTTTCACATCTTTGTAAACCCTTGTTTTGAGATGTATTAATATTTTTCGGTATTTGAATTCCTTTGAATTCCTATTTGCTCTCGTTATACGCTGATCTGTTTTCGATCGTTGGTCATTCATTAAGGTTTATTGTGGAGGTATTTGAATTCGTCTATTCTCGGGAACGAATTCTCTTCTAAGCTGATCATGTTACTGGTGTGGATTTTTTTGTTAATTTTGCTATATCTTATCAGAGTCTTAGCGGGTCTCTCATTGTCCTCTTTATTGCTAAAAAAGCACTATATCCATTTAATGATTCCTTTCGACGTACACCCCTCCATTCGTGGGTGATTTTCTCACATGACCTTCTCAAGCGCTAAGTTTAACATTATTACAAATAGCAAATATCTCCCTATATTGTAAAGTTATAAAAAAATGAATTACGTTTCTATTTTTTTTTCTTTAAAGTTTTTAATTTTCTTAATAGCACTTAAATTTTTCTTGTGATTTATGAAAACACTTGGTTTGTTAAAATAAAATGTATAATAATGAAAAAAAAATTTACTATAGTAAGAATAAAAAAAACTAAAGTGTGTGCTTTAGACCACACGATAGAAATAAAAACATCAACAAGGTGAAAATAATAATATATAATATAAATTATAAACAATAGCTCATTATGAAGAGGATGAAATGCTGAACAATTCCGTCGCTTACAGTACGCAGGGCCAATTTTTAGTTTCTGAGATATTTTAACCCAAATGCAAAAATACTCAATCTAATTCACTCTCCACAAAAAAAGTGAAATACTTGTCTAAAGAAGTTTTCACTCAGTAAAATGTAGAAGTGAATTGAAAACTTACTGCCGAGAAACAACATTATAAAATTCAACAAGTACATCGTTTGTTTATCGCAAAAAGCCGGTAAGTGACATTTCATAACCTCAAATCACCAAGAACTTCGATGAATTTTCCCTTTTTTAATCAGAAAATTTTACGCTTGTTGTTTTTATTTTATATATTTGATGTGTAAAAGAATTTGTTTCCTTTCAGTACACTAACTGAATTTTTTTATCGATAAATAAGGTCGAAATTCAAGTAAACATTCTTAAAAGTTTAGCAAAAATGTACTTAGTGACTTAAATTGTTATTAAAATATAAAAAAATAGTACCGAAAATCTTATATAAACGGTTCTGATAAAGTTAAATTCATTGTAATGAACAGAAGGATGATTGGGATGATCAGTCAAAATAAAAATGGCAAAAATAAATAATAATATTTATTTTAACATTTGCCGACGTTTCGAACCGAAGTTCAGGGTTGAGAAAAGAATTTGAATTTGAAAAGAATTTTCTCAGCCATGATGAAGGCCTAAACTTCGGGTCGAAAAAATCACCCAAACCATTCTTCTCTTCATTATTCAATACATTCAACCATCAACCCACAATTATAAAATCATTATACATTATTAATTTAGCATGTAGATTATTATTTTTGTTTGTATTTTATGTAAAGTTTTACCAATTATAAATTTGGAAATTATATTGGAGTTTTTTCTTTTGTACATCCCGGATTAACCGGCCATGTCTAATCCATTTAGTACGGATAAGTGGAGCTCTACTAAATTTCAGTATTTATATTTAGAAATGACTGCTCCCCTTGTATTTCATTGTTATTATTTTATCTCTCTTAACAAATAAAAAACACATAAAAAATTAATAATAGCTATCACAAAAATATAAAGCGTTAAAATTCGGTACTCTGGATTAATTTTCAAATTATTTTATGAATTGATTATAAATTCATTTGATGAAGACCAAGTCTTCAAAACTTTGTATAAGTAATTTTGATGGCCAATTATCTACCTATTAAATTCTTTGTAGTCCTTCCATAGTCCAATAGAAAACTTGTATCTTCTTGGAAAATAATTAATTGTTATTTTCCTAGACTAGACCTATAATAAACTATAACAACACTTAACTGTAAATGTTTTAAACCTTGAAGAAGCTTTTATTATTCGAGCTTAAAGCTCAACTTGCCTCATAGAAATCTCCACTTAATGAGTTGGGGAAGTTTATCCGACCGAATATTAATCATCTTCATTATCAATATTGTGCCTCATAATAATGGAGATATATTAATTGTCCATCGCTATGTAACTTTATATTTACTTTTTAAATTCAATAAAACAAAACAAAAGTCGCCTCTAATAACTTAATTTGAATTTTAAACTTATTTTGTAATATAACAACAAGATAATATTATAAGTGAGGCGCTGGATTTACATCCAAAGTTTTATTGTTCGTTGTATATTAATTGGCTTATATAAATAACATGGTCCATACCCCAGTCTCATCCTGCACTACCCCCTCTCTCAGACGGCGTTATCTACGCCATTACGTCAGATGCTAGCGAGCGAAGCGGGCAAAAAGACGACTTACGAACTACGTCATCGGCAGACCTTGAGTTACAGCCCTTCGACTAATTTCAGGACTATGGACGAACTGCATAGAGAGACTGAGAGAGAGAGACCGGCCCCCTCATCAAACTGTACGTAAATCAAATTAATTATTCACAAGTATTCTTTCGCAAGCATTTATTTCTTTTATATTTCTCAAGAAAAGGGCTCCCGGGCATATGGAATGCACTGGGTCCCCCAATATTGAACAGAGGTAAGACCACATTCACACTCTATGTACAGAATATATAAAATAAACAGATGATAAATAACAACTAAATAATTATCAAAAAGGATATACAATAAATACGAAAAAATAAAATAAATTAAAGTTAAGTAATTTAAAAAAAAAAAAACTGACAAAAAAAGAAAGAAAAAAAAACAGATTCCTATACGCACTATTTACAATCAGACGAGGGAACTCCGAGCAGTACTCCTGAAGCCAGTGGAGATTGAACTTGAACTAATTTGAATTATTAACTTGAAGTTATTTGAATTATTTTCTAGATTTGCAATTTTAATTGCCACTTGTCAAAATAATTTTTGTTTTCATTCCTCGAAAATGTTCCGTTTGACTACAAAAATCTAGAACCAAATTTTAAAATCGCACGTCCGGTAGATGATGATTCAACTACAAATCATACAATTCCAAAACACAGGAAAATAATTAAACTGAAATAGGCAATTTTTATTTTATAAATTATGTGGTTTTTAAAATTGATTGTATATGTGTAAAATTATTTTATTCATTCAAATATTGCTTATATTGTTCTAACAATAAATATTATGTTATATATAAAACGTGATTTCCATTAAATTAACCTTCCACTTCTCCCCATAATTATAATTTGTGTCGTTGTTCTTCTTAAAATATATGCTTAATTAACTCGAATTTTAAGCAAATTATAGTATGTTGTTACAAAAGTCCTTTTGTATAAGTGCAGCTTTATTTCAGATTACTCATTATAAACATTATTGACTCTTAGTAGAGTCAATAATGGCAGTAATTGGATTTGATGACGTTACCAATCCTTTGGTTTTGAGGCAAAAAACTGTTCACATTTAATTTTAGCGTCCTAGTAATTATCAAAGATCAGAGCTTTAAGCGGGATGAGGCAATACGTTTACTGTTTGCAGTTTCGATAATCATTATCGATCCTTGATAATTATTAATTATCCTTGATCAAACGATAACGATGTGCCGGAGTAACCAAGTGTTGCAAAAAGACTTGGTTTCTTTTGACCAATGCGACCACGGTCGTTTGCACTCAAAACTGCATAGACTCTGTCTAGCTGTTAACAGTAAAGGTTTGAGTTCACAGTCCGATCATCTGGAACATGCAAAAACCATGTTTGCCAAACGAACCGTATATTCCCATTCTTGAAACGTCTGGTCCAAAGAGCGACAGTATTTCAAATTCAGTCTGTTGACTCTAGTTTTACGAAAAAAATTTCTTCTGAGGCTACCTTTGCGCATAGACTTTTTTTTCCAATAATGTCTCAATTTCACGATTTCTTCCGACATTGTATGTGCGTTTTAAAATTGTAAATCACTCCATGAAGCCAACTCAACTAACAAGTAATTATAGATTCGTTAAGGCCAGCATTGGCTCTCCAATTTCAACAATTTTGATTGTTAGTTTCAGTGATATTTCTAGTGGGAAAATGTATATCCTTATTCACAGTCGTATATTTCAATTGAGGGAGGAGTGGCCCAACGGCCTTAGAAATAGAAAATAACTTTATTCTTTAGAATACTAAAGTAGAACATAATTAAAATACTACATCTGGCCAAAATACAACAATAACAAAAAAGAGAAAGTAAAGAAAATATTAGTTAAAAAAGCTATATACAAAAAAAATAAAAAATCTATATACAAAACACTTAAAACTATGATAAAACACTTAAAACTATGTACACTAGGAAAAATTATAATTATACTCTATTGAAAAATAAAATAATAAAAAATACATTGAGTTCTTCTTTAAAATGAGGTGTGTTTCTGCTAACAAAGAAAAGACAAAGCTGACAATATAAAATATTAGTGTCTTTAAATAATGATAAATATGTAGACTCATCATTGTCAAATGATAGAGGTACAGATTTAAGATTATATACCAATAAAAAATAATAATAAAAATAAAAAAAACAAACATTAGATGCGGCCAGTGGCATTAAGAGCCGGAAAATATTGTAATATCCCTAGTGAAGTTCTCAGTATAGAATAGCACTATAGTTTGATGATGACTAAAAATGTATAATATCGAAAGTTTAGCAAGTATCTGACTGTTTTTGGAATAGGAAGGATTTGAATGTGGATATGGAGAGGGAATGTAGAATTTTGATTGGTAGAGAATTCCAGAAATTGACAGCGCGAGCTATAAAGGAATTCTGAAATGAGGCAGATCTGTGCGAAGCGATGTAGAGGTCAGAAGGTCAAGATCTTGTTGAAAGGGAATGGACTGAGGACTTGGAGAAGGTTGTAGGCGTAAGAAGGACGATGGTTGTTAATGATTTGATAGAGGAACTTACCTAGGAAATATTGTCTTCTAAAGGAGGGGAAAAGCCACCTTAACTCAGTGTAGTGGTGAGAGACATGGGAGTACCTCGGGGCACCGAAAACAAATCTTACGCAGCTATTCATTAATATTTTCAAACTATCACGGAGCTGTAGTCAAAGTGGGGAAAGATGAGAGAGGGAATTAGGAATCTACGGGTATGTTGAGGTAGGAGATGGCGGAAGCGATGAAATAGTTTAAGGGTAGAAATTGTCCTACGGGAAATGTGAGAAATATGGTAGTTCCAGGAGAGGGTTTGGTCTATTAAAAATCCTAAATTTTTAACAGTGGAGTAGAAGGAAATTGGCTGGTCATTAAGGTGTAATATGGGAAAGTCAGTATGGGATCTAATAAGGAGATTGGAACCAATGACAATGGCCTGAGTTTTGGCAGCATTT
Source organism: Nezara viridula (assembly GCA_928085145.1). Classification (NCBI taxonomy): domain Eukaryota; kingdom Metazoa; phylum Arthropoda; class Insecta; order Hemiptera; family Pentatomidae; genus Nezara; species Nezara viridula. The sequence continues at coordinate 119,126,833 of OV725082.1, forward strand.
AACTTTAATCCATTTACATTTGAACTACGTATGGGCACAATAGCGCTCGTTGCCCTGTAACTTATAACCAAAGTGCCGGTGCCTAGGGGTCTTTTAAATTCCCCGCCCTCATCCCCTGGCCCGAGAAAACCCCTGTATGCCTAAAAAGGCAAGGTAGGGGATGGGAAAAAATGTATACTCCAACATTGCAATAACCTACTCTGAAATAAACTTACTCATTGTCTGTACAGATAACATAAATTTTCCAAATATAAATATAAGTAAAATGACTTTTTGAAATAGGAGTCAGTCATTCTGTCAACTGAAATATTTAATTAATCAAAGTATTTATCAAATCAGTCACCATGAAATTGTAAATAGATACTACTATAAATATGTATATAAATTATTAGTTCGTTTTTAATTATTTTTTTCTAATTTTTATTTTTTATTATTAACTGATTAAAATTTAAAAAAGGTAACTTATAATTTTTTATTTTTTTACTATGACCGTTTAATTACTCTGATTTTTTGTTTATGTATCTCTGAGGCTCCTTAGCCCATATTTCTGTCAGAATAAATAAAGTATTATTATTATTATTATTTAATCAAAATGACACAAGTACTCTTACGTTGTTGTTCGATGGTACGAAACACCCAAATGGTATGTTCAAGTGACTAAAGCAGCAGCAGTTGCATTATACTTCTTCTGAAAGAAGGTTAATATCTTCGCCATTTCAACAACTACACAATTACCCATTAGCGTATTGGTTTTAAAATATTAATAACACGTTATTTTATTTATTAAACATGTCTTTCTGATAATTATAACGCGATAAAACGTGTTTTCAAAATTTCGCGGTTGGATCATTGTTTCACCGAATGTAGGTACTTGGGTTTTACGACTTTAATAAAAACAAAAACCGTACCACTACAACCCATAAAGGGTTTTGGATTCAGTACTATTTATATGAAGCACTGTTTCTTGATCAACGGTTTTGCTAGGAGGTAATTTGACCGAGATCACGCTCTACCCACTTAATAGAGGCTAGAGGTGCCCAGGAGGGTCTCACAACCCCAGAGTCGCCCCACGGCTAATGAATAAATAATTTGTCTGCTATAAGCCGGGATTTGAATATGGAACCTTGAGCATATTACGTTCAGCGCCCTATCGCTGAGCTACTTAACTCCCCTCTACAACTCCTGGATTATTAAAATTTATTTTTCCATTTGTGCACTTAAAAATAAATTATTCAACGTCAAATTAAATGGTGTATGTGTTAGCGGTTATATAACTATGTTAAATTAATAGAATCTATTAGCGTTAAAATATTATTTATACTGGTGATATATTTTTATATGTAAATGCTCAGGAAAAAGTAAGAAGGAAAAACATGTTTTCTCCAACATCTTACAAGTCCGATGCTATAATAAACTTCCTGTTATGGATATTGGTAAATTCCACATGGGTCGTTCACTTCCAGAACAAAAAGTTTTGTACTAAACCACATCAGGAAATGCATGAGTGAAGAAACTTTTCTTTTAGTAACTCAGTTTTACTTTCGAAAGCAGTATAGGTAATGATATAAGTTACTCTGGCAAAAGTAAACAAGTTTTTATGCTGAGATCGAACTCATGAACTTTTTATCTATTTTTAAATATTTTAATGTCTTATAACTAAGAACTAATTTGGTGTATATATTAGAAAATATTTATTTATTTTAATTGAATTTATTTTAACTTTGTTGATTAAATTATTAATAAACTTTGCCTCTTTCCCTCTCCTTTCTGCAACCACAATTTAAAATAAATGTTTCTTGATGAACTTTATGATTGGGTTTCAGCTAAGTTTTTATTAACCTGGTTTATTTCACTATCAAATAAATAATTCGAAAATTTTAAAAAATTTTTAAACATAATTTTTGTTAATATTATCTATATCCCAGAAGTTTGTCGAGCCGCTTCACAGCGGAACGAGTAAGGGAAAACTCGCGACAAGTATTTGAATCTGTCTAAATCTATTATTTTTTCTATTATTCGAGGTACTTGCCGTTTTATTTCATACTTTTATGTTATATTTTTATTTGTTTTGCAATTTATTTTATACAGTTTGTATTCATTTTTTCTCTGTGTTCTGTATTATTCATATTCTTCCTTGCTTGTTTTTGTTTTGTTCTTCCTTGATATCATATATGCTTAATACATTACCAAATAAAAAAATTATTTTTATAAAAATATGTAGATCTTATAAATAACAAAATATCTTCGTTAATATTGTTCGATCAATTTTGTTAACGATTTGGCTATAAATTCTGACTGTTTCCATGGCATTATCCAGTTGTTGGTTTTTTTTTTCTTTTTTTTTCAAATTTATGGATCTATTTGACGTTTTTATATTAAGTATTAAAATCTCTATCTACTTCTTTATCTTAGTTGTTTGTGGATACCAACTTTTTATCATATGTTCTGTTCTGTTTATGTTCTGGGTTCGAGTCTCACTGTTTAAGTAATTATTTATTCTGTTATACCCTCCGTGGATCGATCCTGGCATCTGAAGAACCTTTTTTAGTACACCCAACCTCTAACAAGTGAGCGTTACCTCAGTCAAATCACATTGCACATACGTTACCCAAGAAACAGTACTTCCTTACAACATTTCTTAACCATGACCCTCCTTAGATTATTGAGTTACGAGTTTTTATTTCTCAATAAAATAACTATGATTGAAGTTTCAAAGCAACATAAATCTTTTTTCAACTAAACGAAAATTTCCTAACGATATTTCAACCAGAGGTAATTTATTAAATTTTACATTGGAGCTTAATTCTTCAACAACTACTTTCTGTTTCATTAAAGGACTACGGAATTAGACGGTCTGGTATGTAGTGGAGCCACTATAAACTTTTAGTCCAAATCCTAGTTTAATTAATTCTGACCAATAGTTTGGGCCACTGTCTTCGCCCAAATTCAATTTCATTAGGAGGGAAGAATCTTACATTTAGTTTAGAATTGAGGTGTGATATACTATTCCATTACAATGTTCAAATGTAATGTTCAAACTGTTTTAAACTATAGGATGAGTTTCTTACAATTTTCCTCCTTATTACATTTAATTTATTTTATATCATATAACTTCGTTTGTTTACTTATCTTAAGTTAAAACGTCATCAGGATATTGTTTAAAAAATTAATAGACGAAAGGTTTTCTTTTCTAATATTTTATAATTTCTCTAAGAAAATGTTGTGTAATGTCAGACTCATAACCATTCTAAAATATTAATTATCTAGTTGTCCCATGCGAATAATTAGAGTATATAAACAGATATTAAATTAATAAAATTATCTTGACAATACATTAAAGGCATTGTCAATACAGATAGTGATAGACCCCCCACCTTGGAACGAAAAACTTATAGAGTAAAGACAATCTACACAATGTCACCAAATATTTAAATAAAATATCTAGTTTGTCCACTCACACGACTTTCCAACCGAATTTCAATATTTTTTTCAAATTTATTTATGTTCATTAAAAATAACACAGTTGAATTAGACTAATTTTTCTGATGACCGATCAGAGAAATTATTAGAGTACGGTTTCTTTGATGAACTAAAGCAATATAAACGGGCAAGTGAACAATTCTTAAAATCAGTACATAAAATTCATTGCTCTGTAACGTTGCTACAATTGTTCCGATTAAGACGATTTTTTTATAGTTTTGTCAGAAATTTTGTGTTAATTTTGAAAAATATTACTACATACTAAATAGATGTTACTATCATTTTTTAGAATGGGGAAACCTAACTAATCCCCGAATGAAAAACAAATGCAAAAGCATATTGGTACCGATTCTTTACATATAACTGAAACTGTCAAATATTAGTATTTGATTGGCCTTAGTATTAGTAATTATTTTAATTATTGTGACTTTAATTTACAAAAAGGCTTCTTTTTTTTTTTTTTTTTGTGACGTTTCATATCAATGAATGAAATACATAAATAGTGCTCAGGATGTTTCATTAATATACACCTTGAAAGAATATATGCACCTTATATCATAAGTTTATGAGGTTTTATATGATTACATAATATTTTATTTAGTAACATAAAATTGTTTCTGTTACTTCACCTCTCATCCATTATGCGATTGGATGTCTTGGAGTTATGTAAACCTGGATTGGTTTATTTTTCTGCCCCGGTGATGTTCGAATTTGTGAAACGTTGACGGGTTATTTTACTCTTTGTTTGCATTTTAGAGAAACATAGGTATGTGGTTGACATTTTCAAATTTTAAACTAACTTAGGTTTTTCCTGTCCCCTCGAGAAAATAATCTTCAAAATGATGGCTCAATCAATGGTTTTGATGAGCTATTAATGAAGATATGGCGTACCAAAAAAAAAAAAAAAATCACTTTAGAGAAATAATATATAAGGTAAAGATTGTATGGAAACTTTTTCGATAGAAAAACATTTTCTATCACACTTAGAAAATACTTACTATTCATAACTAGCCCAGCTGAGTGCACCTGGCCGTGGGTGTGCGGAAGACATGTGTGGAATAAGAAACCATCGTACGTGATGTGTTTTATTATTAGGCCCACCAATTCAACGAATCACCTAATCCATTAGAACTATATTGACCTTTCTGATTGGCTTGACGAGGTTAACTAAAGTGTTAAGCCCGCCCAATCAACTTCTTCCTTTCCTTTTGGATATTGTTTGTTGCATTCAACATTTTCATTTTTGTTTGTCAATTCATAGCAAATATAAATCACACGGGTGGGTGATTTTTATCTGTCCATTATATTTTTTTAACGAGAAAACGACGATTTTTTAAAAATATTCTTATACCATAAAAAAAATATTGAAACTGTATTAACCCTGCGGCATTTTAAAATATAGGCAAAATAATACAAACCTAGATTTTTTGTTGTATTTTCATGGAAAAAAAATTCTGACCAACTTTAAAATTTTTACTCTGTGATTTAAAAAGATTTTTAGCAACATTGAGTTTTTATCAGTGACCTTGAGACCAGCTAGTAATTTACAAAAACAACAGATAAATGAAAAAAAAAATCATACAAATTTATTGTAACCATTTAACGACATACTCAAGTAAATAAAAGTTAAATGATATGATTTGTTGATAAACGAAGAACAACACAAATTTTAGTGTTTGCTATTTTGTCTCAAGGTTACTAATAAAAACGCAATGTTGCTAAAAATCTGTTTACAGCACAAAGTAAAATGTTTTAAATTTTGAGAAATTCTGAATAATATTAAATCTGATGATTTAATATTAATAACTGACGAAAATTTTTAATTTAAAAAAATTGGCAATAATTAATTAACTATGTAATTCTTGGACAGCGGACCTTCGACGGACCTATTTTCTTTTCGATTTTCGAATTTTTCACATCTTGGAACATATAAGCTAAATTTTGAGAGGAAGAGAAACTTTTATTGGTTCATTGAATATAATACACCAAAACTTATATAATATAGTATTAATTCCAACTAATGTACATTTCAGATTTTCGAACAATTTATTTATCTAAATCATTACCGTTTGTATTTAATTTATTGTTTGTGGAATTAAACTTTGAGTAGCATCCTGGACATGGTACCCGCCATCAAACATCAGGATCATATGTTTGATGGGAGACGCCATTGATGTTTTACAAATGTATGAATGTTACCAGCCCATAGAGATATGAAATATGGTCTAACATAAATAGAAATAGGATGCTAGAACCTCCCTGGCCTAGACCGTTGTGGCCGGACCCCTCACCCTCTCCTGTAACAGATGGACTACTCCGGTCCCCAGGCCGTTGGTCTTTTATGCCCTCCCGGGGGAGGCATTTCCTTTTTATTGTCCAGTGTCCCATCCCTCGGTTCTCATCGGGATCATCTTGCGTTATTGGCTCTGCTCCGATGTCCGCTGCTTCTGGATAATGGTCAGTTACATCTTAGGTCTTCCAAGTAGGAAATATGATGAAAGTGGGTTGGTGATGTACTTACATATAGCACTAATGGAGGGCCTGTGATCCTGGATCTGTCCAGTGATTCCTGGAGAATGAAAACAATGAATAAAGTTCCGTTCCTTCGTTCAACCATACCTAAACCTCTTATATCAGAAGTATATGATTGCGTAACTGTAATTATGGATGTGTAGCTAGTTTTGCCCAAATGCGAAACCAAGATGAATCTTGGTCTTGCGCACTCAACATTTACATTTACTACTTTCTCATCAGAAAAGGCCGTTTCCTTTTGCTTTCTCATTACAGAAGCTCGGAATGAATTTTTTTTTTTTTTTTTATTGATAAATCGAAAATTGTATAATTACTACAATAATTGAAGTTATCATTTAAAGAAGTTATATGATTCTCCTTATGTAGGTCAATACTATTATACGTTTTTTTTATTAATTTTTCAATTTAGTTTTATAAGTTCAACTCAGACTGTTTCTGATGATTATGAATGACGGCGTATTCACTCAGATGATTATGAATGTTCAATTTGAGTCATGAGAAAAAAAATCATTAGAATTAGTTCAAATAGAAGCCATTTTATAGACAAATTTGATTCCCAACTTTTTAAACATGACAGATGTCCTTTGATATTAATCTACTTACATGTGATTTTTATTTTCTTTCTTTTCCATTTTGCCAGACTAAGCCACAGCAGTGCGTGGCCGGTTAAAGCTAGTATATATATAAAAACGAATCAATAATGACTAAAAAGAAAGTATTGTGTTGTCCACAACATTGGCAGAATTGTGGATGTTACATGATACCTAGATAAATATTGTAAACAGTCTAAATAGAAAGTATATAAAAACATCAAGAACATTCAAATATATAAATAGAGTTAATGAAGTATTAAAAACATTCAAATACAAAACTAAGCAAGAACAGAACCACTGAAATAATGTAAATAAAAGTGGTAACAAAAATTTTAGATAAGAACAAAAATAATGCAATAAGGAAGATGGATGATAAATGTAATTACGAATGTAATCCGACCTATCATAAGAAAAGCTTAACAACAAAAGGAATGAATTAACAAGTGGATGGAAGGTTAAAAAAAAAATTATGGACATAAAAGAGTGTGAAGAAAGAAATAAGGGCTAAAATAAAATAGTTTTTACTACTTTAAGTTTTTTTTTATCACTGTCACCCCGAACCAGCTCTTACCTCATTAAAATTATTTTCGTATTTTTTGTTGCCTTTTTTAATTTTTGAGAGGCTTTTCGTTGTTTCAAATGCAACGCGAATTCGATCACTGTTATATGGATTAAAGAATTATTGAATATAAATGTTTTCTCGATGTAAGTAATCTTTTATCTGAAATTAATTTATAGGTTATATCGTATGTAATAACTGGCGAATCGATATAATAATTTGTAAAAAACAGACATGTTTTCTTGCTCAAATGACAACTGGGCACTCTTTGGTTTTCGCCAGTGTAGGGTAACTAACTAGTAATTCCATTCGGACTAAAACCACTCCACTATTCAGTTGAACGCTCAAAGGCATTCTAGGCCACCAACTGGTTTGAATAACTAATGTATTCACTGATTAAATAGTCTTCAAGTCACTGTTTTAGTAGTTTCAGAGTGGTATTTTTTAGTAACGTTTCGTTTATTTTATTTATTTAGTTAGTTTTACCTCTACTCCTTAGGGTCATTGGAATATTATCTTAATTTTATATTCTGTGATAAAAACCTACTTCTTTTAAATATTTGAACAGTTTTTCTATTCATGTTTCCTTGTCATGAAGGATGTCTTCTATTCTCGTTCCTATTTGTATATTTTTCTCTTGTAGTTACTGCATTCTAAACGTGCTTTACAGTTGTGGTTGCTCGGGAATAGGTGCAAGTTGGGACTTCTAGCCCCCTCAGAGATATCCATCGTAAAACTAGAAATATCTGATTCGTAGGCAACAGATTATCATTTTTTATTCAGTAGATCCTGTCTTGATAACTTGAAACTTTTTCTTAATATATATACCAAATCGAGGCACTGCAGTTATTGAAGAAAGAGAAGGCATGGAATAAACAAATAATTCAAGTAGTGTTTATAATAGGGTAAACATTTTTTATAACATTATATAACTCTATTGTAGCTTAATAAGTTTAGACCCGATAATATATTTAAACAAACGAGGTTTTCAATACCCATGACTGTTTATCTAATAGAACTTGTGTTATTTTAATGGTCTTAATGCCTTTTTTATTTGATAAATATGACCGAAATGCAAACATGCGTTTTTAAAGGTTTAGTTCTATTACTTTACTTGGACTTTGAAAATTTTTTTCAATAGTCCAATTTTGGCGGAACATAATTTGGGTCTTGTTTATATTAGGCCCGCCAGTGATTCTCTAATGATATTTAGTAACAGTTTTTATGAAACTTGATACCATTAATATAGAAATAAAATCACATGTTTAAATATTATTTAATTTAGTATTAGTAATGTTTTTGGTGGGACTCATCACTCTATGTTAGACTTGTATTTATTTGAGTTCATGTGGAGACAGAGAAATTCAAATGAAGACGTTTTGAATAAAATCCTCTAGGACATAGTAGAATTTTGGTCTCCAGAAATATCTGTAGTAACTCATTAAAGTATGTTAATGTTTTTGGTTAGGTATAAAAAGTTCCTATTAAATAAATCATATGTTTCCCTGACTCTTATTTTTTAATTGATCAATAAGTAATTGTTACTAGATAAAATAACTAGCGGATCTAATCTACCCAATAATTTCTTCTTAAGGTAGAGTTGTAAGTCAAAGTTGTGCGATTTTTTAGAACTGTACATCCAGTCTATATTTCACTCCCCAATCTCAAATCACCTCTATCGATTCGTTCTATCAATTTCCTCCTCTCTGTTACCGGCTTGATTCAAATTTAAAAAAAAAAATCCTATGATCTGCGGGTTTACCAATAAATAAATCAAGAGCATTATCAATCAGAATCACACAAATTGATAGGTTTCAGAAATTAATCAAATTTTCGATTTGTGCTACCACGCAGTTTTTTGAAAAAGGAATAAAATTTAAAAAATAAATAAAATTATTACTGAAATTTAATTAACAAGATGTTCTGAGGATGAAGTTGAATGAAGCCACGTGCCTAGGATGAAGGACGAAGCAATCCCTAAGATGATCCTGACCGAACTCTACGGCATTAGAAGAAGGGGGAGACCAAAACTGATATGGTCAGATAGTATGGCAAGAGATTCAAGGGATGTCCTGAGAGGGGATGGATGGCAGCCGCCAGAACAGGGATGAGTGGAGGAGGCCAAACATGACTCGTCACCGAGTGGTAGCGCCGTGATAGATAAATAGAGACTACTGAGAACACAGAATGACTTCCGACTTAGAAATATACATTCCTCCGGGGTCCATAGAAAATAAATAAGGCAACTATTACAAATTTATTTATATTTGCACTTGATAATGAAACATTATAAACTGTAAAATATCTACATTGAAACTGTTAACAATATTTCAAAAGATTAAAACTGCACTTCGGGAATCATAAAGCATCTATGCGAAGCATGAAAGAGACCAAATCACTTATCTCATTAATTGATAACTGGATGAAATCCTTTGAATCAGTTTCATGGCGAGCTAAGGTGATTTCATGTTTTGGAGGGAACCTCACGCCGTTTTCCCTATACCTCAATTATGTTTGAAATCAGAACTTGGGTTTTCTAAGCCTCTTAGTTATGGTGCTTTCTAAGCCTCTTAGTTATGGTGCTTTCTAAGCCTCTTGCCTCTGAGTAAATTATTTGCAACTCCATATAGCTTACAACATTAATATATCAATCGAAGATGTGGCTGTCTAAAGTACTCAAAAAATTATCTAATAAGAGCTGGGAGGATAAGAAATGGGGATCAAACAAAATTAAGAAAAAAATTATGGTTGATGTTTTTGTTATTAAGTTTTTTGTATACTTAGAAATTGCAAGTTACAAACGTGATAGTCTGTCGGTTTTTTTTTTTCTCGAAAAATCACATATTAATTTTACTATCAATGTTTAACAGTCCGTAATACATGGTGTGATTTTCATCCCTAAAATGTCAAAATAACTAGGTTACATAGATCAAAAGGCCCAATACGGTTTGTGAACCGTTATTTTTTCTCCAAAAACCAAAAATCACTTCGAGTAAAGTAGGCCAAGTGAATTTTTGATAAGGAAAAATAAGTTATATTCGCTTTTAGTATTGAAACTCTTAAATTTCAAAATTTAATATTTGATTTTTTTAGAGGTTTTTTATTTCTTGTCCGATAACTAAATCATTTAAAACTGCTCAAGATTTTTCTTTTAAATTGAACGTCAGTAGAACCATTGGAACGCTGAGTTACTGATATTTCAACCCAAATCGATAACTTTTACATTTAATTCCTTTTTTTTAATTAGAAGTTAAGAAAAACTACTCAATCATTTTTATTTTATATCTTTTGTTCTCATTTGTTAATGGAGGTTGGTTTTGTACCGTTTCGTGTCGTCTATAGATTGCTTAAATTCATAATAATGTGTGTATGGATCGTTGGACCCGTTCTAAACTTAAGACAGTTTCTGTGGTTGTCGAAAAAATTTCGAAGGGTCCTGCCTAGGCATAAATTTCGTGCAGAATTTTTTTTTTATTTCGATTTCTATAAAAATTATCATTATTATTTTAAGAAAAAACAATATTAACTTAGTTTCTCTCAAAAAAAATATTACTGAATTTCATTATTTTTAAAACTTCCTAGGTCCATGATTATGATGTAAATATCGGCTTGAAAGTACATGTGGTTGGGTAACATTTCATTAAATAAATAGACTATTATTGGATTAAAAGTGTTGCGGGAGAAGGGTAGAAGTTAAACTGAGAGGTCTACTGCTACCTGCCAGTAGAGTTGAAGAGGAGAGGGATTAGTTAGGATGCCCTCACACTAGTAGCCTAGTACTGTAGTACTGTAGTTAGTTACTAAATGAGCGGTTGGTTAATCATCGGAGCTCCAAGCCCTCAGTGTAACTTGCCGGTTTAGGACAAAGACCCGATCCCTAACCAAATGTGCCCTATTACTCCAGTTAGCATCCTCATTATTGTTAATATACCTCTCCACCTCTCTCCTCTCAACAGTGTAATTAAGCTCGTCAATACAGTCCCTCCTTCTGAATACTGATTATCATATGAGCCTTTCAGTTGACAGAATGACGAACTCTAATTTCAACAATTTTTATTAAAGCCATTTTAGTGATATCTCTAATTATAAAAGTTATAATATCAGTACTGACAGTACGTAATTTAGTTTCCAGAGTAGGTGATTACAGTTTTGAAGTGTTTAAGTGCGAATAAAGGTATAAATCTTTACATTAGGAATATTATTAAAATTAATATTCAAAAATGTAGAAATTGGAGTTAGTCATTCTGTGAATCAAAAGGCTCAAATGTATAAAACATCAATAATCTTTGTCACCTGGTTTGACTATTATTTTTACTATTTATTTGTTTTTCTCTTCGCTTCAGGTCCTGCTTTTTCTTTCTTAGTATATATGTTTATATGTTATACTTTTTGTCTCTCTGTGTAACAATGTATGTATGTATATATATTTCTTTTTTTTCCATTACACTACAAGTAACTCTGAGATTTTATTTTTATTTCTCTTAGTGTTTGCATATTATTATATAAATTACTGCAGATATTATTAAATTTTGTATCAAGTTATTTTTTTATTAGTTAGCCTATTGTTTATAAATTTTGTAGTCATGTATATATAAATATGTAATTTATTTTTGTTTTATTTTTTTTTAATACGTAATTTTGAGAAGATTTTATGTTCATTTATTTTTTAGTGGTTACATACTATTTTTTAAATAATGTATATAATGCTAGAATTGTTATTGTATTAATTCATCATTGTTATTCTAAGGGAACTAAGTCCCAGAATAAAGTTCAATTTTCTATTCTATATTTGTATCAATGTTGATCGATAATTATTTAAGGCTTACTTATTGGTGCATTATAATTGTGATTAACTGTATTTAAATTTGAACTTTTCTAAGATGGAATAATCTTTCGAGGAGACGATTACATCTTATCCACCTCTATCCCACCTATCCCATCCTACTATGACCATATCTTTCACGCTTTGCAGAGCGGAAAATGTTTAGTGAAATAGTTTACCGATATGGAAGGACATAAAACTATACATAGCCTACCACCACGTTTCCTCCAGGACCTCGTTAAAGGTTATGCAGAGTTGATGGCTGATGAGGCGTAAGATAGCCGATGCATACAGAGCTCTATATTCTCCACTATCTTGGAGATTGTGTCGTCGCCTCTGTCCAAATTACTGTTTTATCTGTCCCTGCGTGCGAATATGGAATAGCGGCTGAAGATGGGGGTACGGAAGGCTGAAAAGACTCCTTTTTACCTCATGTCCTTAAACTTTATCTCTATAAAACAATGAATCCTGTATATATATAAAATAAAAAATCAAAGCTCGATAAGAAGGTAGGAAAAATTAAAAATTAATTGGCTGTTTGTTTTTTCCAGTTCTGAAGAGGATCCCATTCTATGTATGAGAAATGAAGGGATGGAAACGTTATCGTATGGAAACGTTATCGCGATCGTATCGTTATCGTTGAATTTCGTAATTCAACTAGAAGATTCTTAAATAAATTCATCAGAAACTATTTGAGTTTAATCTATAAAACGAAATTTAACTTTTTTTTTCCACTTTCTGAAAATGACAGATGTACGTCTTTTTGATGTGAAATCACTATTATTTAAATGAAATTAAATTCAAATATCACTTAATTTAAAATATCTTAAAAAATAAATTAATTATTTTGGATATGTCTAAGACTGGCATTTAATCGTGGGTGAAATTTCTCTCATATTCTCCTGTACCATTTTACCTACACAATAATTGTTTCTGTATATCATTATTAACTCTACTTTATTTTTATTTTTTTGTGTGGATTGATGGTTGATTGCTGTGAATAATTGAAGAGAAGATTGGTTATAGTGTTCAGTAAAATAAAAAAGAGTAAAAATAAATAAATTATATTTATTTTTATTTTCCCTCCGAGGCGTCTGGAAAGAAAATGGCCTCGTGATCTACTTATGTAAGTATATTATTAGAGTGCTACCAATTGGTAGTTTCTCAACAAGCGTTTTCATGTGATTGTATTATTACTGTGTGCACATTTACTAGTTGTATTTTTTTATAATACAGTTGTAAATATCAATGAATAAAAAAAATAAATAAAAAAAAACATTATTTTTGCCGAGGTTTCAGCCCTCGTGAAAAAACTTCAGATGAAGTTCGATTCTTCATCAGGGCTAAGAAAAAAACAGATAAAATTGGGTCAAGAAACTATTAACATTAAAAAGAAAATAATATGTAGGTGAAAGGTATAGTCTAAAAACATGTAGGTCGAATAAACGTAAAGTAAAATAAAGTAGGTGGAATAAAATTAGAGGAAAATAAATTAGGTGGAATAAACTTAAAGGAAATATAAAATAACGATAAAAAAGTGAGGAATTTCTAACTTTGCTATCGTTATTTTATATTTCCTTTAAGTTTATTCTACATAGATGTTTTTAGATTATACCTTTCATCTACATATTATTATTATTTTTGTTGAACTTAATAGTTTTTTATTTCTATTGTTAGGGCCGAAAAGTCGGCGAAAATAAAAATAAATATAACTTATTTATTTGTTTTACTGAACACCACAACCAATTTTCTCTTTCATTTTTTTTTTTTCCTGTCCTGCTTCTGCACTTCTCTTATTCTTCCATAGAAGGTTCCTCCATTTCATAAGGTTATGTACCAAAGCTAAAGTAACATTTAAACTAAAATATTATGATATTTTTATGGGTGGGTTGGTAGATTTCGATTTGAATTTTAAAATATTTTACTTCACGGCGTTTGGTAAATATTTCAAAGGTATTCTTAACTCAATAATTAATGAATGCTGGTATTACTTTATTGCATATTTTGTATCAACACGTCCATATTTATTATATTATAGCCATTGTTATTATTTGTCCAATCGCCATTTCGACTTCTTTAGTATGAGCCATAAAAATTAAAGAAAGAAAGAAATTGAAAAAAAAATTGATTCCAATAAATTACAAAACTTAAGAAAATATCTATTTATTATTTATTATGCCTTAGAAGAATTTTACTTTATATTCTGGTGGGCTATGCTTGAGACTAGAAATAGGAGACGGCCCATAAACTTTTTATGATAGAAATTATACTGTAAATTGCTCCTCCATGTTTCCTCATCCCTAGGAAAGGCCTAAGCTTTTTGTGATAACCCAGTTAAGCAAACAGACTGTGTATTTTCCTCCTACCTGATTCGATCCTATTCTTTTTCATTCTTTAAAGAAATTTTATCCTCAAATCTTCTCTAATAATAATAAAAACTATAATTAAATCCATAATGAAGAGATTAATTGAAGTTTAATGATAATTTTCGTTTCATAATGTGGGGCAAATGAGCACTAGATTTTACAAAGTTTAACTTAAAATAATTTAATTTACCTTTAAAGCTATCTAATAATTAAGTCGGAATATTTAGCAGATACTGTAATTAATCTGAAAAAAACAAACACACTATTGTGGAATTCAATTTTTAAAAAATATCAAAATTTGGGGGTGCACCCAAAATTCACGACTATAATTTTACTTAACAAAAAACCTTTCCCAATTTATTTTTGTATTGCCTATATTAATAACTGGCTATATTAATAGCCTTTTTGTGCTAATATATGCAATTTCCCTCGTGCCCTGACATGGCTATTTCTATCATTAAACATCATATTTGCTTAATATTACAAGTTGTGGTAATTTATATATATACAATACATTATATATATATATATATATATATATATATATATATATATATATATATACGATCTGCTTCTTGAAGATGCAGTGGAAATTACCTTAAGTGGCTTGAGCTCCTGCAGAACGGCATAGGCTGCCGCAGTCCCATAAGGAACATTAAACTTTTCAACTGCTTCCTTTAATTAAGTTTCTTGTAGGAAGAGTGATGGGTCGTTCATTAATTACAGGCTCGTAATGTGGCTTAGGTCGTTAATTTCTAACGATAACGTTCTATTTATCTTAAGATAGGACATCAGGATAAATAATAGTTTGCTTAGGAAGTTGGTTGGAGATTGAAGTCAGTCACTATGAAAAAAATAGTCATTTTTTGTTAAAGTTTTGGCCTAAATTTGAGGTTTTCATTATGGCTGAAGAAAGAAAAGATAACAACAAAACACAACATGTTAATAAGAAAAAAACAAAATAAATGTTATCTACTTAGAAACAAATACTAAGAAATAAAACAAATACATTTTTAGCCATTGGTCTGTCTGTCTGTCTGTGCCAAGATTTTCTCGGGAACTACTGAACCGATTTTGTTGCTTCTTTTTTTATTTTGTAGGCTTTTGACTACTGATGCCTGTGACAGAAATTCGGTGCTCCGTGCGCAATAGCTTGCGCGCAATAAATGAAAAACATGTTTTTCCATAGAATGTAGCGCGAAAACGGCTCTAACGATTTTGATAAAACTTTCCTATAATGTTTTAGTCATTGTCCTTTCAATTTTCGTATATAGACTAATTTCCCGAAAAAAATCAGGAAAAAAGTTATAAAGAAAAGAAAAATGTTATGAGGCCTAACTCCCTAAGTATATATTATTCGGTAAAATTTATAATAAAACTTTTGAAATGTAATTAAATTACCATCAAAACAACAACAAAAATCATCGGAATCGAATCAGTATTAGCGATGATACAGCTTATTCTATTTTTTACACATTTTTTTACTTATTACTTTCCTACCTATACTAGGTAAGGAAAGTATTGCAATCGGGTCAAATTTCCGATATGCGGTTTTCGACGGAACTATACGTTTCAGAGCCCTCTGAGTCCGATAAACACATTTTGAGCCTGAGTCATTTGAAAGGTAATGAAATTCTCTACAAATCGTTTGGACAACTATTAACGAAGTTACAGCTGTTCAATTTCTAATGTAAGATTACGGGTTCATATCCTGGTGTTAGAAAGGGATGAATGAGAGAATAAAGATGACTAAGTGAAATGATAAAGATGACTAATCTACCTTAAGCCGGTTTACGTTGGTTTTGTTTATCAAAGAAATCGTACTCAAATCTTTTGTTTGATCAATTTTCAGGAAAATAAATATAGTTCAATTCTTTTTTGTTTCTTCATGGACATATGTAAAGACATAAAAACTTTTCTGAAATAGGTCGGAAAGTCGTGTGAGTGGACTCGCCAGATATTTTTATTATGTATTAGTTCCTTAAATCTTTGCTTTGGCCTTTCCCCCAGATTTTGTGGCTGAACCAATTCAAGCAAGATCTGCAAGGCAGAAATGGTTTGAATTAAACCCCTATTTTCCCCTTTACCTTGCTGTAACAGCTGTTCAATCAGTGCAAACGTGCCACACTCTTGTTCAACAAACCTATTAGCGAAAGTTTTCACGGCGTCCATTAAGCCTGGAGTCGATTTTCTTCGACACTGGATTAAATAACTAAATTGTCCGATTCGTAAATGCAGTAAATTGTCTTCTCTCACCTCTCCCAAGATACTTATTGCTATTTTTAAAAACAGTGCAAGCTAAAGTAAAATTTAAAAAAAAAATCGTAGATAATTTTCAATCACATATCCTGCCTATCCTTGTCTTTTAGTTTGAAACATTTTGAAAATTCACAACCCGAACGAAATGGTGCCCCCTCAAAAATTTACAACCCCGTCAAATTGTGTTCCTCTTAAAAATGTTGATAGTGCAACTTAAGCCATGAAGCCTTAAACTACTCAATGTTTTACAGCTTCAACCGTTCGTGCAGTTTGTGAGTTTCATTTGAAGAGCTTCCACTGCTTTGATTCCAACTTGAAGCTCTAAGGATAATATAAGTCTTGACTTAGCAACTATGATTGTATAAGTTCAGATCCGTATCCCATGAAAGGGATAACATGTGACTTGTAGATAGTGTATAAAACATGAATGCTGTTATAATGTAAACTTAAACGAAGAATACAGAATTTACTGGTACATTTATATAATTTTATTTTAATTGTATTTATTTGGTCGGCTTTACTCCTCAGGGTCATTGATCAAATTACAAAGATTTATATTTTATTGTAATTTCTTATCTTTCTAAAATTCAGTACTGAAATACTATGTATACCAAAATTTTGGGTATTCTATCATAATATGCTTTATAGTTAAGAAAAGAATAGTTATTTTTACTCTGGAACATTTTATCATATAAGAATAATGATAATGAATAGTATAAATGTCATTTGTTAAGAATGAAATGACAAAAAATAATTAAATTACAGAGTGATGGAACGTAAAATTAAAATAAAGGATAACCATAAGTAAACAAATGATATTATAGATAAATAAATATCAATATACTCCATATTTGCGCTGATAAGAAATATAGATAATATGAGGCGTTTGGTTTCAAAACCAGTTACATAAATTTTCAAAAAGGTTTCAGAACTGATCAAAATAGGTTGTATAGTTTAGAATTACTTTTGATGGGAAATCGAAACTTTTGTTATTGATTTTTGGACGAAACCGTTTAGATCTTCTAAAAATCAATACCAAAAGATTCAATTTCCTATCGAAAGTGATTATATACATTTCTTGATCAGTTCTGAAGCTATTTTGAAAATGGATGTTATCAATTTTGAAACCAATATATATAGAATATATAACCGTGAAATTACAGTAAAATGAGGTTGAAAACACTAAAATACGAAAATATAATACTTACAGGTATTCAGATGATTGAGTTTAGGTTAAGAGTTGTCTTAGGCAATCAAAAACTTGGTTATTACGCCCTTGAGCTATGGTGTTATTTTTAATTTATCTTTATGAATGTATATATTCAAAATTATATTTAGGGGAAAAAAGTAACTTTTTTTTTCCTATGTTAATTTATGGTAATATTTTATGGTAGAATTGTGTTTGTTTTCAAAGCTTCATATTTTCTATTGAATCTACTGAGTTTGTTCAGATGAGTGATACTAAGAAGACGGAAAAAAAATCTGTGTTTATATTAAAGATGTGGTTTTGCGTTGGGGTAAGGGATTTCAAAACAAGGTTGCCCGTATTATAAAGGATTTTTTTAAAGAAATGATTGTATGAAAAGGAATATATAGGTATGTGGGCTGAGATCTTGTGTTTAAAGAATGGATAAAGGACACTGTATATGGAGTAAACAAATCAAAAGTTAAAAGGTTTTTTGAATTGAAAGGTTAGTAAAAGGAATACACATAAAAAATACTGCCGTCAAAAAACTGAATAGAGTTACTTCAACTCTGCATAGCAACTAGAGACGTAGGAGCGTCTTGGGACTCCAAAGATTAATACAATTAAACGATTCGTTAATCCTTTCAATCTGATCTCATGCCCTCCAGATAGTTCACTATATACGAGGCAGCCATAATCGTGGTGGAGAAAAATGAGAGAATAAACTAGGAGCTTACTGATTTTAAGGGACATAGAATTACAGAATATTTTTTAGAAGAAAAATAACATTTTTAAAATTATTGCATTAAGGTTATTTAATACTGTATTAATATAAAAAGATATCCAGTAAATGTGAACACATAGATATGATGACATGAAATGGCTTATTGAGAAACAACTTTCTAGTAGCACTCTAATAATATTTACATTAGGAGATCACTAGGCCATCTCTTTTTCAGACATCTCAGAGTGTTATCAGAAATCGAAGATGAAGCAAGGTTAGAAACGAGATAGTTCGAATGGTTCTGATGCTTATTGAAGAAGGATATATAATCTAGATTGGGCCAAATCGGAAATAATTAAGGTCGCTAATAAGCAGCACTGAGGATATTACGAAGAATATTGGATACAAAAGGGAATTTGATGGTTTAGTGGAGCCTCAAAGCTCATCTCCGTAAGTCCAAATAGGTCTTATTGTAATCATGTATATGAGCCTTGTAATTAATTGGAAGCTTAGAGCGTTTGTCTAGTGAGTGCTGAAGTGGAAACGTTGAGCGGTATCTAGTCGTTTCAGTTTGGTATGAGGATTCTAAGTTTGTCCAAGGCAATGGATTTGTTTAACTTAAATAAGTGGGGTACTATTAAAGGATACTGTAGAACAAATTTACGATGAATGGTAAAGGTGATACGAAAAAATTTAAAACATTTTATTGTGACACTCTCTCAAGAATAAAGAATATGTACAAATCAATTACATTTAATGTAATTCCTTGCAATATTCATAGATTGAAATCTCTAGACCTCTTAAGAGGTAGCCATGCGAATATTGATAATGTTCTATCCAGAGTTCAAATAGATTTACTCCTTTTCATGAATTCTGATAATTTTTTTTCGATTTAAGTGTCTTAATTCGCCCTGATAGTTTACATAGAAATTATTTATAGTTTTAATAAAATGAAAATTGAACTTCATGAGTTTAGTTTCAATTTTAAAACCCCAGTAACATAACTCGCTTGTTATTAAAACAATTAGTTCTAGTAGACCTTTATCTAGAGGCTAGACTAGGGTTTCTGTTCAAACGGTTTCAATATTATTGTTTATTCGACTCGCCTTGATATTCCTCGGTTCGCACAATATTGTAGTTATTGCATTAAGTCATTAAGAGCACGACGACTGGTCGTCTAATTAAGTTCAATGATAAATTGACTTATTAATATTTTATAATTTTAAAGCTCACTTTGCCGGGAATTATTCTTTCAAAATGAAGGAATGAAATCATTAGCGATGAATCGGGAATGATTTCTGAGCCGATTATCAGAAAATAGCCGAAACCCTCTTAGCGACTCTAATTGAATTTCTTTACACTAGCGAAAGAAGGAATCTTTGAAATAATTTAATGGACTGTTTGAGTGTTTTGGGGATTCTTACTTATTGGGTGAAATCAAAGTTCGATGGGATTAAATACCAAATAAGAAGAAGTAGGAAAAGGAATACTCATTAAAGAGAAAGAATATTTACTTCGCTTGGATGTTTAATAAACTCAGTAGGCGTTATAGAGATGGGTTTTGAATGATCCTATTCCACCTAAGTATCATAGAAGATCCCAATAACTGAGAATCGCTAAATATAGAAAACAGATTTGCTATCGGGTGTAATTTCTAGTCTAGCTTCAATTCTGTCGAATTGTCCGAGAGCCCTTGAGAAATAATCGCCTTTCTTTGATGAAAACTTCAAAAGTATTTTTTTAAAATACTTATAACATTTATATTTAAAAAATGAGATCTTGCTAATTGTAAAAATGACGGCTGATTTAAAGAATATTATACCGATCACTTGCAGATTGAAACGGAAAATTCGTTGCGAAAAATGTGGGAAAAGTTTTTATTTATTTTTTTAGTTGTATATATGGGCTCAGAGCATGTAAAAAACCAAATTGCTAAAAAAACAAATCCCATTTATACAAGTTAACAAAATTTAAAAAAATCCGACACTTTTTGCAATCGATAATCCGTTTCGATCGTCTAATGAAGTTACTAGTCTAATATTCCTTAAATCAGCCACCATTTTTACAGGTAGCAAGGTCCGACTGGCAGACTCTCATTTTTTTTAAATATAAATATTCAAAAAATTCTTTTAAAGGTTTCATTAAATAATTTAAAAAAAATGTGTTGAAACGTGTTCTCGTACTAAAGTAATGTCGGATCGCGTCATTTCTGCTCATGGATATGTATTTCTACTGTCGTGTTAATATTTTTGTTCAAATAAGATATTTTATTTTTTGAAAGATACACGTGTTTCTGTCGAGATAAATTTGCTATCTACCAGTGTATTAAATATTTAATACTTGTATTAAATATCTTTTAAGATATATTAAATATCTTTTAATGAAAATACTTTTAAGGGCTTATTATGATATGAACCTTCACTTTAGTAAAGAAATTTACTGATATATTATAATTCTGAAAATATCAATGAAACATTCCAAAATAGTGGTTTTAAAGGAAATACATTAGACATAATGCTAAGCAATAATACGCCATTTATATTCCATTAAGGACAGTTTTTAGAATCTGGGATATCTTCTACAGCCTTATCGCTACGCTCCCTCTTGGAGAAGAAGGGAAGTTCGAGTTTTTTTATATAGTCTATTCGTATTCATCTTCAAGAATGCGATAAGTCGAAAACGGAAAGCATACACATCTTTTCAAGTGTATTAGTTTACGAATAAAAAGAAAATAAATATATATCATGAAAGGTTTTTATAGCTGTTGCGTGCTTACATAACTAAATTATCAAATGTAATAGCGAAATTAATCAGATTAAGGGATGAGCAACATCTTAAGGTTTTTCAAAATAAACCAGAATATCCGGACCGAAGAAGGATGAGTCAACCGGAGAATTTAGGCTGTTAAACAACGCTGAATTGCCTGAACTGTACCCGGTTAATATAATTGAGATGATTAAGTTGAGGCGAATGAAATGGGAATTTAAAATAGCTGGGCTAGTTAATAAATGACTCAGCTGCGATTTTATTAAATCCCGACCAATAATTTTGATAAAGTATGCGCAAAACGTACTGTCTTAACATGATCATCTATACTTAATTTTAATATGATTATGGACTACATGCTACAAGCATGATTGAATAAATTGGCTAGAAAATGGCTTACTAGCCAAAACGTAGCCGATGGAAATTGAAATAAATGTGGTGAAGAAATAACAAAACACAGGCTTATTTTATACGATCCTCTATACCTTTAAAAACATTTTATCTCGTTTCGTTTATAAGTAGAGAAACGTTTCTTACTTATTTTCGTTTACGCATGTGCAAACGTATTTTTCTTATTGCGTCTATATTTTGAAAATTACTCTTGCCATTTGGAGTGGACCAGGTGATAAATGGTCAAGTAATAATTTTATTGCGTTCTATCCATTTATTTTGCTAAGGCATGCGTAAACGTATTGCTTTTAAACGATCTTACATATTTCAAAAAACGGTTTATCTGATGAAACTTCATAGTTGAAATTTTTTATAGATGAAGAAATGCTTAGTTTATTAATAGTATATTAATTTTCGAATGGTTTAGTTTCGATTTGATCGAATTTCCTTCCCTATAATATTCTCTTACACATGCCCAAAATTTGATTTCCTTAACACTATTGACTCATAACCAAGGCCTGAATTTTCATGCAATTGCATATTTGGTTTGCATGCAGTTTTTAAAATGCTGTTCGAATATCTTTACGAATCAGTGTACCCAGATGCATTTATTCCATATTTTTATTTTTGATTATTTTTGATTTTTTCAAATTAAAATAATAATAATGTATTAAAATGAAACATTGAAGATGAAATTTAGTAAAGCAATTGTGGGTTGATTTTTAATCTACAAGTAACAACGAAATAATGCCTACCTTCAGTTTAAGGAAGTTGTTATTCATTTTAACTTCTAATCATCAGGCTCACTTTAATTTTTTTTTTTTTAAACAGTTGTATTTCTTATAATTTTAATTGCATCATTTTCTTCAAAACTGAAATATTGGATCGATCTTTACGATTCAGAAGATGAAGAAACAATTTTTAAAACTCTTTGGAAGGTTCGTTTTTATTTATATCGTTCAAAACAAGTTCATATTGAAAACAACCTAATAATTGTAATTGGATACAGATTTGATCATATCTTGTCTGTTGTATAAAGGTTTTTATTTTTCTTAAATATGTTTCAAATTAGGTTTTCAGAAATGAATTTATTAATTTTGATAAATAATATTGATATATAAATAATTTTGAATATAAGTTAATTTTAAGTTAAAGGGAGGGGAAGTGTAAAGGAACTATTAATGAAATAACTTATGAAAAAATTATAGATTTCAATAAATTAGTTGGCAACAGTGTAAAACAGCTGTTTTAAACATTTTTATCAGTTCTGAGCCTTGTGAGTCTCCTAACAGTTGGCTCATTTCCCTTACTCTATTTCTTTTTACTTATTCATGATATCGGATAGGTAATACTGCTTATAATACAAATTTAATACTCTGTTTAATAATATCAATTTAGTCTCCCCCCCTAAAAAAAAAGAATGTGAACGGTATGGTTCCTTTAATATACTACGATTTTGTTTCGTATATATTACAGATTCCGATATTTGTTTTTGAGGCTGGGTTAGTACAATAAATATTTTTGATTAATAAATAAATTGAATCAAGTCGAAATATTAAATAAAGAAATTTAAAAATAACAACGATTTAATTATTCATTATCCTATGATTTCTGCCGTAAAATCAGACATCTGCCATTTCTGTTAATCGTGAGATTTATATTTTGAATACGAGTTACCAACACGCGCGCGCACACACACAATACTGGACGACGCGGTAAATATTCCATGAAAGTATGCATGAATAAAAAAACTCGGAAATTTTACCACAGCCTCCGTTTTCTCAAGATATTTCATCATCAGATTACCATACGTTTCGTACTATTCAGTGAGGCCTACAGCATCACATGATTTTTTATGATATCTTGAAGATTTATATGAAAATCAGATATTTATTATGAGATTCTTTGTTTTGTTTATTCCTATTTAAATGATAATGGTTTCTATTTTAAATTACCAGTATGGCGCTGCAAAAATTTCCACCGAAAAAAAAAATTTATTGTAATAAATTCTTTCCGATACGCGCAATCTATATTATTTTTACTGTCGCTGACCTATATATGAAAAGTATAGTAAGGAACAGTATTTCGATCGTGAAAATTTTCGATTCTGAGTTTTCAACAGAAATACATGTTTATGTGTGTATCTATGTGAACAGTCTAGCTCAAAAACGAAAAGTGGTACGAAAGTTTTTTTTTTTTTTTAATTTCTATTATTGAGTATTAATACAATCTGTTCCACAGAAAGGCATTGGCACTAGGGCTATAGTATTTATTCACACAATATATATATATATAAGATAGGAAAATAAATAAAATTAACCAAGTAATAGATAAAGATAAAGTAATACACAAGATAAGTAAAATAACAGATTAAATCCGAATGATATACCGTACGAAAGTAAAATTTCATATTTAAGGTTTGTATATACCTTGTATGATACAGCAACTTTTTCGTAAAATTCGACTAACCGAAAGTGCCACTTGATATCAACGATGAAACACGTTTTTTAAATTTTCTCAAAAACGGCTTTTAACGATTTTCATTAAACTTAGTGTAGGTCTGATCCCCATTTATGTCACTTTGCATGACTTAAAAGCCCAATGTTCATATATGTCTTCCTCTAAAGTACCTTTAATATGGTTTATTTAAAAAAAATAACTCTCTTTTATCGACAGTACATATAAAAAATGGGTTAATATGAAGTTTGAAAGATTATGATACTAGGAAACTGGAGAAAAAATAAAAATGCTTATCCAGGTCGAAAATGAATCTCCGGAAATACTAATTAGAAGGTATACGTATAATATATCGTTGGAAGGCGGAGAATTTTAGAAAAAAGACAATATGTGATATAGAAAGTTGTGGAAGGTAACGGAGAGTGCCGAACAAATTATAATTAATAGTTTTTGAAAAATAATATTATTTAAAAAAGATCACATGTTTTCAAGGAAATTAAATGAAATTTTCTTTAAAATGTTTTTTTTTTTAAGAATGAAAAAGTATTTAAAATCCACGGATTCAAGGCAATGACATTTTTGAAGATACTATTTCATTTTACTTGTGTGAAAGAAGAAGTGGAATATGAAATTATTTCATGGATATGTTTATAACCTTAGATATATTTACTGTAGTATAATAATTCTAGGTCTGATATTATAGTTAAGTAATTAGGTATCTATCGTCCGTTTGTTCCGAAAAGTCATCATGCAACCTTTTAGAAATTTAAATTATTGAATAATTTGATAAATATCCCCTTTGTGATATTCCAACAGTATCCACTTACAATTAGTGTGACAACTTTTGACCTGTCTATGACAGAGATGCAAATTTCCTAATTCCATTTCAATAAACATTGCAATGTAAAATAACAGTTTAATAACTAATGGTCGTCCAATCCATGATCTTAAAATCCATAATCAACCGGTCATGTAATAAATAGGACTTTTGTTATTTTAATGGTATTTATGATTTGTTAGCTGTATGTTTTTTAACTTTAGCTCAGTTAAAAAAAATAATTCAGAAATTTTATAATGGACCAACATGGCCAGAAAATAATTTCTATTAAAAGTCGAAAAAAGCCTCCGATTTTCATACTTCGAATACCTTTCCTTATTATATATTACATATTATTTAGAGAAAAATATTATCTCGAAAAGTATTATTACTCGTGTAATTACATTTAATAGGACTTCAAGAATCACTGATACGCCATTTCACATAGTTTCTTTCTTTTACTTCCAAAGTAATTATCGTTTTATATATGTATAAAAAAAGTTTTCGGGTTGAAGTTCCCAAAAAATTAAATCCTGTATCCGTTGATGCATTTGTTTAAAAAGTAGGCTTATCTGTTAATATCTCATGAGTGATCCGTCTTTTCATGGTTATATATATACAATTTCTTTTTTCCTTCGTCTAGATAATGAGGAGTTTTGTCGTCCAGTGGTTTATATATTAACGTAAAGGAGGAAAGTATGAGATTTTATTTTTATATAATTGTAAAGATACGCTTTTTAATAAATAATAACAATAAAGGAAAAAAAGTGAAATTAGCACAACTTATGGATAGTGAAATGTTTCTTTTTATTATTATGGACCTGGCTTTGAAAAGACTGTAAATGTCTTTAAGACCTGACCTAGATAATACATTTTCAGTATTTTTCCTTTCTGAGGTTGTTAAAAAATCTCACCCAAGTCAGCTTTTTATGGATACATCTGCTCTTTCCAAGGCTGTTGTCTTACATTTGAAAAATAACTATTTGGGAAAAGCTGTTAGGGTTTTATAATTCACTATGTGTATGATGTCTTAAGATAATAAACATCTTAGTTTATTAAACTTTCTTTTGAATGAAACAAAATTTTCTTAAAATTAATTTTAAATTACAGTACAAGCCATTATCAATCTCTTGGATGACCTTTCTTCAGATCTTACATTTGAAAAATAACTATTTGTGAAAAGGCTGTTAGGGTTTTACAATTCTCTATGTGCATGATGTCTAAGATAATAAACATCTTAGTTTATTAAACTTTCTTTTAAATGAAACAAAAGTTTCTTAAAATTAATTTTAAATTTCAGTACAAGCCATTAGCAACCTTTGGGATGACCTTTCTTCAAATCATAGCTCGGATCTGCTTTTACTACATTCAAACTTTATTCCTTAACCCTCAACTTCAAAATTGATTACAGGACGAGTAAACTGGGAGAAACTTGATGAAAGTGATGATTTGGAAAATAAACTTGACTTAAAAATTTCGTTTAAAACAGAACAAGACATTGGTGGTGCCATAGAAAATCTATTCCCTACTCTGCCTAAATGGACTACCAGTTCGCTTCCACACATCCGTTAGAAACCTTGGGGAATTTTATATCAATACCTTTTCTGGAGTAATCAATTATCAAATCTATTAACCAAACCTAAATTATCCGAAAATCTATTGCTATCCTATAACAGTTCCTGAGATTACGTGATTCTCTGCCCACGAAAATTTATTAGCTCCTTGTTTCCACTCCTATTTTTTCCCATTTCGATTATATTTATATCGATTATAGGCATCTGTTTACTTGTGCTCTGTTATTTTTAATTTATGTTTATTAACATAATTATGTTAATTAGTTATTTATCTATTGTCTTCTGATACTAGACAAATGTCTTTTCTGTTCATTGTACTCATTCTTAGGCCCCAAATATCTCGCAATAAAATTTACTTTTCTTCCTTTCTTTCGAAACACTTACATCAATAATAGATAATAATCCCTTTATCAGTAAAGTTAGTGAATCAAAAAGACTAACATATTCTGTCTCTGCATATGCTTATTTTATTAAACGTAAAATGCAGAGCAAGATCGATGTACGAGTTTTTCTAGAATTTTGCGAATGATGGGTAAAAGAGAGATAGGACGGTAAGAGGATGGGTATTCTGGTGCTTTTTTGGGTTTGTGGATCATTTTAACATTAGATCGTTTCCAATTATCAGGAAAATATGTAAATCGGACTACAGCATTATATATATATATATATATATATATATATATATATATATATATATATATATAAAAGTAAGGAAAAGAATGGCTTTCCGAGGAAGCAGTTTTAGGATCTGAGATGTAATTAGTTCATGTCAAGGAGCTTTACGGGAAGGTAATCAGTGAATAATATTAGAAATTTATGAAGGATGAAAGCTATTAAATTTAGGTTGGAGAGCCATTTAGTGAGGGATATCCAGCTCTGCTTCAATACATTCAAGATGATTTGGTTAAAGGATATCGGGATGTGGATTAAAAGTTTGGAAGTTGACCAAATATTTGGGCTTTTTCTTCGTCGGATTTGGACCAGGTTTGGGTGATTAAAGTCTTGAAACTTGAGACATTTTTCAGTGGTCATCCATAGTGATTTGTCAGTGGTTGTAAGATTAGAAAATTCGAAATTTACTAAACTTTACTAAAATCCTACACCGACAAATCACTATAGACTTTATAAATCATTATAAAGCTCCAGAATTTAAATATTATAATCATCCACTTCTTACCGAAGGTTCAATCTGGTCCAAACCTTACAAAGAAAATTTCAAATATTTCCTAACCGCCTCTTCAAATCTTTTAATTTACATTCTGATGTCCTTAATTGAAATAACCTGGAATACATTGAAGCAGAGCTTGTTCACTTTTACTTTCTTGGATTTTAACTGTCCTCGTTGAATGGAATTTATTGTCTTAGTAAAATCCTTTATCACTTCAATCGAAATTATAATATTTTGTTTACTATAAAGTTAAAAATTTTTTTGATAATTAAAACTATTACGAATGTTACTAAAGTATTCGAGTTGCCACCTGGCTAAATTAACCATCATGTTGCAATTATATTGATTTCAACCATACCTTGTCTTATTGACGAATACTCCCGAATTAATGTAACTAATTTTGGACAAACTATGTTTGAATGATTGTTTCTATGGGTTGCTGTAGTCAATAATTAATCTCTGTTTGATGTTTGAAATCAGTTGATGAATTTTGGGTAATTTAATGATAATATGCAGCGATGCATGCAAGTTAGCGATAAATGGTTTCGTTTTGATTGATTTCCTGTCTAGCGCCGATATATTATTAATACATCATAGATTTCATATTGATAGGATCCTTTAATATTTCCCAGAATTTCCATGCTCCCGACATTTCCTCAGATGTTTTCACAAGGTAGAATATTACACAACGTGCAGCTTTTGTTAATGAGATGTATATAAACAGACTGGATTAAACTTATACAATCGCGAATACAAGCAGACTGACTTGTATAAGTTTATACAATCGTGAATACAAATGCAATTCGACTTAATGATTATGTAACGGATTTATCTGTTATGCAAAATTATTCATTTGCCTTACCAATGAATATATTATTATTAATAGTTTGGCTTAAAGTATATATCATTTTCTTATTTAAGTTATTCTGAATATAATTTCTTTTATCAGTTCGTTTTTTTTTTGTTGTTTTTTTTTTACAAAATATTACTTAACTGTAAGACGGTCTTCTAAGAATAATAACTTTGTCTATTTAATTAGGTAGTAAAAACTCGTAAATAACCATTTGCTTTCTACTTGGATCGTAAGATAATTTGATCACAAAATCGAGAAAAAAGGTGGCCTTCAAAAATATTGGACCGTTTGGCGTGACTTACACCCCCAAATTTTCAAAATAATGAAGTTTTATAGGACAAACGGTCCAATATTTTTGTGTGCCTCCTTTTTTATCGATTTTGTGATCAAATTATCTTACGATCAAAGTTGAAAGCAAATGGGTATTTACGAGTTTTTAATACCTAATAAAATAGACAAAGTTTGTCCCCCCCCCAGATTGAAAACGCACTGATTCTGAGGATTTTCGTTAATAAAATATTTGCAGGTTACGTATTTGTTGAAAGTATAGTGGAAGCTATTTATGAAGTTTCAGCCGGATGTTAATAATTTCATAAAAAGGGGTCTAATAAAATAAATAAAAAGGAGTACCACGGACTCCATTAGAATTAGAATCAACTAAACTGTGTTTTTTTTTTTTGTTTTTTTTTTTGCTGCATTGTAATTTAGGGTTAAAAAAGGCTTCTGTTGACGTTATATTAAATTTAATTTGAAAACAAAAATTATGTTAGAGTTAACCTCTAAATTTATTCCACCAAGAATGCCTTCTTTGAAACCATGTTCTTGAAGTGAACCAGTGAGCCTGCGGTTATTTTGAATGTTCATACATAGATAGTACAATATCGATGTTATCAAATTCTATCAGCTCTTTCTAGTGCGTTTTTCTTGATGAGAGTATACTTAATAAACGATTTATAATTAGAATTGGTTTTTAGTATGGTGGTTTTTCATCCTACAACAACAGAGCTCTATCGGGTGAGTTCAAGGGATTATGTAGCGAAAATATATATTACAGCGCCTATGTGGATTTAAGTTACTTTAACAAACAAAGAAAAGTGATTGATCACTTTGAAACACAGTAAAACGACATTGAACTAAGTCTACAGAATAAAGGAATTCCCATTTTATTTACATATTTAAATTTCAACATTGGTTTAACATATGGAAAAATCGGTTTTATCATGATAAATCCAATATAACATTTTATCTTCGAAAAATTCCAGTTTATATTCACAACAATACAATTCCACAGATGAACTTGGTACTTTATCTTGGACTAAACTTCGACAGAAGGATGACATGGGAAATCGGAAAACCCTTATCAAACGTCACAAACTCCTTCATTCACTCTCTGTCGAAATCTTCAAAACTGAAAATAAATACAAATACACGCTTACTTAAACTCGTATGGACAGAAAACTTATACCTTTATCACCGATACATTGTATCGCCAAAGAATCCTTGCTACAATAATTTCAAACCTTACGGTCAAAACTATTACGACCCATTACAAAAGCACCTTGGTACGTGACTAACAAAACTCAATATACCGAACTCCAACTGCAAACAGTTTACCAGCATATAACGACTTTTTACCAAAGATTTTACACAAATTTAAACGGAAATAATAACAGACTAATAAGAAACATGGTCACAGCTCACATACCCCAGAACATCAGGAGGACACTAAAATTGTCATCATTGTTAAATGATAATTTAAATGGACATTACAAAAGTTTAATAAGAGATACGGCTACAGCTGACATGGCTCTGAACATGTACTAAAAAGGCGGTGGATGAGAGATCTCTTTTCTTAATTGAAGTAATTGAATCAAGCCACATCGAATAATCCTTCCAAATGACTGTCATGTCATTATTTCCTGTTATATTATCTCATTTGATAATTGTCATACTAAAGTTAAGAGGTGCAAGTAAACGTATAAAGATAAAAAAGAAAGAGTAAATGATTATTTGAAAGATAATGAAATAACTTAAAAGATAATTTCTAATATTGGCTATTTATTTTTTCATCAAGTAAATTGCTAAGAAATATAGACGACAATTTCGATTGCTTTGGTTAATGTAAGAGTTTCCAAATATCAAAAACCCTCTTCATCCCGTGCAAGCGAGAACGCTCGAGCTTGTTTGTTTTTGAACTGGCTTTCATACGCAACATGAACTTATTATAATACGGACTCCGATAATATTATGTATATATACATATGCGGATTTCGTAAATAGTATCATTGGTATTATTTAATATTTGATAGTATAGACTACTCCTATATAAAAATTAAATTTTGTAAATATAAGGGTACTTAAATATAAGTATTCATAATGAAATATAAGTAAATATAGGGTCTATAATTTTTACTTTCACTTCTTCTTTATATGAAAATACTTGTTTCTGCTAAGAAGAGGATTGGAAGTAAAAGTCGTGTGATGCGCATTTTTTTGTCGATACGCCATAACTTCATCAATTCTTCATCAAATTCAATGGTTGACCACTCATTTTGAAGATAATCTTATCCTTCACAGGCGAAAAATAATCCCATCCTCCCGAAATTCCTGGGAAAAAAGAATGTTTATTTGCGAATAACTCAAAAAGTATGCATTTTTTCTTGCTTGTGCCCATGAAAATTAGAAAGATTACTAAATTACCTACAAACCAAAAAAAAAAAAAAAAAAAGTAAAAATCGGACAATCATTAACAAAGATACTGTCTATTAGTTTTGGCGTACTTACTAATGTCTTCCGATTTAAAGATATTGCATTTAGGAATAGAATAGTCCACTACATTTTTTTCGCTGGCTGATATATTATTTCTCAAAGACATTTGGTCGTTGTTACATTTTATTTTTTTTAATAATTTAGAATATCCCATGATCGGGGCATTATTTTGTCTTTATTACTTTTATTATCGTTCCAGCGTTTAAAAATAGGTCCTAGCAAAGCAAATTGTACAAATATTTTGGTCTATTTTATTTAATGGAATATTGTAATCGACTAAGGAAAAAATATTAATTCCTTCCTTACATAATACATAGGAACTACTTATTTCCATATTGTTTTGCTATTTCTTCATTAAACAAAATTGTCTGCGAA
This sequence comes from Nezara viridula, assembly GCA_928085145.1. NCBI lineage: Eukaryota > Metazoa > Arthropoda > Insecta > Hemiptera > Pentatomidae > Nezara > Nezara viridula. Next base: position 119,158,523 of record OV725082.1, read on the forward strand.
TTTTTCGCACGGGCCAACTAGTATTAATTAATATGATGATAGCACGGATGGAAACCCTCGATCTGTCCGACGGATGAAGAGAGATGTTGGAGAAAATAAGAGACTTGTACCAGAGCTGGCTGAACATGGCTCCATTAACCGCGGGATCGCTACCACTGCCACAAGCCCAGGTTAATTAGCGATTCCCTCGCCGATAAATGGACATTTAATACCTGCGAAATTGCATTCTGACTGTTCCCGGCCAATTCGTTTCGGTCCAAACCCAGCTGTCTGCATCAGGCTCCCGCCCATCCTATATCCTAATGCTCGAACAACCGCTCAGCGCTTAGTGTTATATTTAATCAAATGTCTCGTTGTATCTATTTCAATTTACTAGGCATTATAATTAATTCCTTCAATTGTTTGTCATTCCTCAGTGGTTCGTCTAACAAAAACTAAGTGGGTGAAAACAGTTTATTGTTAGGTTGCTTATGAATGTTATTCTGTTGTTTTATTGATTGATTGAGTGTTTTTAAAAATATTTTAGAAGCATATTATATATGATAAGCATCCTACTTTAGGTTATGCACATTTTATATGACAAATGGCTCTGTTTTCAGTTCATATTACTGGAATTCCTTGTAGTAGTTTCGAAATTGTATTGTGTTGGCTATAAACGGAAAAATTAAAACTGTCAGCGGCAATCCAGGAGAATAAAACAAATAATATAAAACAAAATGATTGAAGATTCTTTGGTTCTTGCTGCAGAGATCACGATGTTGGCTAGATAATTTAGATAATTAAGGTATGCAATACATTTTTAATATTAAATATTTAATAGTTGACCGTTGCATTATAAAGGAAGGATAGGGTCCGGGGTGGCGGTCATAAATAGGCGAAATAGTGGTAAAATTATTTTTATTAAGAGCCAACGTTTCGACCCGACTTTGCAGGCCTTCTTCAGGGCTAGAACGGACAAGATACAAAAAGGTAGAGAATTGTGTAAGTTACATAATATTTAAACAAAAAATTATAAACAAGGTGAATAAGTTTATTAACATTATCTGTATTACTTATGTTTTATTTATATATATATTATATATTTATATATATATATATATATATATATATATATTATACTTTTTTTTCCCCTTTCGTATGTACATATTGAGTGAATGAATACTATAGCACTAGTACCAAATCCCTTCAGTGTAGCAGACTGTATTAATACTCAATAAAAGTTTAAAAAAAAAAATTAACATTATAAACAGTAAGTACATTAAAATATGAACAGAATAAGCTAAGTAACAAGATCCTAAACCGAAGTAAATAGATGCTAACAATTATTGTAGTGTAATATATAATAAATGCAAATGTGAATATACTTTTACAGATCTACACGAGAGATTGGAAGGAAAGGTAAAAAGCTATAATATGAAATAATATACATAAATAATGTGGAGAAAGAAAACCAAAAAATTAAATAAATAAGTAAATAAAATTAGAGACTTACATGTGTGTTCAGCTAGGAGTTTCACTTAGAACTAGAAAACCAGGGTAAGGGCAGGTATAGGGGAAGCTGACTTGTTTGGGTAATGGGGAAAAACCTAGTTCAAGCCCTGAAGAAGACCTGTAAAGTCAGGTCGAAACGTTGGCTTTTTGTAAAAATAGTTTTACCACTATTTAGACATTTTTAATATTAGTTTTTATTTCACTGAAAAATTTCTTTACACCTTTACTTCACATCATGGATAAGTCATATAAATATATTTTTCAAAGACACTTAATGTTGGTTTGGAGTAGGTCAATGGAAATAACGAAGCCTTATATTTTTAAGGAATTTGTGAAATAAGGGCCTTTTCTTTAACAAAAAAAGTCAGAGAATCAACATACATTATATGGTCATTTTCAGATTTTCTTTTTGTTTGCTATGTGTTTATATTTAACTGTTAATACATATGTTTTCGTTACCATGTGCGGTTTTCTCATCTCTTTAAATTTAACGTTTGATAATCCGAACAGGCCATGCAATCTACGGGTTTGTATTATTAAGACCGTCCTGTACTCAAAATTTTGAAAATATTGATATGATCGTTATTCCCCGTCATTGGTGTTGATAGGGTATGCATGGATGACGTTACACGTTACCTCGTTTTGTTTCTACTGCCCTTTGTAAAGCTCAGTTTGCTTCGACTTTCCTTGCTCCATCCATAATTGCATCATAGAGCAACCACTTGTATACGCCCCTCAAATCTTCGAAGCCGACATGGTCAGGAAACCCCTGGAAGGTGAATCGCGCAGCCAATTCGCTGAAGATGGCCTGGGACAGTAGAGGTAGGACTTGGTCTGGGTTCCTGGCTTTGGTGTAGTTGAGGTAGCTGATGTGGGTGCAGCCGGTTATCCAGGCTGACGTAGGCCTCGTGGTGATTTCCCCCGAAGAGCTGTCCACCGCATACTCCAGTTCCATGAAGCAGTCCAGGAATTCGAGACCTTGTTGACTGCTGTGGGCAGGACCAAGAAGGTTTTATTCAATTTTTTTCTAACATTCATTTATTGAAATTGAACGATGTATAAATTAATACAAGTAAAAATAAAGAATAGAAAAGACGATAGGAGCTAGTGAAGAAGCTACTGATCAGTAACATTTCAGTTATTAGATTAATTTAGGAACTCCCATGTTCACCTTTTTTTTTAGACCCTTCGAGGTTTGACAGGAATTATTTCGGATGAAAGGATAAGAACTAATGTATTTAGATGACCAGCGAGTTAGGGATTAAAAGAATATAATTCAAGCCAAACTGCAGCAAAGGTAATATTGAGGTCTAATTTTCTTATATATTAATTATTTTTTTCACTTGTTTATTGATAAATATTACAATCTGACTCAATTAAGGACCCTTATAAAAGAGTTCGGAAAGCACCTTCACACCACATTTACAGAATCATAAATAAATATTGTTTATATAGGTTGTTGGATTTACATCCATGAATTTTGTTATATTTAATATTGTTATTATTTACTATATATTTGTTATGACTTTGTATAAATAACATGAGGGCCCAGTCCTGCAAAGTCCAGGTGCTTGACAAAGCACACGGCCTCATCCTAAGATTGTCGAGTATTATTAACTATTTTTCCTTAATTTTTATTTGAAAAATCGATTTTTTTTACCAGTCTTGGTCTTGCAAAGTGCAATCTCGGGCAACACTATTGACAATCATTACTTAAGTGGAGAATCTGGCCATTGCCAGAACTCCAATATAAACATGTTACAAAAGGTCACGTTGTCATTGCCGTTGTAACCTACGAAGAGGATTGTGGGATGCGTGGTACTTAATAGTGAATGTGCTATGAGATTTGTGTTAATTGAATCTAGCAGGTTCTCTGTACTTAGTCCTTAATTCTCATGCCTGCCAAGAGGTGGCGGCAGTGCTGCGTACTTTTCCATTGAATTCAAATTGAATAAAGTACAAACTTGTTTCCTTAACAGTATCTATATATATATATATATATATATATATATATATATATATATTATATTATATTATTTATAAAAACAGGTAAGGTTTCATAAATTATTTTACTAATTATTACCTTTTAGGTCTGATCTGAAAGCCTAGTGGGCACTTCAGTTCTAAAATTCCTTTCCGTTCCTTTTGAAAGATTTCGCTGTGCCCAAGAAGTTGAATCGATTTGAAAACTCTGATCTGCAATCATTGGGATAGAATTATTAGCATGTGAAAGTTTTTGGATAATGGCATTTTTAATAAAATACACTATACTCAAAAAAAAAACTTCTAAATAAATAATTTAATAAAATACAAAAAAAAAATAAGATAAGAAAATGATCCTGTCCATAATGTACTTACGATGGTCATTTTATAGTAAGAAGCATTTATGTTTATAAAATTTATTTTTATTTATCAACCGAAAATCTGTTGAATATATCATTTAAATACATCCGAATTGTCAGGCTGGGTAAATTACAATACTTTTCTAGTGTGTTAGTCGCAGTTGAATAATAATATAACTGATAAATGGTAATCAAACAAACTTCATATTTTATTCCTAGATAAATTATTAATTATTTAGGTGTATTCAGAGATAGATAAATATATTATTTTTCAAATACATTAATCAATGTATTTTGTGATACGTAAATTTATAAATGGGTATGGTCGACGAAGCCAAGCACACTAGTATAAGGAAGTTATTATATTTATTTTGTGCCTACGTTCACAATGAGCACAATAACCTCCACTTATTGCTGTGCTGTCCCCATCCACCCCTTCTTAAATTACATTTACACAATTACACCCACACTATAATAAATATTTAATGTTAAACAAAATGTACTATTCGTATGTTATATTACTAACCTCCTGGTTCTTATACTGTTGGTTTTCAGGGAAAAAAAGTTATATAAATAAATACCTGGAAAATGAAATCCCATTTAATTTTGTTAATTTAATTTTTTTTTTATTTAAGCTTTTAAATAATTCTCTGTAATTGGATCTGTTGAAAATCTATGTTTAATATATTTTAACCAAATTTTTTTGTAAAGCCGTTTCCAAATTAATTCTTATCTGAAAATAAGTTTTATTGAAAATGTGCCTAACTCTGATAATTTTTTTTTATGTCCTCGCGAATCAAAAAGTAATGATTTATTCCGCAGTTTTTGTTCGCACGATGCATCATGACCTAAGCAGCCTAATGAAACTTTATTTATGTAAATTAAAAAAGTTTATTAATTTGATTGTATTAATGAAATCAAATTAATAAACTGTATACTTTTTTTTAGGTTTACGCTAATAAAGTTTCATTTTTTTCATATTCTGAAATTTCAAAGGGGGTGTCTATTATTCTCTCTTGAAGAAGATTATCTTTATAATAATGTCTCAATCATTGAACCTTATAAAGAAAAAATGCCATATAAAAAAAACATAAAAAAAAAACACATTAAAAAAATAATACATAATGATTTTATCCTTTGGCTGCTCTATTTTGTAGGTATGTCCGCTTGATACTTTCCATTCAATACATTTAAGTATGATAAATAATTTTTCATAAAGTTAATGTTAAACGTAATGTGTTGTAGAATGAAAATAAAGTAAGTTGACCGGTGTGATAAACTAATGTGAATCATTCTCATGTGGTTTGCTAATCGTTGATTCAAAACTAAAGATTTGTCGTTTGGACGGTTTAATTCAAGGTAGTGGCTGTAGGTGTGTATGGCAAAGTGCTTCATACATATGCAAACAATATGAGATTAGCGGGGAAACTGAATCTATCCCACGTCATCTTGTAACCACGCGGCAAGCGTATTGAAGCAGAACCTATGTTATTTACTACCAACTAGATAAAACAATATATCAATGCCTATATATATACCTTTGACAAACTAAAATATACTGTGATAGAATTGATTCATTTAAAGATCTAGTTAGGACAAAATTTATATTTGAAAATTAACTCCATCAAATTATGCTTATCTCTGCTTCGCTTAATTATAACATGAATATAAAAACCAATTATTAAAATAAACATGATGAATGAGTAATTTACAAATTTTCCCTTTCAAATCCTTATTAAATATTCATGTGAATTTAATTAGAGATGCAATTAAATAGGCTTATTAATTATTACTTTTGGTTAATTAAAACGGATTAATTATATGCTATACTCGTGTAAGCCTTAGTTCTAATGATATAATAATTATAATTTAACTAAATTGTGAACGACCGAAATAGTAACATACCGAAGCTTCGCCTGAGATTAGACTCACGCCGCCTCCGAAGTCGTAATCGAAGGATACGAAGTACCTTACGAATCGGTTGTAAAGATCTACCATGAGCTGAAGGTGGGCTGGAACTTCGGTAAACCTGCAAAGACAAGCAGCTTCTTGGGTGTAAGTAGCAATACACAATAAACTGAACAACATGGAGGAATATTTTTCTCGGTGGAACAATCAGACTACTGAATCTTGTTAACGTTATCATTGAATAGTTTAAGACCTTAATCTCCCACAGTAATATTATTATTATAATAATAAATCTCAGACTGTTATGAAGAGATAGGTGAATTTATGATGCTATAAAAATTTACAGCTATATATAAATTTATATACATATAAATCTAACTTTTTTTTTCACTCAGTATTACAAATAATAAGTTCTAAAGAATAGATTTATTTAGTTTTATAATTTCCTAATGTATTGTTCGCTATGTTATGCATAGAATATTGTTGAGTTTAAAACTGTCAAAATTACAATGAAATAAAATTATTCAACATGTCTTAAGATGGAAGAATCTATTATTATTGTGATAAACCTGTAAATTGTGATAAACCAAGAAAAAGAAAACTATTTTAATAGTTCATTTATTACAGTTAATTTTACAAACATATTTACAAAAGTTAAGCTGTAACTTTGTTAACTATGATTTCAATGATTTGGATTTTTTGTTTTGTAAGGTATTTCTTCTAAATAATTATGGACGTAATGGAGAACATAATTATTACTTATTGAGTTATTCGGAGGATGTGACTATTTCCCACTCGATGGAGAAGAAACTTTATAAAATGAGTGCCTACTCACTGTATTTGATAAAAAATAATTAAGATAAGCCGTACCGACAAAACATTTCTGTGAAAAAGTTTATTAAGATCATTGAAGAGCTTTCATAAGATTTTCAAAAGTAAAGCCATTTAATTATTTGATTTTTTTTTTCCTTTTTCTTTTGATTGCTGACGTTTTTTACCAACAAAAAAAATGTGGTATTTCTTTATCGTTTTTTTTAATATTTATTTATTTGGTTATTATTTTACTTTTGTTAATTTTATGTTCTCTGCATATATGGTTCGAATGTGTTCATATCTCACTATAATTATTGTCCACGTGACAGATTATTATATTTCTAAATTAATAAATATAAATAATAAATAAATAAAGTTCTCTTTCTGAGATGCAAGGCTGTTTTTGGCTCATCAAAGGAAAAAAACACTATCCCACGGCATACATTTTATTCTGTATATAAATGGTTATTAACTGTTTTCATTGTGAATTTATATATTCTTAATTTTAAAAAAAAGTATGGGTTCAACCTCCGGTTTTTGACACTCTGAGAGAAAATTTAAAATGTATTTGTTCCGTTTTCATTGCGTGGGCACTTGGTTCAACAATAATTGAAGTACACGTTTTTGGCACCCCTCATCCATTTGAAAAAAATAATAATAAATCTAGCAGCCTTTAGAATGAAAGAACAACACTGATATTGTGCAGGCATGTGTATTTTTCGCTTCAAATGAGCTCTCTACTATTCCTATCTTATATTCTTCAATAACTGCGAGCACAGGCGGATTTACGGGGGGGGCTTTCGGGCTGAAGCCTCCCCCCCCCAAAATGGTAAAATGTAACCATGTTTTATGGTAAAAAATATTTAAAAAATTTGTCTTTAAGTATTATTGCTCGTTCAATTACATTTAATAGGACTTCAAGAATCACTTAAACACCATTTCATATAGGTAGTTAATATCTTTCTGTTTTTCTAAAGTAATTATCGAATTATTATGAAAAAAAAAAGCTTCCGGGCTGAAGCCCCCCCCCCCAAAATTAAATCCTGGATCCGCTAATGACTGCGAGTAGGTTCCGAAAACTGAGTAGGGTGTCGACAACGTTGAGATTTTATCCTTCTTATAATTTACAGATGATGTAGCTGTCTTTGATAAAGCAACCAATACAATATTCAGAAACTCGTTAATAATCTGTTAAATGTACAAAAGTTTTCGCTAGAGAGTCCCATTTTAGAATCCTGAATCAATAACTGAAAAAATAAAATTTAGTTCTTGAAATTAGTTGAAACAAACCTTCATATTTATTATTATTATTATTATTTATACCAGATTTATGTAACTCATTCTATATTGATGTCAACTTTATGAAGTGCTAAAAATATACGAGGCGTAGAAAAGCTGTGAAAGGTGGCCTAGATGTATTTCTGAGTGGTTACCTGTTAGCTGCTAGCTGCTAGGTGGGGTTGATTTTATACAGGGAGAAAGAGCGAAGAAGTGGCTAGTCTCAAAAATACAATGTTTAATGTATTGCATCAGCAGTCGGTATCCTTCTCTCATCTCCCTTTCTAGGTCCCTTTCGTCGTCTTATCCGAATCTCTTGTGAATATTTCATCTATTTTTAACTTGTTTTAAAAATATATGTTGATACCTTAAATACAAATTCCCAAGTTATTTCAAATGTTCTTCATCTTGGGATAAGTATAATCTTAATAGGAGGATCTTTTTCTTAACATTTCTTTCTTTAAGTATTAATATAATCTAATTAATATTGGCTCATAATCTGGATTCCTTATTTTCCTCCAATATTCTCTAGGAATTATTTTCTATTTGCATGGTTTAAAGAAAGATTGGAATCCTCTAATCTTGTTATTACGTGTGATTTTAATGGTTTAGTTTATTTTCCTTAAGATTGATTAACTCTTCCGGATTCTTAATTTTCTCATACATATTGGGTCACACGTGTCAACACTGAAAACATATATGTCTTCATTTTTCCGTTCTAAATATATGTATGCAAATTCCTCAGCATTTTAATATGAAAAAAATTAATTATTCATTTTTTTTCTTTAAACATTCATCCGCACCTGTCATGAAAGTGAAAATCAGTAAATTAGTTGAAAGTAATAACGGCATTGTAGATTTGACGAAGTAAAGTACCAAGCAGGAGCCCTTCCGGTCATTGCTTACTTCCTTAAGTCAGAAAAGAAGAACTCTCATCCAGCTCCTTTTATGCTTGACATCCGTGGCCGTGTCGTTTATAAGTCTGTTGTTGTGTCCGTGTAGATTAATATGAAATCTGGAGTAAAGTGCACGTATGTATTTGTCGATAGTTGATTGTCATTGGTCGGTATGTAGTTTTGTACGTACCAGGGGATTGCTGTTATTAATCATAAGGCTTTAGTTTTTGCAAGTGCGACGTTTTTGTTGAACCATACATCTGTAAGGCTTATGCTCATCTCAGTTTATTTAGGTAAGTATATGTATTTAATTTATTGTGTATTTTTTTTTTTTTTTTTTTTTGAAAAAGTGATTATAGCATGTTCAGTCGCTTGTTTAAAGTCCTTCTGTTCATTTTGATTAAGTGAGAAATATATATTATATTTAATATAGTTAATATTTCAATTTTTTTTTTTTTTTTTGTCTTTTTTTCTGGGTTTAGAAGGCAACCGGTGGACGGAGATGTATAGACAGAGATTAGTGGTGTCCGCATCGAACACTCGTGTTCGCTAAGCCTTTTATTATTGATATATAAATTTACTTATTAATTTTAAATAGTTCAAATTTATTTCAACGTTTAGTGTAAAAGTTTAGGGACTCTGTTAATAGTATTATTTAACCTGACCACCGCGAAATGAAAAAGTGATAGAATTTTTCCTATTCACGCAAGGCAGAATTGTTTTCTATGAAAAGATTTTATCGTTTACTTCCTAACTTCTCTAAAATTTCTCCATTCTGTTTATCCCACAGTATGATTATCTCCATTTCCAAGTTCATTCCCCAACCTTTGACAAATGTTTCTTGAGTTTCCTCCACTCGCTATCTTTCGGCATGGGGTTAAAGTTGAAATATGCAGAGATAAGCTATAGGGACCGAGTTTAACAAAGCCCGGGGGTTTTTCTTCCCACGTGCTTGACACTCCAGGTAGATACTCGGTCGAAGATCTCTTTTTGTTGCTGTCTTTTTTTTTTAATTTACGATTTCTTTAGTTCTTATTGAATAATGTAAACCTCATGAAATATAACAATGAGATTCTTGAAGTATCAGGTGTGGCTATCAAATACGAAGGCTGATGCTGTAAAACATTTTATTTTGATTTCACACATATTTATTTACTTATTATCACTTTCAATATACTCTATCCCTACAACCCTTCATGTGAATCTTATATTGTAAGAAACAGTGCGGAAAGTCTTCTTCTGTGAGTTCCTTCGGAATGCGTGTGTCCTTTTCCGGCTACCTGATGAACTGAAGATTATGAGTTCGAGTACCGGAACTGAGGCTTTTAAATCTGGCATTACTGCCCAGCCCTCTACTATGACATGTGGAAAATCCCATATAGCCGAAAACGCGAGGTAAGAGAAAAAAATATATTAAGTTCATCCAATTCGGCATTGTGTTAGTTTGAAGAACGTTGCTCATAAATTAATCTAAGCGCCCACGTTATAAAGAACATTGAGAAGGATATTTTGCTTTTTTATTTAAGGATATTTTCTTCATAGATTGAAGTTTCCTTCAGCCAAACTCTCTCAGTCGGTTCCTCCACTTCTCCCTGTCCCATCGCTTCCTCCTCCGTCAGCCCTGGGTCCGCCAGACTCTTAGCCTCAACATCCACCTGAGGCCTTCCTGTCCTTCTTCTACCCTCTGCCTTCCACCCAAATGCCGTTTTGGGAAGTCGTTCGCTGTTTATCCTTTTCACATGTCCATACCACTGTAGTCTTCTTTCTTCCATTATTTCTAGTATAATGTCATTTCAACTTCCATCCTGTCTGTAATGGTTTTGAAAATTTTAATGTTTATGTTTCGGGACTGGAGACGAGAGCTAAGTAGTTGTGCAACCGAAAAATATCGTGCCTTTCACTCCTTCAACTTTTGTCTTCTTTTTGGTTTGTGTGAACGTAATGGTTCTAAAATAAAAATTACTTTTTAATTACTTTATATTGACCAATAACTATGATAAGATTTAAAAACCAAAACAAAAGAATTTTCTTCTTTGGTCCACTTAAACCATAGAGGATTTGATAAATCTGAAATTATGCTTCCCAACTTGGACTAAAGGAAGTTCCCCATAGCCATTGAGCCACCGTTCATTAAATTTGCTTTCGCCTAATTAAACGTGATATTGTATTCCGGTCCTCGGCTCACCCCCTCCCCACTCTCCTCCTCTCCTCCCCTTCTCTTCTCGTACAATGCGAAACTTGGGCAAGATAAATTCCGAAAAGCGAACAATTGATGCTATTTAATCGGCGAGCTTGTGTGGCAGGATGCGCCCCTCAGCAGAAACACCGATTGCAAGATCTCTCGGAAACCTTTTAAACTTCTCGACAATGGAAAGTTGGAGAATTTAATCTAAATATTTTGAATTAAAAGGTTCCTGGATCTGGAGTTGATACAATTCAGCCCTATTATTCCTGGAGCCATTATCTTCTGCCATACCAACTGCCTCTTTTATATCTTCAATTTATGTAATTTATTTGGGAAGAAACAAAATATTTATATTTAGACCAAAACTTTTAATCGACTAATTAATAATTTATAATTAATTACAAAAGACTTCTATACATGGCTATGATAATGCCTATTTGGACTTGCAGAGTAGAGCTTCCGGGTTTCACTAAACCATCGTATTCCTCTTGTGTCCAATCCTTACAATCACAAATCGTTCGTAAAATCCCCAATGCTCCTTACTTTGTTACAAATGAAGTCATTTATAAAGACCGTAATGTTATTTATGTATCAGATTCGGCCCAATCCAGATAGTAATCCTTCCATAAAAAACTTCAGAACCATCGCAATCTTCTCGTCTCTATCTAACCTTGCTTCCTCTTCGATTCCAGATAAGCCTCCGAGGCTTCTGAAAAGAAGATGCCCTGTGATCTCATTTTATTTTGTAGGGTTTTGACTAATGTTGCTTATGACACAAATTGGGTGCTCCATATTGGCTGCACGATAAATGAAAAACATGTTTTTCTATAGACCGTAGGGCGAAAACGGCACTAACGATTTTGAAGAAACTTCCCCATAATATTCTAATAATTGTCTTTTCAATTTTCGTACCTGAACTAAATTCCCGAGAAAATTCAGGAAAAAATCTATAAAGAATAGACAATTTTTTTTTAACCTAACTCGCTAAGTATATATTCAATGGTAAAATGTTTTTAAAAACATTTGAGAAAAAAAAACACTTTTCTTCTACTTTTAACAGAAATTATTGTTTGAAAAACTTAGGCTATGGCAAAAAGTTTTTCAGCAATATTAGAGGGTATTGAAATGTTTACACTGATCTACCTTTATCCGGTTTATATTGCTTTAGTTTATCAAATTAATTATACTCAAATCTTTTCTTTGATCAATTTTCGGGAAAATAAATCGAATTCAATTTTTTTTTTTTTTTTGATGGACATATGTAAAAACATAAAAACTTTTTTGAAATAGGTAGGAAAGTCATGTGAGTGAACACACCAGATTTTTTTTATTACAGTTGTAAATATCGTTAACAAATAAAATGTAATATTGAAAATGAAAACTTTACTGATATAAATCACATTTTTAGATTTGCTTTGTATTGTAGAATTGTTCAGGGGCTCATAAACGCTTTTCGTTTTACAAAACTGAACATCTTGCACAAGAAGCTGGGCCCAGACCCTCAGTTTTGTTATTTATTCAGTTTTTCTCCCGATCAGGCTATAGGTAGGTGTTGAATTTAAACTCAGCTGGTATAGATCCCAGTAGGATGAGCAAATGCTACTTTGAGTACTGAGTACTAAGTATTTTACTCAAATAATTTAATTATTACTACAGTTGATGTCCATACGATTAACTGAAGCAATGATTGATTTCCTAATAGTGATTCAATTTGAGTAAAATATTTAGTACATGGTACTCAAAGTAGTATTTGCCCATCACTAGATCCCATAAGAGTTAAGGAATTGAGTGTGCGGAAGATTATCGTTAATATATATATATATATATATATATATATATATATATATATATATATATATATATAATATTAGATTTTTATAGATTTTTTGTACATGCATTTCTGGGTTTAAAGATGGAAATAGGCATTCAATTGAGTATTAAATATCAAAGTTAAGCATAATCAGTATCTGGATCAGTGACAGTCCTAAAAAAGGCTCTAGTGGAGCCCATTGCTCATAATTCTAAATATAATCTCTAATTGAAAACTGTTAATCGTTAATTTCGATGATCTTTTTGGCACTGAAGACATCTTGATTTTCAATTAATTGACGCATATTCACGGTCAAAAATATTTACGATTGTAAAATAAAAAAGTAACTAGATGCTAGTTTAAATAAAAACCCAGTTTTTCCTGTTTCTATAATTTATTCCAGTGGACGTTTGGATTCTTTAAAAAACAACGAATTCTCAGTTTTTGAATAATTGTTTTAAAGCGGAGGAATATATTAGAACAGTTATTGAAATTAAAAGAAAGAAAAAAAGTCTTCAATACGAAGTTTGTAAGCAAACAAAAGTGACAGTTGTATTCGGGAGGAAAGGAATAAATACATAAAATTATGCTGGTTTTGAATATCACAAACTTTTGAACAACCACCGGAATTGTTGGACGGCTAGTATAATCTGTGTTTTGAACTGTTTGAATAATATATTTTTATTTTAATCTGTTTTGTTGCAATCTTGAACAATCTAGTCCAAGAACATATGTATTCTATGATACGGTAGCAGCAAAAATAAAATCTGGTGTGTGCACAACACAACTTCCTCTTACCGGTCTACTTTGAACATAAATTATTGTCTGGCAAAATTCGGCTATTACAAAAAGGTTCTAAAGTGCATTTTCAATGGAGCTAAACCTTAAATAAAACATTCGTGAATTCATGCAATATCAATGCAAAAACTCATTAATACCATCAAAATAACACTAATATAATAACATCAAATTTATAATATCGTTTGTATCATGAAAACGTAGGTTGACAATAAAATCAATCTATTTATGTCACATAACTCCAGTCACTAATCTTCATATATAAAGAGAGATCTGAAAGTGTGTGGCAAGCACAAGAATATAGAAAAGCCACTAAGAGTATTTTGAAAACGCTGAATGTTTAATAACGTTTTTTATGAATTTCGACATCATTTATCGATAAAAAAAAACACAGGTAACTTACATAAATGACAAAACCTATTTTATATATCAAATATAGATAATAATACACAATTTACTGATTTCAAAAAGGGCAAATGTTCTTAGTGATTTAAGGTTGTAAAACCCCCATACCACACTGAAACGACAAGAAACCGCCCGACGTTTTCGACTACTGCAGCACTTACTAGACAAACGCTCTAAGCTCACAATCAATTACAAACGACTCATATATATGACAATAATAAGACCTATTTGGACTTAGGGAATTGATCTTTGGGGCTTCACTAAACCATCGAATTCCTCTCGTATCCAATCCTTCCAATCCAAAATCCTTCGTAAAATCCTTAATGTTCCATATGTTTCCGATTTGGCCCAATCCAGATACTTATCCTTCCATAACAAACTACAGAACCATCCGAATCCTCTCGTTTCAAACCTTGCTTCCTCCTCGATTCCTGATAACCCTCCGAAGCGTCTGAAAAGAAGAGGGCCTCGGGACGTTCTAATATAGAACTTTAATTTGAGTTCTACCAATGGGTAGTTTCTCTTCGTGTTGTACATGTTATGTTACCATTTACTTATTGTATTTTCTATGTAATACAGTTGTAAATTCTATTAAAATAATATAATAAAAATAAATAAAAATTCTACTTTCATTTTCACTGCTATTATATACAAATACACATCGGTCTGTTCCATGCTTCCACTTGTCTTTTGATTTGAAACTTCTCATTTTGAAAATTCATAGCGCCGTCGAAATGTGACCCCAACAAAAATTGAAAAACCCCTCAAAATATGCCGCTTTCATAAATTTTTGTGGCGCAATCTGGTGTCAAGCACAAGAATATAGAAAAGTCACTAAGAGTATTTTGAAACGGCTGAATTGTTAATAACGTTTTTATGAATTTCGACCTCATTTATAGATAAAAAAAAAATATAGATAATACTACACAATTTGATGATTTCAAAAAGGGCAAATGTTCTTAGCAATTTAAGGTTATGAAATGTCAATGACTTTTTGTAATAAATTGAAGATATATTTAATTTATTAATAGGAAAGGATTGCACTATATGGTAAAAATTAAATCTCAATCACTTTTGCTGAGCATCACCTAGCTTGAATGTGTAATTTCAGTTTCCTGAGACTTTTCGTTTTTGGGCCAGATTGCATTGTTGAGTCTCACTTTCACGGTTATTTGACATCAAGCTACGAAAATTTCCAGCTACGCAATACTTTCTCTTACTATATATTACATATATAGGTAAATGGAAGAAAAAAACATTAGTTTATTTCAACCGATGATATATTTCTAGAAGAGTAAGCATAAATTATTTTTTTAGTTAGCCTTTCAGGAGGCCTGAAAATTATCCAAAACATTTAGAAAGACCTGTTTCGTAAAATTATGGAATCTTTTAAATTTTAAATAAATACCTATGCGTTAGCTTATATACCAGTCCTTCATTTTTATCACAACATATTCTATTACAATGGTTATTTGAACCGAGCATTCCCGAACGGGAAAATGGGAAGAAAACGTGTGGAAACACCTGTGCTAAGCCTACCGGCATTTGGAATCGATTGTTTGACACGGGGCTGTGTCGGCTCTGAGTGGCTGTAAAACTTGTCGAGGGGTCGCCAGCAACACCGCCCAGGTCTGGAATGAACGTTTAATCCAAACGAAATCCATCCACTCCCACAGCGATCCCAGCCATAGGCGCAGAATTTTAATTTTGTTTGTAGAGGTTGGATTACTAAAAAAAAAATAATTAAAAAAATGGCAAGACTCTATATGTGAAAGCAACCATATGAAATTGAATATTTAAATATATATATATATATATATATATATATATATATATATATATATATACACATACACGTGTTCATACAGTTGTACTCTGCATATAGGGTAATCGCACTAGTAGCTGACATACTTAGGAAAATTTCTTTGAGTTTATTGAGAGAATAGACACTCATCCCTGTCAGCTATAGGAACATACCAAATGTTCAACATCCAACAAGGATGTAATAAAGCGAAATTTCATATTCTTCATTTTAAGATTAACACGAATTACCTTCAACTTATTATAAAACTAGCTTCTTGCGTTTCCCGAATTAAATTTATCAATAAATGAGGATCACTTTCAAGAACTTTGGCAATAGAAAAACCTATTTTTTTCTTTATATTTATTCGAAATCATTATCGATTTTTTATAACAGCACAGTAGTAAATAATCCCATTTTTAAGACCCGTTATATTGCTCTTTGGATTTATGATAGTACAGGCCTGTCAACTATACTGGCTACTGCTCCAGTTGCTGACACCCATTAAATATCCAATTCCTTCATCAACGTAAATCAGAAACAAATAAATCATATGAATAAAAAAGCAAAGCTAAGGTATTAGTTGTTCCTGGGGCATTAAGTGGACCGTGAGAGAACTTTCAAATTATCCACTCATTATTTTGATTGCGATTTCTGGCCAGACTAAAGCAAAGCAGAATGGAAAGAATGTATGAAATGGAGGTCTAGGAGGTCCCGAAATGTTATTATTCCCATTTTTAAGGAGGATACCAGGTACTGGTACACTGCCATCTATTGGTGGTTTTATCCTAGGTTGGTTTATGTATTTATTTTCAATTTTTTTTTCTGTGTATTAAAATAGTTAAACAAAGCCATATTATTGTTATGTAAGTATTTAGCTATAATGCTCTCGCACAATCTCCACTGCCTTGTAATACCTTGCCTTGTGACGGGGAGAGAGTAGCTCAGGGAATTCTTTGAGTCCGGCTTTTCCCTACTCAGGTGGAGGGACAAGCATGGTTCGGAGTTCACTTGATTGGAAATATTGTACATAGATATGATTGTGTTTTTAGAAGACAAATTTTATTTTTACTCATGTTCTAATCCTTTTTTATATACTATGTATTTATTTATTATTATCATTTTTTATTTAGTTTTTGTATCTGCGTATTGTATGTATGAACACTTGTAAATCAAATTCTTGTCCTTTAATGTGGTAGATTGTATTTCTATTCAATAAAATTGTTACAGTCTATGAAAACGAACAAAAATAATGTTATTGAATATTTAATAGTTAACTGTTGCATTATAAAGGAAGGAGATGGTCCGGGTGGCGGTTATAAATAGGCTAAATAGTGGTAAAACTATTTTTATTAAAAGCCAACGTTCGACCCGACTTTGCAGGTCTTCTTCAGGGCTGAAACGGACAAGATACAAAAAGATAGAGTATTGTGGAAGTTAAATAATATTTAGCCACGTTGGATTTTAATAAAAATAGTTTTACTACTATTTAGCCTATTTATCACCGCCCCTTGGACTATCTCCTTCCTTTAAAAATAATCTTAAGTAACAAAAAAAAAACGATGAATTTTTTTGTAAGTTGATGCTTTTAATGAGAGGCTTATTTAATTGAAGTATGTACACACGAAGGCCTATGTGTTGTTAGGTCGTTGTTTGTTTGATTGATGTAGGTGTTCAAAAAAAAAAATTGTCACTGATTTTTTTTATTTATTTCTTTTTTTTCCCACCCTGTGACTTGCTCAATCAGAACATCCCACGTCCGCCAGTTGGCCTCAATTGCCTGGTTCGCTCTGAACAGGGGTAGAAATGAAGCCAGTTCGCTACAGATAAAATTCAATGGCGAATCTACCGTCAACTAAGTACCTTTTTATCTCGTTTCTGCTTCTCCCAACTTCAAATGTCAAATTTAGGGTTGTACAACTTCTATATTCCAACAAATATCTGCTAAAATCTATAATTTAAAATATTCTTCGCATGAATCATTTTCAGGAATCATTACGAGTAACTTAACGGCATTTATTTATCAAATATTCATTAAAATGTAATAATTTAAGCGGCTTAGTATTGTTGTTGATGCTTCTTGAAAATCCTCTGGGGTATGAGATATTTAGTCCTTGTTTTGAAATATTTTCATTTATTGACGGATTAAGGTTTGGAATAACATAAATGAAAAAACAATTTAGGATTACTTAACTGCGGTGAACAAGGATTACTTTAGGATTTATAAAATAATAAAAAATATATTTCCAACAGAGGGGATTAGAGGATGGAATAAAATACATATTAATCTTAAATATCGTTTTTTTTTTTCAATTATTCATGATGGTAGCAGGTACATTAAATAAATTTGATGTGATATCAGAGAGGTCAAATAAGACGAGGTCGTTAGTCTTACTATCGATATTTCCAACATATAAATTTCCTTCAAGAGGAATCATAGACAGCAAATATGAAGAATAATCCTGGGAAGACTAAATACATGAGAATTGGAAAGAAAATCCGAAGGATGATGAGGGTACTAAGGATGGGTACAGAGATTAGAGCAGGTCGAGAGTTTTAAATATTTGGGAGCTCATCTCTATGATAGTAGGTACATAGACGAAGAAGTGGTCCAAAGAATTGGAGCGGCAGGGAGGATGTTCAGTATGGTCAGTCGGGATTTCCTGGGAAGAAGAGAGGTCTCAAAGCGGACCAAACTTACACCGACATTCCTCCCTAACCTATCTTACTCTTCAGAATCGTGGACCCTCACCGCCAAACACAGAAGCCAGATACGGAACGCCACCATACGGGCTAATCTCAACGTCAAACCGGCGGATACCATTCTGGAGGAGCACAGACTAAGGTGGTTTGGACATCTTCTTAGCATGAGTCCAGATAGAAGCGCCAGGAAGACTTACGAAACCTGCACGGAAGGGAAAAGACCCAGAGGAAGGTAAAAAGGAAGCATGCAGGAAGCGCGGAATATATTGGAATAGTAGAATAGAGTTTGGACAAGAGATAAGCAGGACCCTCATACCAAGGAGAGGTAGAAGAGGGAATGACTATGATGATGATGATGATTAAAGAGGTATTTTTGATAAAATATGATTGTTGTTTTTTTCATAGCATTAACAAATCTTTTTTTCTTAGTTCTTTTGGATTGTTAAAAATAGGTGATTGCAAAAAGTAAAGTATTATGTAACATAGAAATTCTATATGCATCTTAAAATACAAATTTCACGGAAACAGCTTTGTTATGAACTGTCGATTTTACTTTTGAAAAATATTTGATTTTTGCGTTGAATTCTATTCATATCCGAATCAGAAAGGTATCTTTAAAGTTCTTGTAAAAAATAATTTTAAAATTTATTTTCTTTTTGTTAAACTTGAACCTATTTTTAATTTTTCACTCACTTGTATCTGAAAGTTCAAGGGATACAAAAGGCATGATTCAGTTTTTCTCTTATTTTTTTTTTTATTATTTACTTATACTAGAAAAAAGATCATGATTTAATTTAATAATGAATCCAATTTATTTTTCTTACAATAATTTAATAATAATTTGCAAGATAGATATTCTATACTCCAGAAAATAGATCCTCTCCTCCGTTAATAATTAATTGGGCTTTAGCACTAGCTTGGGGTTTCTGCCAAAATTCAGGACTTGGCAGTTCTCTAGACCAGAGGTAAATATTCACAAGAGGCTATGAATTTCAAATGAATTGCTTAACTTTATTAATACTAAAATAAATATATTGCGGCTCATGAATTTATTATTTAAATTATAATTAACAAGCATATTTGACAATACGTTTGAGTTAATCCATTTAGCCATTTTCTTCATTCATTATGAATGATTAACTTTTTCAATGACCAAGGTGACATAACATGAGTCGATTATTTCCAAAGTGTACTCTATTTTTTTTAAAAATCGAGATAAGTATCGATTCGCACGTGAAAACGCTTAATGGAGCCAATGGTGCAATTATTTTCTTTTTTTTCACGGCATATAATTAAACTTCCATTTCCTAAGTATACTTTAAAAAATACTTTATACTTTTACTCAGAAGCTTTTCTAACCATTTTATTAAAATTGAAAATTTCCATTATAATAAAAAAAGTTATTTTTTACAGTACAATTTTTTCTAACTTTTCCTGTATTTGAATTTGAACTTTTAGTACTATCACTGCAAGCAAAGTTTTTAAAAAATATCATTCAAATTAAAAATTATTTTATTTACATATATATATATATATATGTGTGTGTCTGTGTATGTAACATATTAAGTTATAATAATGATTACATGTTTTAATTACCTTACTCGTGTTATAATAAAGTGGTGTGATTGTTATTTTTGAGAAATCTATTTTATACGTTAGGAATAATCTAATAAAAATCTACATAAGATATAAAATAAAAACTATATTATTCTTAGTAAAGTATATAAACATAGAATTATATTTAAACATAGGAAAATTATACACACACACACACACGTTCCCGAATCCTTAAAATACCCTCGGGAAGTGGAAGGAATTTGTTACTTATTGTTTATATTGTATTGTCATGTATACTGTATATGTAAATAGATTAAATAAACATTTTGGGGGTTAGGAAAAAAAAAACACACACGCGTTTTATATCTTACAATTATTATTTATTAATTAGTGTGGGAGGTTTGATACTACTTATTTGTCATAGATTATAAAGTTATGAAGTTGAGTTTTGTCATTTTTGTGTGCGCCGTTTCAGTGATTTCTTGTCATAGTATCCTATTGTTTGAGTCATTGGGTTATCTATCATATACTGCTGTAAGCTCAAAAAATCCTTATACTCCAAAATAAATTTATTGTTTTATTGTTAGAAGCTGCAATTCTGATAAAAAGTATAATAGATAATATTTATTGTATACTGGGGCAGTATTTTTTTTTAGATTTTTAGTGATAACGTATCATCCCAGGCTTTTGGATCATCATTAGGCATGTTACCTGCGCTCAGAGATGGACAAATGCTACTTAGTACTGAGTACCAAGTATTTTACTCAAGTACTTACCTTTCTTGAGTAACAAATAATTTAATTATTACTTCAGTAAATGTCAAACGATTAACCGAAGTAGTGATTCAATTCCCAATAGTGATTCAATTTGAGTAAAATACTTAGTGCTCGGTACTCAGAGTAGCATTTGCCCATCGCTGGCATTTCTGAAGGTATTCTATCCATCATCCATGGTACGTAGACCAGGCCACAATAATTTCTTCAGTCAAGTTTTTATAAATATTAATTTACGTCATGAATATACTATCTCCTCACTATAAACTCAGTCCATATTGTGGCAAAATGTTATATTACTCAATAAAATAGTGTATAAATATTAATTATGAATTAATTAGTTTTAACAAGTTTTGAGGGACAACGTGATCTATGAAAGGATTTAGTGTTCCGAAGTATATTCATAAATCTATAATAAATTTGGGAATTGCTAATTTAGGGGTGCTTTTTAGTGATTAGCATATAATGGTATGTGTTGGTAACATGGATCCATATCTTTAATATCCATCGCTACGGCTAGACGGATAATGTATCCAGGTAGCATATCTGTCTAATTGGAGCTATGACAAATGTCACCGAAACGTCCCAAGACACGCCGAGCAGGTCGTGTTCCATGTTCTGTGCATACCCACTGCTTCGGTTGAGGTAGAGGCATCAATTCATGACTGCTTTTGGCGATATAACTTAATTTATTTATTTTTAAGTTATGTAATAGCGGTAAAAAAAAAAATGTTTTAGGTCTCGTCTTATATAAAAACTATAAAATTTTAGTTCAATATTTTCTAGAACTAGTGTTCGTCCACTAATCGAAATTCGACCATAATCATTGTTGAAAATAGGAGTAAAACATATGAATTCTCATTTTGCCAACATTTTTTTTTTTACTCGTTCATTGTATGCCCGAGAACATACACTTTTATATGTACTTATCCTGTAAGACAGGTAAGTATCATTTGTGTACTTTTTTAATTATTTGCAAATAAAATTCTATCGCTCCTTTTTTTTTCCGGGTATATGTGATTATATGCATAAATTGAAAGGGCTTTAAGGAGAAGACTTAAGCAAAGTTTCATTAAAATCGTTACTGCCACTTAGGCGTTTTAGTCTACAGCGATATAGACATTTTTCGGACACCATTTCGAAACTAAAGGGCGGATTGAAATGTAATTTATATGCATATATTCCTGAACTTGATAGCATTGTTGTATCAAAATTATTTTAGTTTCGAAATAGCAGCCGTTTAGAGATTTCATATATCCATGTTTTAGTTATTTATAGTGACAGAAAATAAAATTTTTAAAAAATTTAAAGAAATTAAATAAAATTTCAAAAATTAATATTTGTAATCGACCAAGAAACGGATTCTTTCCTTCTCTCTCTCTCAACTCATAATTTGACTTCCTCCGTTTTAAGGTAAAATGTTTTTATAATAGAAAAAAAAAGAAAAACGTAGCTTTTCTGTGGTACCGATGGACCTATTGTTTTGAGATAAATGTAATTAAAGAACTTTATCATAAAAAATCTTATTCGGACAAGTATTAGCTGAGATTTCGGTTTTGAACTTCATACACTTTTTTTCTTGTGTGAGTAATGAACACACTTTTTCATGAAAATACCCTTACACTTTTGGTTTTTTAATGCTTTGGGAACTATCCATTTCCCGGAATATTCCATCCCTGACGCTTCTTTGAAATCTTATTAAATTTGCTACTTACAAATCTCTAATACAAATCGAGTGCTATATAATATCGATATATTTACGTCTATTTTGAAATAATAAACCATTATGCAATCATTTGATTTTTTGTTTTGGATTGAATTGTTGGCCAGGTATTGTACAAAAATATTCTGTTTCGCCGTGAGTTGTGTAACATCATCCTTCCCTCGACTCACAGCTCAATTATTTTTCAGTGTCAGATTCATCGAGGGAAACCCTTTTAGAATATGAAATATAAAACTTTAAACCTTGATAATCCTTCAATTTTTAGTTTTAGCTCGATTTTAAGTATTTTATTCTTTTTTGTTTTTATATTAAGTATAAATTCCCTAAACAATGGTCATTGCATCAAAAAAATTATTGAAATATTTGAAAATATGTATTTTAATTTAAACTTATTTTTTAAACGATTGGCAAATGGTTAATAAGCATTCTATGATAATCACACGAGATATCAAATATCAGAATAAATTGTCTTTCATGATGGGTCAGCAAACTGAAACGTCTGACTAAAGGAATAAAAATAAAGAATTACCTTTGGAAGAGATGTTTTTCAATCATAAAATCTAGAAATATTATCCCTGATTTAAAAGAGGATTCTTTGAAAAATATATCTCTATGTAGATTCAATGATATGATTAGTGAACCAACAGCATTCTTCCAAAAACATTTTAAAAATAATGTTGAAAATTAAGAGTTTTATCTCGTAACTTAAAAATAATGAAAATAGTATTCTTACTCCGATCGGATCAGTAGATAAGGACTCCTTAGCCGAAGCTGTTGGGTCGGTACCAATTACCTGCTACTCTTACACTCTTACTACCCCTTAGCTAGCCTATCCTAGTTCACTATCGGCTCTTAACTGGATCGGCTAGGCTGTTCAAGAAGTATATGGGTAGTTTGCAGGCAGCTTGTTTTCTAGTTAGCCATCGAATGGCTGGGCATCGATTCGTGTTTCGTTTCGTTAAACAAGTATTCTCTAGTAATGTAGGTTTCATATCCGAGAGATCTGCTATACCTACAGTAAGGAAGTTAGTATTCGGAATGTATCGCAAATGAAACAGTTAGATAATAGTTATATTTGAAACGAAAAATAAATAAAAATAGAACCTCCTTCCATTAGGATCTCAGGAAGAATAATAATAATAATAAGGCTTAGCGAACCCGAAGGTTCGATGCCGACACCACCAATCGCTTATTACACACCTCCCTCCACCGTTCGCCGTCCAAACCCAGTCCCTTCAGATCGGCTTTAATGCAATCTTCCCACCTTCGCTTCGGTCTACCCCTCGGACGCTTACCATTCGGCACAGCAAATATTAACCTTTTAGGAATTCTCTGGTTACTAAGCTCAACAACTTTACAAGCCCATTTGATTCGCCGCGATGAAATTACATCAATTATATTACCCGGATACAGCTCACGCAATTCGGCGTTGTGTAACCGTCTGAACTCTCCGGTTAACTCATCCTTCTTCGGTCCGAATATTCTACGCAATACTTTATTTTCAAAAACCTTAAGACGCTGCTCATCCCTTAATGTAAGCGGCCAAGTTTCGCATCCATAAAGAACTGTAGGCAAGATAATTGTTTTATAGATTCTAATTTTTAAGTTTCGGGACAAGAGGCGCGAACTAAGTAGTTTTGTCACAGAAAAATAACATGCATTCCCTGCCTTCAGTCTAACCTTAATCTCTTCTTCAATTTCGTTTTTTCTAGTTATCGTAGAACCTAGATACCTAAATTTATCTACCTGTTCAAACATATTACCATCTATATCGATATCACCAGTAGTATCGCCATTTTTGCAGCTAACCATATATTTTGTTTTATCCACGTTTATTTCGAGTCCTAGTTCTTTACCGGCTTTCATTAACGTTGTCGTATTTAGTTTTATAGTTTCAACGTCTTCGCTTAACAGTACCAGATCATCAGCATAGCCCAGCACGGATGTTGTCCCGCCCAGATCCAACCCTTTCTCGGTTCGCATTACCTCCCTAATGGCATGTTCTAATGCCAAATTGAACAGGACAGGCGAAAGAGAATCCCCCTGTTTTAAGCCCGAACGAACCTCAAATTTTTCGGACAAATTATTACCGATTCTAACTTTATTGAGTGTCTCCGTCAAGCACATCTTGACTAGATTTACTAGTTTTTTTGGAATCCCCTGCTCGATTAGAATATTATACAGTTTCTGGCGGTCAATAGAATCGTAAGCCTTTTTAAAATCTATATACAGCTGGTGAACAATACCGTTATACTCCAATTTTTTCTCTAATATTTGCCGTAAAGAAAATATTTGATCAATAGTCGAACGATTCCGTCTAAATCCGCATTGGTATTCTCCGATAATTTCCTCGGCGTATTCCGTGATTCGACTGGTTAAGATTGAAGTGAATATTTTATAACATACCGGAAGGAGTGAAATTCCTCGATAGTTATTACAATCCGACCTCGGACCCTTTTTGTGAATCGGAATAAGAATAGATTCTTTCCATTCTTCAGGTAATTTCTCGTTCACCCAGATCTTTTTAACCAACTGATGTATTTTAGAAACTCCAGCTTCCCCGCATGCCTTAATTAGTTCAGTAGGAATATTATCGATTCCCGCTGCTTTATATGATTTTAATTTTCCGATAGCTACTTCAACTTCCTCTTTACTTGGTCCTTCTATTAATGGTTCAGCACTCTGGTACTCAGAAGGAGGACACAGATCATAATTTCCCGTATTTAAAATATTGTCAAAGTGGTCCTTAAACTTATTCAATATGTCAACCGGATCGGTCAGAATATTGTTATTATCATCCCTAATTCCAGACGTTACGGGCCCTGCACATTTACGTGATCTGTTTATACCTTTGTACATGTCTCTTACGTTATTTTCGATTCTATTAGTTTCTATTTCTATTATTTTATTTTTAAGATACTCCCTTTTTTTATTTTTGAGCAATTTGGTCGTTTCGTTCTTTGAGATTCGGAAGTATTCCAAATTGTCTTCGCTAGGATTATTTAGAGCTTTTAATTTAGCGGCTTTTCTTTTTTCACACATGTTTAAGCAATCTTCATCAAACCAAGGTTTGTTATTCTTATTTTCCTTTTTTCCTAGACACGAGTTACCGACCGCTTTAATATTATCCCTGATCTCTATCCATAACTTGTCAATATCCTCGTGGTCCTCGTCAGGAAGCTCTAAAGCTTCAAACCTATTCTTAACATCTAGCTCGAATTGGTTTCTAATTGATGGAATTTTTAATTTTTCCAAATTAAAATTCTCAAAATCGAAACGGTTTTCTTTTCTCTTTTTTATATTAAGTTTTTGTCGAAGTTTCGCGATTACTAATTCATGATCCGACCCACATTCTGCTCCGCGATAAGACCGTACATTAATTATACTGCTTTGCCAGCTATGTTGTATCAAGACATGATCGATTTGATTTCGTGTTTGCGAATCCGGTGATGTCCAAGTATATTTATGAATATCCTTGTGTTTAAACGTCGTACTTTTAATTATCAGGTTTTTCGAGATGGCAAAGTTTATCAGACGGATCCCATTATCATTACTATATTCGTGCAAACTTTCTTTACCAATCGTCGGAATATAAACTTCTTCCCTTCCTACCTTTGCGTTCGCGTCACCTACAATCATTTTCATGTAGTTTCGCGGTAGTTTATCATAAACCCATTCGAGTTTATCGTAAAATTCACTTTTGACTTCATCGTCACTGTCTTCGGTCGGACAATGTATGTTTATTAATGCGATTTTAAACCAACGTCCCTGAAATGTAGCTACCGAAATTCTATCACTAAAGAATTGTACGTCCCTCAAAGCGGATAATAATCTACTCCTAATTAGAAACCCGGTACCCAAACAATGATTCCCGCTTCCTCCGTACCAAATAGTGTACTTTCCTTCCCTCATCGAGCCCTCCCCTGGCCAGCGAACCTCTTGCAGAGCCACGACATCCAAATTGTACCCATTTACCTCATTCGCGACCGATTTTAGCCCCCCTGCTGTGTTTAAACTCCTTACGTTCCACGTACCAATATTTAAATCCCTATATTTCAACTTGCGGCATGAATCCCCTAAAGCAGTCCCCACCCGGAGACCCGAACGGGGGACTAGTTTACCTCCGGATAATGAGCGTTTTACCTTAGGGAGATCCATGACTTTTTGTGGTGTTTGGTGAACTAAAGATATGTGAGTAGGGCGTTCAATCCTACGGCACACCCTCCAGCAAGTCTGGTGGGCCCCTACCTCCAGCAAGTCTGGAGGTCCCCTCCCTCCAGCAAGTCTGGAGGGCCCCTCTCATTGTTGGTCAGCGAGTCCATCGGACTTAGCCGGGAGGAACTTCCAAGGAATTTCCACCGACCATCCCCACATCCGCCACCCGTGGGACGCTCCCCATACGCGGTAATGAGCCCGCGCGAGGCAAGAAGAGAAAAAAAAAAATCTGAAGCACTCCACTACTATAAAATATTGACATGAAAGTTGTGGGAATTCTAATGCTATTACTAAATAAACTTATAAGTTTGATTTCTAAGTAATCTCCGATGACCAATGTGGATTCCATTATTCAGCGATGTCATCGTGTGGTAGATGTGGTCTCCTCTGCATTGCGGCGTGTTCTGTCTCGGGAGTACACTCGACCTAGAATAGGCTTTTGATCGAGTCAGTCACCCAGGACTGCTTTACAAATTCCGTAAATTCCTACAGCCTACATAATTTCTTATTAATGGGGACGAGGTGGCCGAATGGGCTAAAGCGTGTTGCACATCATCGCGAGTTGCACGTCAACCAGATATATGAAGTTTTGAGAGATTAAAAAAAGTACGAGTTCGCGTCCCAGTGCCGGAGGGGTTTTTAAATTCCCCGCTCTCACCACCCTGGACGGGAAAAACCCAAATAGCCTATAGAGCGAGATTTTGTATGTTTCTAAGTTTAGTAGTCATTGGAATTTCATTCCACATGGACTCCAAATCTGTCTGTCTTTTAGCAATGTTTTTACATCACTCGGCTCGTATAAGAGGTGGGATATTCATATGAGCAGCTTCTTTAGCAGCTTTATCCGCTGCCTCATTTCCTGGTACCCCGGAGTATCCTGGAGTCCAGAAAAAAATTATATATTTATTAAGATTGCTTATAATTTCTATGCATTGGTGGATTCTGTTAATTGTAGGGCCGTTGCTTGAAGGGCGGAGATAGAATCAGAACATATTACTATTTCCGAGCTTTCTATATTTATTGATAAATGTAATGCTGCAGAAATAGCCTGCAATTCTGCGGTATATATTGTTGAGGTTGGGGGTAATTTATACTTATTGGGTATCCCATAATTACTGCAAAATCGACATCATTCTGTTTGGATCTATCTGTGTATATCATGATCTGAATATTTTTGAATTTCTTTTAGGAATTTAAATTTATTGAAGTCTGTGTTTTTGTTCTTAAAAGTGGGGTCTATTTTAACTGGTATTTTCAGGTTGGCGATCTAAAAATTCTTCTGTTTTTTCGGCTAGAACTATTCCACGGTTTAGTCTCTTTTTCAACTTATTGTGTCCATCGATGCTTTCATAAAGCTGGTCCCACGTCTTTTTAGCTTGACATGTGAAATAGCTGCTTATACCTGAAGTAGTGTACAATAGTGTGTGGTTTCTAGTAGTATATTCGTGACCTCCAAATTAAATGATACTACTTCTTTGGCTGACATATCTGTCTCTTCATTTCCCATAATACCCTCATGTGATGGTATCCAGAACATCACTAAGTTCTTATTTATTCTCAGATGTATACATCTTCTATAATACTACCAATTCTGTAAACATTTTTACAATAAAAGAGAAAACATTATCAGTAATAAATATTTATATGTAGTACCATAAAATGACTAATTAAGAGAACACTTATATCTTAAGAATGTTTGTTATTTATTTGAATTATGGCGGTTTCGTTTATCTATAAATTGTCATTTATAAATTCTTAAAAAATAAAAATATGGTTATAAATTGTTTAGGATTTATATTATAAGAAAAATGAAATATTTCGGATTTGATAAATCTCGTTTACAACGACCACAAAACATGTTTTTAATGATTTATTTAATTTCAAGTGAAACAAGAGTGATTAGGTAGTATTTTATTTAAATACTTTTCTTTTCCTTGTTGCCAGAAGAGTATCGGCTACTTACCAAAGGGTTAAGTATTATCTATCTAAAAGTTGCTACCGCTTAGTAATTTTCTTTGACTTATTTTTATTGTATTTCTTTTAAATGAAATATGGATTGCACTTTTAAAATATTCAAAACATCACCCACTCGACAAGTTAGCCAGTAATTCATGAGGTGGTAACACCCCGGGTATTCAGAATGAGTAGAGATTAATGGTCAGTTTTGTCTTACTTTTTCATTAATTCAGGGCTCTAATAATTAATCAAATTTCTTCTGCTCGGCTTCTGTTGTGGCTCATCAATTTTATCTAAGAAAGGGATAATGTATTCCCATCGACAGGTGTTATAGTCAGGTGATATATTGAGCCGCATTCAGAAATAGGTCAGATTGAAATCAGAAAAAAATCGTGGTTCTGTTTCATTGTAGTGCCAGAATAGAAGTCAGGTAGAGTTTTATTCGATTGAAGTTTTAAAGTCATTTTATTTCCAATGAAAGATTTTTTATTTTTTTATTTTTATTGATGGTATTTACAACTGTATTACATATAATACATTCAGTAAATGTGAACGAAAGAATATAATAACATGAAACCACTTGTTGAGAAACTACCCTCTAGTAACACTCTAAAAATGTATTACGTGAGGTACGTTAAACAAAAAAATATTATATTGAGAAAGAGACTTTAATAAGAAGTCTTTTTAGCCTCAATAATTAAAATACTTTATTGTAAATTTACCCAAATTTTCGCCTCTTTAAGCCTCTTCAAGGATAAAATCTGATTTTGCAGTATATTAGGAATTTTTATCTGAATAAAAATAAACAAAAATTAATTCAGATAATTTAATACTAGACATCACCCCATCTATAAAACTCCCAATAACATTAAAAACGAATATTAACAAGTCAACAATAAGTATTTTTTAAAAAATAATAATAATAAAATAAAAAGAAGCTCAACAGAATGAGACCAATTCTTCAGGGAGGGAGAGGCGTTGCCAACATTAAAATATTTAAATACTATATAAATAAAAATGACTGCTGTTTTAATATAAATTATTCAACTATATTAATTATCTATCATTAATTTTATTACAATTTAATTACTTTTTTCATGTACACATTTTTATTTTTAATATTATCTAACTCAGCAGAAACACCTGTAGAAGCTATAGAATATCTGTGACGTCATTCAGCTGAGATATTAGATGCCTTTATTGTTATCTTATGAAATTATCTAATGTTTGTCGTCATTTTATGATATACATTAATGTGGAAATATCATTTTTACGAGGGAATGTTATTACTTCACTTAGCACAAATATTTATTGTCGCCATTGCCAAACAAATGGCTAACACGATAATAAAACCAGCTTTATGGAGGTATGTTATTGTTATCGGATCTTATTTTCAAGTACCTCTTAAGTTGTATTCACTGCTAAAGTAAGAGTTCCATTAGTTTATGTTTATATTTTATATTAAATCAATATTTTGATAGAAAATTTCTAACGATTCACCAATTCTGATGTCATCAGGACAGACGAAAAAAGACACATGCATTCAAAAAGAAAAGAAAAAAAAATGTGTTTTATATATATATACCAGAGAGATCTTACTAGGCCACCCAAATACGTAATGTAAGAAACGGGAGGATGCATAAACGAAGTTTATATTTATTTATTTATTTACGAAGTTTATATTTAACAGCTGATTAGAAGGGATGAGAGAAAAAAAAATCTGGTGCGCGCAATACATAACTTTCACTTACCGCTCTACTTTGAATAGAAATTATCTTCTGGCAATGTTGGGCTACTATAAAATTTTTGAAGTGCATTTTAAAAGAAGCTAAAGCTTAAAGCTTACAGATAACAAATCATTAAGACCATTAAAATTACAAAAAGTTTATTTATTACATTTACGGTGACTAACTGAAATTTCAACATTTTTGAGTGATGTCATTTTAGTGATATTTATAGTTGGAAAAGTTGTATCTATTCAGACAGTGAGTAAGTTGATTTCAGAGTAAGTGATCGCAGTGTTGAAATATAAAACTGTGAATTAATATAAAGGTATAAATTTTGCCACTAGAAACATCACTAAAATTAATAATAAAGAATGTTGAAATTGCAGTCATTCTGTCAACCGAAAGGCTCATTGATGCCTAGAGAAACTTGAAAATATCTGAATATTTAACCTATAAATGATTTATAGGTTACTGTTATTTTCCATTTTAAAGATTACTAAAATGAAAATACGTGATTTTCATTGTCTGCCATGGATAGATCAAAAGTTGTCACCCTAATTGTAAGTGGAAAATGTTGTGATTTCACAAAGAGAAAATTCATAAAATTATTCACTAATTTAATTTTCTAAAAGGTTTCTTGATGGTTTTTTGTAATAAACGGCCAATAGATACTTAATTAGTTAAATATATTTTCATATCTAGAGTTATTAAAGAACAGTAAATATATTTAATGTTATAGTCATATCCACGAAATATTTTTATATTTCACTTCTTTTACACAAGTACAATGAAACAGTATTTTAAATAATGTCATTGCCTTGATCCGGTGGATTTTAAATACCTCTTTCAAACTAAAAAAAATGTTAAACTTTAATAACAAAATTTCATTTAATTTCCTTGAAAACATGTGATTTACGTTAAATAAAGTTAGTTTTCAGAAATTATTATTAATATTTTTTTTCGTCATTCTTCGTTACTTTCTACAACTTTATTTGTTTTTTTCTGAACTTCTCCGCTTTCCAACGATATATTATACGTATACATTTTGAGTGTAATTTCCGGAAATTCATTTTTCCTTTTTTCTCAGTTTCCAATTATCATATTCTTTCAAATTTCATATTTAGCCATTTTTTATAGGTACTGTCAATAAAAGAGAGTCAATTTTTTTTAAATCAATCTTATAAAGGTACTTTAGGGGAAGACGTGTTTGAACATTGGACATTTAAGACCTGTAAAGTGACATCTGTGGGGATAAGACCTAATTTATATTAAAGGCCACTTAATTATACAATGATACACCGAGTTTAATCAAAATCGTTAGGGCCGTTTTTGAGAAAACTGTGAAAATGTGTTTCAGTGTTGATATAAAGTAGGACTTTTTAAGGAACCGATTTTAAGGAAAAGGTAGCTATCACAGATAAGGTATGTACCTATCTTAAATACGTCAGTTTCGTACGACTTTTCGTTTGAGTTACACTGTTCATATACACACAGAAACACAGACCATTTTTCGGGACTTGCTTATTTGGACTCACAGGACCACAAAACGTGTATTTCCGCTAAAAATTCAGATTAAAAAAATTTCACTATCGCGATACTTTCCCTTGCTATATACTACATATATGATGAAAGTAAAAATATGCGTACCAAAAAACTTAAAAAATGTAATAAAAATATGTTCAATAAATTAAGTAATATGGTGTGAATGGATTATGTTACTAATGTCTGTTGCTACTAATGTCTTTAGTTTTGAAACAAGTCATTTTTTTTTGTTTTGTTTTTTTCATTTTACATATATGTGATCTTGTTTTATTATATTCTGTTCTATGTGATACAGCCTAAATTAGCGAAACGTTGGCAGCTCAACTGTTCAGCTGTATGTTAGAGACTTATGACTTAATGGTTTGAAATTTTCCATTTATATCCTAATTACAGTATATATCTTTTTGAGTTACATGTTCATTCATTGTATTATTATTTTAAATTAATGTCAGACCATCAGTTAATTGTCGTTACACGTAAATTACTTACAGCTACTGACAATATTGGCGGACCACGACAACGAAAATTAAGAGCAACTGGTGTATTTCTGAATTTAGATCAGGCATTTGACCAAAGTGTTATGTTTATACTTAATATCATACTACTTTACACATACTGTATCATTTTTCAATCATCCTACTTTTTTTTATTTATATGATATTTACAACTGTATACAAAAAATACATCTGGTAAATTCGCACATGGATATAATGACATGAAACACATGTTGATGAACTACCCATTGGTAGCACTCTAATAATATGTCTATATTAGAAGATCACGTGGCCATCTTCTTTTCAGACGCCTCGGAGGGTTATCAGGAATTTAATAGGAAGCAAGGTTAGAAACAAGAGGGTTGGGATGTTTATGAAGTTTATTATGGAAGGACAGATATCTGGATTTTGCCAAATCTGATACATAAGGAACATTAAGGTCATTATGGATAATTTTATTTGTAACAAAGTAAAGAGCATTGAGGATTTTAAGAAGGATTTTGGATTGTAAGGATTGGATGCGAGAGGAATTTGAAGGTTTGATGGAGCCCCATAGGTCAACCCCGTAAGTCCAAATAGGCCTTATTATAGTCATGTAAATGAGTCTTTTATAATTAATTGGCAGGTTAGAGCGTTTGTCTAGTAAGTGTTGAAGTAGTCGGAAACGTCGAGCAGTTTCTTGTCATTTCAGTCTGGTATGAGGATTCCAAGTTAGACGTTTGTCCATATGGAGTCCTAGGTAACTATCATTCTACTTTGACAGGTTTTTCTCACTCCGCCATCATAACATATACTCTGCGAAGAAATACCTGTCTTTCACTATTTAATAGTTGTTTTTTTTCTTTATCTTTCACAACGTAATTTTCCCACAGTTTAATTTTTATTTAACTGTGAAACATTATTTCATCGATTTTATAAGACGTCACCAAAATGTTAGGTTATTTTTATTTTTTTTTATTTTAATTTAACAAAAAAAGTAAATACTTTGTAATGCTTTCACTTATTAAATCTTAAAATCAGTGGTAGGGGAAAAGTTGAAGATAATATTTCTTGAGAGGCAGCGTAGCCAACTGTTGCTTTGCGATAGTTGGCCAAGTTGCTGACCTCCTGGGAAATTATGACTTGGGATCATGGAATATTCCCCTCACAGCTTGAACTAACACAACTGAATCCCACGCTCAACTTTCTCATCTGCCAATAATTGGATTTTACCTCACTACCGATACCAGTCGTTAAAACTTAACCATATCCCAGTATATATACCCCTACTGTCAATATGGATTATTTTCTATCCTTTCCTTATTACGTTATTCACGTTTCTTTTATTATTATTTTTTATAACGTATTGCTAAACGTTTTTTTGAAACTTATGAATACATTCTAGTCCTGTTTCGTGGTACGATATTTAAAATAGAATATTTTAATCGAATTATTATAATAATATACATTTTATATTTATAAAATCATTCTCTTATAAATCGTAGCAACATTTTTTAGGATTTTTTTTAATGTATATAATATAAAAATTTTAAATGCAGAAATAGTAGATAATATAAAATTCCAGTTCTCAAGGTAGTTGAAAAATTAATCTACATACTAGTTCATTTAGTCTTTCGCTTAGAACAAAAATATTCCAAAATACATGATTCTTAAAAATTGCAGATGCTTGAATTTTGGAAATCATTCAGCAGCCCCTTTCAGTATTTCTCAGTAATTCAGTCGCAGTGCATTTTGAGGTAAACATATATGGTTACCAATTTTAGAAGATTAAACCGATAAAAATGAGTATTAAAAACGCTAAAAGTTAGCTTGCGTGAATAGTTAATCCAACAAAATGATCACATGACGTTTTTATAATCATATTTCAGTATATTTTTTATAAATATATATTTTATTTTTTATAGTCATTAATGTTATTGATTTAACTTATAATTTTGTTGCTAAAAAAAAATGTCTGATCTCGGAAATTCCTTAAAAGTACCAGGCTTTTATTTTATTGATAGTTTATTGAATGATAATACAATCTGCCTCATGAAGGGCAACAAGTACTAGTGCTTTAGAATTCGACTTGTATCCATTCGCCCATTCTAAGAAAGTATTGCATGCCTTTAATGGCGTTTGTAGGACTTATGACAAATAAAATGGAAATTAAAAAAAATTGCATTGAAATAAAAATTAATATTACAAACGTTTATCTCAACGTAACCCACAACTATTTTATTTACGAAAACTCTTGCAATTGGGACGTTTTCAATCTGGAGGAGGGCAAACTTGGTCTATTTAATTAGGTACTAAAAAATTGTAAATACCCATTTCATTTCTACTTGGATCGTAACACAATTTAATCACAAAATCGTCAAAAAAAGTGGACTACAAAATATTGGGCCGTTTGTCCTATACAACCTCGTTATTTTGAAAAATTGGGGTGTAGGTCACGCCAAACGGCTCAATATTTTTAAAGACTACTTTTTTTATCGATGTTCTTATTAAATTATCTTACGATCCAAGTAGAACACCAATGGGTATTTACGAGTTTAAAGTACCTAATTAAATAAACAAAGTTTGCCCCTTCTAGATTGAAAATGTCCCAATTTCAAAAGTTTTGGTAAATAAAATAGATGTAGGTTACAATGAGATTAAACTATTTACGAAGTTTCAGGAAGATGTTAATAATTCGATAAGAAAGGGTCTGTATCATGGACTAATAAGCAAACAGTAAACTTACTCGAATTTCTCACCTGTTGGTCATTCATCAAAAAACTATTAATAAAGTGTATACTAGATTTTATCATCTTTAACTCCTAAAGTGAAATGGAAAATTTTGTTTGGAAACTTCAAATTCAGATTTAGCATCCTAAAAAAATGAAAAGCGAAGAGAAACCAACTTTTTGAATTTTTTCCACATTCCCCTACCATTCGATTAGGCTAATTTGATGACATTCCCCGTCAGTTCTCAAAACGTAAGCTAGTATCTTCAGTCCCGGTGAATTCTCTTTTAGGAACACATTCTTTACATAATAACAAAATTTCAGCTGTTAGCTCTTTCGTTAAATGATAAGTCAAATTTTGCTAATTTAATTTAAAATTTTGTAGAGAAATCAACCGCTCTCAGTATACCGAACAAAGTTGTGTGTTCGGATGAGGTTTTCCTAGAATTTAAAACGGTTATTAAGTGTTAACCTCCAGTTAAATGAAACGGTCTAGTTCTCATTTACCTGTGTATATTTCATTACTAATAGGCTGTAGATGGTCTGATCATGGTCCTTTTTGCTGCGGTAGCCCTCAATACTCACAGAGCTAAAGTAGATATACCTTATAATATATCTGAGTTTTTATTTTCTTTTTATTAAAAAGAAAGTTAATAACTTAGAGAGGAAATGTCTGCCCTAGCTGAGCTCCTAAAGGGGCTAGGTATTAGGCCGGCTGAGAGGAAGGGGATTTTACAAATCCTAGGGCTAACTCAAGTCTTGTCCGCAATCCCAGCTGTGTCTTCAAATATCCGTCACGACTCATGCTGGATATTAATTTAGGAATGGTCAGTATTCCATTTGGAGTAGCACAGTTCTTATTTAAATACACCGTAAAGGACAGTAAACAAATCAGTTGTAAATTTATTTTCATTAGTGTAAACTTATTTTTATAGTAACATTCAATAAAGTTAAAATCGGTAATAATCTGTCAAAGAGTTGGATCTGGGTGGGACAAAACCTGTGCTGGGCTATGCGGATGATCTGGTATTGCTCAACAAAGATGTGGAAACTATAAAACTAAATACAATATTAATGAAAGCCAGTAAAGAACTAAGGCGCGAAATAAACATGGATAAGACAAAATATATGGTTATCTGCAAAAATGGTGATATCGATATAGATGGTAATATGTTTGAACAGTTAGAGAAGTTTAGGTATCAAGGGTCTACGATAACTAGAAAAAACGAAATTGAAGAAGAGATTAAGGTTAGACTGAAGGCGGGAAATGCTTGTTTTTTTTTTCTGTGACAGAACTACTTAGCTCGCGCCTCTTGTCCCGAAACTTAAAAATTAGAATCTATAAAACCACTGTATTACCTACAGTTCCTTATTGTTGCGAAACGTGGCCGGTTACATTAAGGAATGAGCAATGTCTTATGGTTTTTGAAAATAAAGTATTGCGTAGAATACTCG
Organism: Nezara viridula; assembly: GCA_928085145.1. NCBI lineage: Eukaryota > Metazoa > Arthropoda > Insecta > Hemiptera > Pentatomidae > Nezara > Nezara viridula. The sequence continues at coordinate 119,195,103 of OV725082.1, forward strand.
GACCGAAGAAGGATGAATTAATCGGGGAGTTCAGACGGTTACACAACTGTATCTGGGTCATATAATTGAGGTAATTTCATCTCGGCGAATCAAATGGGCTAGTAAAATTGTTGGGCTTAGTAACGAGAGAATTCCTAAAAGGTTAATATTTGCTGTACCGAATGTTAAACCTCCGAGGGGTAGACCGAATCGAAGGTGGGAATATTGCATTAAAGCCGATCTGAAGGCACTGGTTTTGACGGCGAACGGTGGAGGGAGGTGTGTAAGCGATTTGTGGTCTCGGCATCGAACCTTCGGGTTCGCTAAGCCTTTTATTGTTATTGTTAAAAAGGTGGCCTTCAAAAATATTGAGCCGTTTGGCTTGACCTACATCCTCTAGTTTTCAAAATAACGAGGTTATATAGGAAAAACGGCCCAATATTTTTGTAGGCCGCCTTTTTTATCGATTTTGTAATAAAATTATCCTATGATCCAAGTAGAAAGCAAATGGTTATTTACGAGTTTTTAGTACCTAATTAAATAGGCAAAGTTTCTTCCCCCCCCCCCTCCAGATTGAAAACTCCCTAATTCCAAGAGTTTTCGTAAATAAAATAGTTGTCGGTTACTATGAAAAGAAACTATATACGAAGTTTCAGGCAAATGTTAATAATTCGAAAAAAAGGAGTCTGTACCAGGGATTATAAGGCAACTGTAACATTTATTTTTAATTCATAAGTTATTATTCACTAAAAGTGTTAGTTATAACAATTTTCGCCATGGCTTTAGTTTTCGGGAATCAAACTCACATGAGATGTCATCGAATAGAGATCAAGTGAAGCATTGGATTTGGGCCCGACCGAGAGAGGATGAGAGGTCACATGGTTGAACTGTAATTAGCATGGAAGCGAAGCTGCGCCGGTGGGTGGGTGCTACGGTACATCTGTGGGCAGGAGGCAAACTTCCACGAGTAATTGCCGATCGCTCCATCCCCTTGATCAAACCTCCACGTCCCCTCCGATTGGAGGACCAACTAGGCAGGGTATACAATGGCACCTAATCACCGCGACTTAACTGGTCAATCCCAATCAATTATCAAAAACAAAGTTTGCCTTCAAGGAGGTTCAATACGCTTCCAATTCCGAAAGGAAAACAAGAATTAATGCCAAGCTTTGGGACGATCTGAGCTAAAAATTCTGGCCTGCTATGAAACGAAATGGGTTTAATCAATTTGAAAAAAAGCAATGTATCTATTTTTTAAACGAACGGCTGGATCGATTTTTCAGTGTGATTCTTCAAATTATTCAGTGAGATCCTTTGAATTTCAGTGCTAAAAACACTGACCCATGATTGAATAAAATGTGTTAAATCGATTTTCTAAAAGGTATGTAACGATTTTTTGAGCAAATGATTGGAGCTATTTTGTAAGTTTGATATCTTAAATTATTGAAACTTGTTTAAATAATCAACGAGAAATTACAACACTTTCTGTTCCATGCTTCTATACACATCAATATTCAGAAATTTCCGAGAAACAAATGTTGTTTAAACACACATAAGATAAATTTATTTATTGTTAGAAGAGTTTCCAATATGCATAACACTAACAACTAACTTATATTTTATATAGGTATACTTCTGTTTCTGTCTCTTAAGACGGAGATAAAATAATTTGCATTATAAGTTTTTTTTTTTTTTTTTTATTATTCGTTTAGCTATCTTTTAAAAATGTATTTACTTATCGAAATTGGCAACTATACTAACTAAAAATAAAACAAGTAAATGTTAATTAGTAATAGAGGATTTAGAGACTTTAGAGAAACTAACCCATTGGTTACTTTCCAATTATAGTTCTTCAGTAGGAAGTCATCCAAGGCTATCTTCTTTTCAGACGCAGGTCTAATAAAATTAAGTGACTGGTGTAAACTTTGTAAAATTCGATTCAACGATGACAACTCTCAACACATTACTTTCACTCCTCAATATAAAACTTGCATTGGATTTGAAACTTACTTTGGACTGACGTTTGACATAAGGCCCAGATATCAACAAAAAGTGAAAAACGTTAAACCTAAAACAGAAACTGAACACTTACATTTATCTACTCAAGCCCATATGGACCTAATTCACTGATTATGGTACATCCAAAATGACCAACGTACGAAAACTACAAAATTTTCAGTCATAAACATTCAGAACTATATTTAAAGCTACATGATACGTCATAAACATAACTTTACATAAATATCTTAGTAGGTCAATTGTTAACGACCATATACAGACATACAAAAAAAAAAAAGAATTCACGATAACATACCTAAACATGTATACAATAACTTTTGTATTTGTACTAGCTTTGTTAAAAACTTAACAACGATATTAACAATAACAACGCACAATAAATAAAGGACTACTATTCTGGATAGTCTAACCCAAGCCAACCTTCTTTGCTTATAACAGCTGAGCAGTGCTGCCAGATTACATGCATTAACCCAACAAACTTACTAACACACTTTACAAGATACAACTATTAAAATACTTAGGAGCCTCAAAATAAGATGGATAGTTACTCCTCGCCTCACGCCAATCAAGCCAATACCAGCATTTTTTCCGACAGCAATCTCATTCATTACCAATAATTCTGACAGGTGTGGATAAAGACATTAAGATTTTTTTAAATTTTAATTTTATAAGAGTTAGTGACTTTTGGCAATAAACATACAATATATTTTGAAATTGGTTAGATATAAACGTATAATTCTTCATTTTAAGTTAAATTCGTCTCTTCTTTTTTTCTTCTTTAGTTTTTTGTTATATTAAAATTCATTGGGATTCACGAAAGCATTGCAGAATTTAATTTGATATAATGATATTCATTTCCCGTGAGGAAAGCGGCTTCCGACCAATAGCTCCGTTTCAGTGGCTACTATAAATCTGCATTCCCTAAGGTCCTGCCTGATCCTTCAGAGGATTTACGTTATATATGATTCTTATTTCAAATAGTTTCCTGATCGATCTGTGGAAATTCATATCATTCCTGTAAGTTCTACATTTCCAATCCGAATGGTTACGATGAAAAAAAAAAAGAATTTATTTTAAATTTGGATCACAATTCTGCTGAATGGAACCTAGACAAAAAGTAAATTAAGTATCTTTTTATTTTTATTTTTTTAGGAAGCTTCGTTTTGAATCGTGTACACATGTTCTCTTGGAAATTCAATTCTTTTATTTCGTTTTTTGATGTCTCAAAACTATAAACCTACCGGTAGATTCCTAGTACTCGTTTGACAATTATTCTAATTATCTACACGAGCCCTCGCTCAACCTGAACTGGCTTTAGCACCAGTAACGCGGTTGAGAGAGTAGTGCAGGGATCTCCTGGAGTCCTGCTTATTCCTCTATAGTTGGAGGGACAAGCCTGGTTTGGAATTCCCTCGCCTGCTTGTAAATAATGTAAATATGTGTTGTTTTTTAATTTTACTTATCTTTAGGTTATTTTATTCTTTATTTATCGTACATTTTTTTATTATTATTTAGTTGGTATTTTTCTTCTGTTTATTTTATCTTTTTTTGTGTATGTATTATCAATGTGGTATTGCCTCCATATATTAAGTGACAGAATATTATATTAGTCAATAAATGAAATAAAAACGACTAGTCCTACACATTCTGTCTTAAGTGGTAGGAAAATTCGAGTAACGAAATAGGTAAAGATATATATTTGATTTATAAGGTTTTGAAAAATAATAAACTATTTCAGTTTGGCATTAACTTAATTAGAAACTCATTTTCGTTTCTAATTTTATTTTAATTTAGATTATTTTATTTTTTATTGTACATGGTTTTTTTATTATTATTTAGTTATTATTTTACTTTTGTTAGTTTTATATTTTCTGTATATATACTGTGAATGTGTTCATATATCACTATGATAAAAGAGAAATCGTTAGTTTAATACCTCAGTATTTGAGGAAATCAGTTCATTCATAGTTCATTGGAGTTTTTATAGTTAATTTTTCTCAGTTTACTTTACATAATTTATTTGACTAAGGTTAAGGAAAATATGCTTTTTCCATTTTTCTTTAGTCTTTTTTAATCATATCTATTACATCTGACGTTTCGGGACAATTTTCCCATCCTCAGACAATTCCTTATGTTTACTTGATTTTATGATGTGGCAACAGTTGTCAACAATTACAGTAATTGTCATATCTATTTAAATATAATGCTTTTTGGTGTTACACATTCATTTTCTGTTCATTATTACATCAATCAACATCAAGCCAACCAAAAGATTTTGGTTGGTGTAATAATGAACAGAAAATGAATGTGTAACACCAAAAAGCGTTATATTTAAATAGATATGCAATTATGTAATTTTGACAACTGGTGCCACATCATAAAATCAAGTAAACATAAGGAATTGTCTGAGGATGGGGAAATTGTCCCGAAACGTCAGATGTAGTAGATGTGATTAAAAAAGACTAAAGAAAAATGGAAAAAGTATATTTGCCTTAACCTTAGTCAAATAAATTATTTAAAGTAAACTGAGAAAAGTTAACTATAAAAACTCCAATGAACTGATTTCCTCAAATACTGAGGTATTAAATTAACGATTTCTCCTTTTTTTTTTTTTTTTTTATTCTTAGCTATCAACAAATATTATTCAAATAAATTGATTATTGCTACCTAATTACCACTTCAACAATTCAATTTCGAAAGCTGCTGGTATAACTGAACAATCATCGACACCTTTCGTTCTAAACAACAAGATGGCTTTTTAGAAATATTCCAATGAATTAAAAAATATTTTTAATTTATTTAAATAATAATCTGTCTCGTGGACAATAATCATAGTGATATATGGAACACATTCACACCATATATACAGAAAATATAAAATTAACAAAAGTAAAATAATAACTAAATAATAATAAAAAAAACTATGTACAATAAAAAATAAAATAACCTAAATTAAAATAAAATTAGAAACGAAAATGAGTTTCTAATTAAGTTAATGGCAAACAGAAATATTTTATTAGTTTCAAACCGTTATAAATCAAATATATATCTTTACCTATTTCGTTACTCGAATTTTCCTACCACTTAAGACAGAATGTGTAAGACTAGTCGTTTTTATTTTATTTATTGACTAATATAATATTCTGTCACTTAATATATGGAGGCAATACCACATTGATAATATATACACAAAAAAAGATAAAATAAACAGAAGAAAAATACCAACTAAATAATAATGAAAAAATGTACAATAAATAAAGAATAAAATAACTTAAAATAACTAACCACCCCTAACCACTTAAGACAGAATGTGTAAGATTAGTCGTTTTTATTTTATTTATTGACTAATATAATATTCTGTCACTTAATATATGGAGGCAATACCACATTGATAATATATACACAAAAAAAGATAAAATAAACAGAAGAAAAATACCTAATAATAAGAAAATAAATAATGAAAAAATGTACAATAAATAAAGAATAAAATAACTAACCACCCCTAACCACTTAAGACAGAATGTGTAAGATTAGTCGTTTTTATTTTATTTATTGACTAATATAATATTCTGTCACTTAATATATGGAGGCAATACCACATTGATAATAAATACACAAAAAAAGATAAAATAAACAGAAGAAAAATACCTAATAATAAGAAAATAAATAATAAAAAAATGTACAATAAATAAAGAATAAAATAACTTACGGACCAGTAAAATTAAAAAACAACACATATATACTCTATTTACAAGCAGCCGAAAGAATTCCAAACAATGCTTGTCCCACCAACTACAGAGGAATAAGCAGGACTCCAGGAGATCCCTGCACTACTCTCTCAACCGCGTTACTGGTGCTAAAGTCAGTTGAGGTTGAGCGAGGGCTCAGGTAGATGATTAGAATAATTGTCAAACGAGTACTAGGAATCTACCGGTAGGTTTATAGTTTTGAGACATCAAAAAACGAAATAAAAGAATTGAATTTCCAAGAGAACATGTGTACAAGATTCAAAACGCCATATCTCTGCAACAACAAATGATTCTATTTCAATGTTGTTGTTTTTTTCATTAGCGAAAACATACATCTTTAAATATTGCATAATTGTGTTTTGGATTTTTTAAAATTGATAGAAAAACCCTTCCACTGGCGACTTTTGATAAAATGCAAATTCTTATTCTCCCTGAATGGAGAATAGACCAAAATATTATCTGTCAAATCAATGTAATCTTTATTATTTATCACACTGGTCTCGATACGAGAGCCAATTCGATGAATCCATAGATGCATGAATCGATAGATTCAGTAGTAATAGAGCGCGCTCCCAAAGGGCACGAGGGGAGGGCCTCGATTCATCAGATGTGATGATAAGATGAGATACTGTCGGAGGAAATGAGGTCATTACACTTGAGGTGGTCATCACCAGTAGATAATAAGCTGTTTGATGGAAGGCCGGGTCCGATGTAGGGAGTTCCAAAACCTACGATAATTCATCAACTGTTATTGGGGTGTCAACATGTAGGAATGTCTTCGGTCAGCTTCGATGACTCCTTTGATGGAATTGCTGACATATCTGTTCTTATATATCTTTACAAAATTATATTCATTCATACACATTGGCATATATATAGTGGCTTATAGTGAAATTTATACATCCCGTAGAAAACTGGAAAAAATTCTTGGAAAAAGTAAATAATTAAAACCTGAAACTCTTCAACATATTTATTTATAATCTCATTTTAAATATGGACAAACTCGATAAAATTAAAATATTCAACTGTGAGGCATATACATATCTTATATCAGTTTCGTAGGACTTTTCGTTTTTGAACTTTCGTTTTTTAGACTGCTAACATTCACACACACAGACCATTTTGCAGGACTTGGTTATTTGGACTCAGTGTACCTCAAAACGTGTATTTCTGTTGAAAACAAGAGATTCGGAAATTTTCACGATCGCAATACTTTCCTTTACTGTATAGTACATATACAATTGTTTCATAAGGTACATTTTCGGGATCCCCAGGCTTTCACATGTTTCACTCTGGTACACCGAGTTGAAGTGGCTTTATCCTACTTCCTGACGCTGGAACTCCTTACTCTGCGCTCCTCTATCCACTCTCTCAATACTAGGTCTCAACCTATAGACTTATATATTCCCTCCCATAAACTTCCTCCTTCAGCATATCCTTCGTCATTCGTGCTGCTTCTTTATGGAACTGACTTCCTACCTCCATGCGTCAATCCTCGTCCATATATTCCTTCAAACAACTCCTGTTTCAACACCTACTCCACATTCAAACTTCTCCTAACATGTAAAATTACTTGCATCTGTACAATGTTTAATTTCAATCTAATGCACAATTAAAATAACAATTAACTGTAAATTAGTTTGTATTTTGATTATGTCAGACTAATACCCGTAAATTTGTAACTCTGTTATTAATCTTAGGGGACAGTAGTCCCAGAATAAAATTATTTTTTCATTTCATTTCATATATAAGTAAGTGAAAGTAAAAAAATCAATATGGAAACCGGGTCTTTAGTCATAAAATATATTACATAATATATTCAGGAAGCAGGAAATTGGACCTTACTAAATGGATTATGTAAGCTCATCGATACAGTATTAGTATAAGTGATTAGACACTAACCCAGCTCAGTAATGGGTACCCTCGGGTACCAACTACTAAGGGATTGGCGTTAGGGCACTTAAGGGACATCCCTCAACCAATCTCCTAAAATCATCCGCCAATTAAGAGGCGCTTGGTTGGTCCCTCACCTCGCCAACAGTTCCTGGTCAGTTCCCAACTTAGATGACCTACATATTTATTCATGGTTGTGAGTAGAACACCTGTTACCACTTTGCAAATGCTTATGGAGCCAGAAGTGAAATGTAGAATTACTTCCTCAATAATCTAAATTAGTAAAATACTAGAGTACTCCAATGAGAACTCTCAGGTTAGAATGCTATCCATCCCTATAATGCATGCGACATTTACACGACAACAAACCGTCAAATAATAGAGAATCATTATAAAATTGTAACTGTGTTAAGTTGCTAAATCGCACGCCATACTGATCAGTCTTAGTCGATAGTATTTAATAAGATAAAGCAAAAAGGGTAAAGTATTGCGGGACTATCATCCAACGTACTGAATGTTATAATTTAATTTAATCCTTATTTAAATAATTGAGTTTATAAACTGTGCCAATTGGTGAATACATTGACAATTATCATAGCGCAGAGCACAAAATTATCTCTGATAGCTTTGAAATAGTTATCTAAAAGGCATCGTTTTTTGGGGCCACATGTACAGTGAGTTAAGAGAGAAATGTTTTGGGCAGCGGACCTGTTCTCCGGAAGAATTATTCGGTTTCTTAAAGGGTTCTAACTGGAAAGCCTTAAGCAATTATATAAAGCAGGCAAGATTGCAAAGATCTCAATTGGTCAGATAGTAAATTATTGCTGCAATATCGTATTTATTTATTGCAACGTTTGTTTTATTGTTATATTGTATTTTATGGTTTTATGTTTTTTGAAACTCTATTTAAACAAATGAAACAGTGAAGGAAAAAATTGCTAGAATGGATGTATAAATATATAATAATACTGTAGATATATTATTACTCACTTATTTTAGTTATAAGTGTAATGAATATTTATTATTAATTACTCACAGACGTCGATAGACTGAATTTTCCATTGTCTATGTCTTGTTGCTTGTATACGTATATATTACTGTATAATTTTTTTTTAAAGTATAATAAACACGTTTTCATTCATTCAAAAGGCATCGACTGGACCAAATGAGACTCGTTATCAAAACTTAGGGAACAAGGGATTGGCAATAACTTTATGGGATGACTACAAAAGTTAACTCAAGGTCTACAAGAATATGACAACAAAATCATGAATCTAGGTCTCCTAGCGAGTGTGTTACTTCAAGAATTTAACTGCAAGAGTGAAGAGTCCTGAGGACCATGGGGGTAAATATATCAAGGAATAGCTGGGGACGGAGGAATGAAGGAGGTCCGAGAAGCCTGGTAAGAGCTGGAATTACAATAACAGGTTTCAACTAAAGACCTCTTCACGAGATTCAATTGTATCTCATATCAATACTAAATAATAATATTCTTCTTTGAGGCTCACCAGGTAACAGGGAGGAAGATAGAGATAGAACGAGTGGATTTGGATGATTGAGAGTAGAAGAGTGAAATGTTGTGTACTTGTGTATGTAGGATTTTACTTTTGGTATGTTCATGTCTGTATGTATAGTGTGATTTGAAATAAACCAAGGACCATTGACAATTTTACGGAGTATTTTGGATTGTGTGGTTTGAATTTTGTTTATGTGTGTGTGTTTTGGGAACCCCAAAGTTCTGCTCCGTATGTCCAAATAGGTCTCAGTATAGTGGTGTAGATTAGTCGCTTGTTTAGTAAGTTGAGTGGAGATCTGTAGTCTAAAAGATGTGATCTCGAAAATGGAACTATTCCAGGTCTAGATGATCCTCTGGTTTTGATTCGTCGACTTTGTTATTGACCTCGCAACTGTTATATCAAGATTGGATTTTAAGTTTTAAATAAGGATTCTTCACTTCTTGATGAAGTTCCCTTTCGTTTGATACCGCATTCATCACAATCCATCACTCCTGAGAGCCGGAAATGGGATCGATCGTACTATATTATTAGTAGCGTAGATTATTTCATGAAAATTCCCCGAAATCCTGAGAATCACTCATACATTCATGTATTATAAATAAATTATCTAGGTCTATATCCTCGTAGCTAACTAATTTATGTCTGAGACCCTGACGGACTACAGTAGAACTAACCTACTTGTGACCTTAAGACTAAGCTCTAAATATTGCCGAGACAGCAGTGGCCATTTCTCCTCGGGGAGAGCTCACTGACATATTTAAGCCCCGGCCCTGGAGGATGGACTTAGCAGGGAATTGAGCTGCAGATAGATAGCGCTGGCTTCATCCCGGGCTTGTACTCACTTCCTAAGCTAACAAATGGTTCCTTCCTTTTAGTTAGCTTCCAGGCTCACCTTCCTGGCTCAGGGCACTTTTTTAAAACTTCAACTAGTTTTTAGAATATTTGTATTGGCATTATGTATAGAAATTAATTTATTTTTAATAAAATTTATAATTATTCCGGTCTTTTGTTTATGTGGGTCACATGCGTAAATGTCTCACTAAATCCAAACTGGTATAAGCCAACGGAACTAACTTGTAAGTAATGCATGGATCATATGTCTATGTGCCCAATAAATTTGGTGAGGAAGCTATTTTGATTTATTATTCTCAATATAAATGATGAATAAATACAAAAAAAATACGTTCGTCCACGACTTTTCTCCGAGCTATTGGGCTCATTATTTTGTGATCAATGTTAAAAGTCACCTGAGGATGATCTTTAGAACGCGATATTACCATCCGCTAGTTAGTGTTGCCCAAAATCAGTCTTGGTCTTGCAGAGTGCCGCCTAACTGTTGCAAGACCAAGACCAGGACTGGTAAAAAAAAATTGATTTTTTTAAATAAAAAATAAGGCAACATAGTTACTAATACTTGACAATCTTAGTTACTATGTGTTAATAATTGGTATAACCAATATACTTTTGCATTTAACTCCTATATTTTTTCATTCGGGCTTAGTTAGGTTTCACCTATCTAAAAAATTACAGTGGTATCTCTATAGTTTTAGTGAAATCTCTAAACTAATAACTAACTGCAAGACTCTTGCGCAAGACCAAGACCATGACCAAGACTGAGTTTGCAAGACTCGTCTCGGTCTCGCATTTGCGCAACACTACCATCCGCACTTTTATTTTAAAATAGAAAAACGCTATAGACCAGTATTGCCCAAGTGCAAGACCAGAGCAGACTTGTTTTGGTCTTGCACACTTAGGCTTGGTCTTGGTCTTGGTCTTGCGCAAGAGTCTTGCAGTTTTTAGCTTATTATTTTAGAGATATTATTGTTTTTCAGATATGAGAAACCTAACTAAGCTCGAATAAAAAATTGGAAGAGTTAAATGCACAAATATATTTGTTATACCATTTCTTTACAAATAGAAACTAAAATTATCGAATATTAGTGACTGTTTTGTCTTAATTTTTATTCACAAAAACGATTTTTTTTTGCCAGTCACGGTCTTGGGCAACACAACCATAGACTGTAGCGACAAAACGGGTGTAACGATTTAATGAAACATGCCTCCATTCTTCTCCGTGCAACCTTTCAAAGTTATATATTTAACACAGTTCTTCAAAAAGAAGCTGGATAAAAAGTTATAATAAATGCAGAATTATGTTCTTATGTGTCTAATCGAATTCGTAAGGAAGCTATTTTGGTTTATTATTTTCAATAATAAACCTTTGTAATCGAGGAAGATAAACAAAAGTTTACCCAGCCCTCCACTCAAAATTTGTGATTTTACTTTTGACGATACGTATAATGCGAAAATAGAATGTTTTTTCGTCCATTTCCTGTGGTTATTCTCCGCATACTGAGTCAATTGTCTTGAGGACAAAAGCTTAAGGTCATTCTAGGATGATCATCGATCGGAACTCGACACTGCCACCCATCCATGTTTTTTTCGAAATGGTGACCGAAAAGCGTGTGTCCCACCATACGTTTCGCTCTTCTATGGCGAAATGGCTGCAATGATTTTAATGATACTTAAGTCATTTCCATGAAGTGCATTAAAGTTCTTTTATGTATATAAAATACTTCTCTGGAATTTTATTGGTGAATAACACAAAACTACACATTTTTTAATTATATATAAGTGTTCTAGTTTGAAAATTAATGAATTTACATATTACAAAAATGAAATCACCCAAATCGGTCGACTCAGTGTAGGGATTACTTTATGTTTTTTCTGCTCTTAAACATTGACGAGAAAGTAATAAGTATAGAGTACGTAAAGGAGGTAACGGAAGTGTTTCAAATTACTATAACATTACTGCTTTATAGTACCGTTTCTCCAATCTCATTGACTGAAAAGATTTTTTTTTTTCATTGAGCTTCATAAAAGTATTCCTTTTTTATGGAACGTTTAAGTGGAGTTAGAGGAACGACTTTGCATATACTGATAATGTTCTAAATAGGTAGCTTATTTTCTAACTGCAAGACTCTTGCGAAACTCTTGCATTTGGGCAACACTACTTAAGACAACATGATAGAAGTGAAAACATCAACAAGGTGGGATTAATAATATGGAATATATATGTTTTGTTTCTTATTCACAAAGTAATAACATTTACAATATGTACAATTATAATTGTGTACAAATTACTCCAGTAAACCTCTGACTGATCGTCATGTGTATCATATTCTAAATAAGTTAGTATTGTTACGAATATTCTTCAATAAAAGAAATGCTGTTTTTTTCGGAAGTACAGAGTTCTTCAATACTTTAATCGCATTGAATTAGAGCTTATTACAAGTAGGATGAAACCTTGAAAATTTCTCTCGCTTACAATATGCAGGTCCTTATTTTAGTTTTTGAGATATTTCAATCCAAATGTTAAAAAAAAAAAACACTAAATAAGCGTTACATAGCCGAGCGTGACGGATATCTCTCATTCAATACCCGCACAAAATAAAGCGCTAAGTGTACTTCAAAAGTGAAAAATATATATATATATATATATATATATATATTCTTATGTAGGTCAATGTTAGTAAATACATTTTAGAATAGAATAGAATAGAAAATAATTTTATTCAGGGACAAAGTCCCTTTAGAATAACAAAAAAAGTACAAAATTAAAATATTATGTCTGGCCTAAATAAAAACAAACATAAAAAGTAAAAATAAAGAGAAATAAGTAAAGAAAATATTAGTTAAACATACTATGTACAAAATTAAAAAAAATCTATATACAAAACACTTGAAACCATGCCAAGACACTTAAAACTATGTACAGTGGTAAAATATAAATATACACTTTTAGAAAAAAATAAAATAAAAAATACATTACATTCTTCTTAGCAGTAAACTCTATGTTTCTGAAGAGAAAAAAAAAAAGTCGAATCTGACAGTAAGTATTTAAGAGTTATATGTAAATACATCATTATGAATAATATGTAATTTTATATTGTATTTTCACCCTAATTGATAAGGAAATTAGTATGGCATGCCACACCTATTTAATATATAATTATTAACCGTTCTGCAATAAATTGAGGTATTTTTTATGCGTTTAACTGAAATGAAATATATTAATACCCTAAGCTTAACATTATAACATACAAGAATATTTCGTAAAAATTTTTTTTCTTCTCTCGTACATTATAATTCCGAATGCTCAAGGGGAAGTAGTAAGCATGATTTAGGGTCATTTTTAAAACAAGGGATTTGTCTCAATTATACATACTCCCATCCTCTCCTCTTTCTAGCTAAACGACAAATGGATATTTGATACTGTCTTCGCCGATAGCTTCCATAAAACACCTTCCATTTTCCAATATCTATATATTGGAAAGTGGTATTGATATATTGTCAAAAACAGTTCCTATATTTTAATAAAAATTCCCAATTCGTTATAGCCACTCATAAATCCCTAGGCGGTATCGCTAAAACTTTTATCATTTTGGTCGTTATATTCATCTTAGGCCTTTTCGTGTCCCACATATTTTTATAACTTATATTTTATATTTTACTTAATTTAATTAACAAAGAACTAGATGACGGAGGTTCTAGAATAGTTGAATTGTAAAATCATGTTTTAATTATTTTCTTCTTTTTATATAATAAAGCAGGTGTTTGATTTTAAAACATAAAATATTTAATTTACCTTAGATTTTTATAAAAAAATAATGAAACGATGCAATCATTCTGTAAACTGAATTTGAACCACCCAATATTAAAAGGGGACTTCTCCAAAAAGTCATTAAGTAACACTTCATTAACTTAAGTTTTTTTTCTGTGAAATCAGAACATTGTGCACTTGGTATGTCTCCATAAAAATAAAAGAGTTTGTGTCATTTTTATTCACTTACCGTGTTTTCGTATCGATTAACATGGTAAAAATTAACAAAATAAACAAACTTTAAATAACCGGCTATATACTGAAGATTTATTATTATATTTTTTAATCAACTGAAAATAATGTGAAACTGAAAATTCTAATGAACCGCAGGAGATTTTTTTTCTTAAATATTTCTATTTTTTTTCTTCAACTTCCATCATATTGATTCGTACATATTTAACTTTTTATTTTACATGGGAATTCGAACCCTAAGGATAGTGTAGCTGCAGTTTTCTGATATGTGCATTTGAAATATTTTATTTTTTCTTAACTTGAAAAAAAAAATGTGGTAGGTTGGTTATAAAAATAAAATCGGGGACTGCTTGTGCCAAACATGCGTTGTCCGACAACCTGATAAACCGAACTTTAAATGATAAAGCAATTACGTTCGGGTCCCGGTGCTGACTTCCTTGGCCCGAGAAAAACCTCGTATAGCCTAAAAGGCGATAAAGGGGTGGTAAAAAAACATCAAATCAAAAGTATTGCTGTCTGTAATATGGAATTTATAATGTTGATATTTCTTAACAATCAATGAAAGAAATATTCTTAAGCAAGTCAATATTGGCAAGCACTTTCTATATTGTACTTTTCCATGAATTGATAAGAAAAATAGAGCGACACGCATAACCTTATTGATATATAGCTATTTGGAAATAAACCATTGTGTTAAATTTATCGAATATTTATTTATAGTCAATTATTATTATCTGTAAGGAGGTATCACTTAAAACGTACAAAATCAAATCTAATTTTATGTTTATAGATCATAACTTCTAATTTATTTAATTTAAAAACGACGCTATTATAAATGTCCTTAATATTTCTCAATAAACAAACATATTATTATTTGTTAAAAAAAAATTAAAAACTTTTAATGTAATGATTCTTCAAGGCTTTCAAATAATAATAATACCTAAAGGACTCAGTAGAGTCCAGAAAGTTGACGGATTGTAAACAAAAGTTTACTACTCGTTACATTTATTTTTCTTGCGGAAATCGAAATTTTTTACTGAGGCAAATCCGCTAAAGCAGGCTCGAAGAAATTATCAAAAATACTCCCAAATTTGATGTGAAGGCTAACAGAAGCTCCTTTGAAACTTTTGAAATATCTCAATGTAAAACCTTTAGCACTTTAGCATCGTATGAAACTTTTTAATACGGAAGAGGGCACAGAAGTTTTTTTGTTACTTTTTAGTTGTTAAACATCCACAAAGTTTTCTGAATGTTTAGGCCCTATCTCGGCGAGAATGTTTTTTTTTTTTTTTTATGTTAAAAGAACAAAATTGTACAATCCTGCAGAATATAAAACAAAAATAACTAAAACTTCAAAAATGAAGTCTCTGTTCTTCTTATTAACTCTGTCTTAGCAGGTCTTTATCCACCGCTTTTCTTTTTTAAAAATTAAGTATGAATGTAACACATTCTGTATATGTTCTTTATTCGCCGATTTTTTTTTTTAATACTAGAGCGAAAAAAACAGATGTATGTTTTTATTTTACCTTATTTACTTGAAATAATAATAATAATAATTATAAAAGGTTTAAGGAACTCAAGGGTTTGATGCCGACAGCACCAGTCTCTGTCTATACTTCTCCCTTCACCGGTCGCTGTCTAATTTTCAACGAAATATTGGAGGAAATTAGTCGATTGTTCGATTGTCGATTCTACATATCATGGGTGATAAATATTCTGGACGCAGTTATAATTATTAGTACAGTCATTATAAAGTTTTTATTAGTGCCAACGTTTGAACCCCAACATGTGAGTCATCCATCAGAGCGTGTTTCGATCACTCACGCAGTCGACTGGTACGAGCCAATTGGTAGTTGGTATTTTAATGGTGTAATGATCTTTGTTTCAGGAAGGTTTCCTTGTTACTTTGCTAAGGAGATAAGTGTGAAATTTTTATTCATTCATCTGTAGTTTGCCATTTCTTAATTTAAAACTGTGCAGAATTCTTTTTTTTAATTATATAAAAAAACCTATTGAATCCAAAAGCTGAGAACTATTACTGCTGCAATGTACCCTGTCGAAATTTTCCAAGTTTTTCATGAATAATTTGCCAATTTGCTGAATAAAAAAATAAATTTGCTGCTAATTAAACCCATTTGTAAAAATTCACCGTTACTGCTAAATATTAGTTCACATTATTGTTAATAATTTCTCTTAAATTGTCTATTAGGGTACCAAAGTAGCTAAGTAAGTAAGGCACTTGTTTGATAAGCTCATGGTCCCGAGTTCTAATCCGGCTGAGGTCAAGTCATTTTTCATCAGCCGTGGAACGACATGAAGACCCTCCTGGGGCACACCCAGTCTCTATAAAGTGGGTAACCTTCATTAAGGGGAAAAACTAGGTCATATACTTGCACAACCGCCTGAAACAATACTTCCTATCAAAGTATTGAACTCCTCCTGAAGACCCTTCGTGGATTGTGGTGGTACAGGTTTTTTTTTTTTTTTTTTCTTGGTACATTTAAACTTACTACGTTCGTACAAAAGAGGAAGATTCTTGGTTTGTAATTAGTTCTCTCGCTTAATAAGAGTGGCATGTAGAAGCCAGCCTTCATATTGGTGATAATGACAGCCAAGGAAATCCACAAAATTTGTTTATATTTATAAAGTCTTTGTCGATTATTGGAAGTGTTCAAGGGATATTATATCTATTTTTCTCCGTCTACCTTCAACTAACGAAAATTCCTATAGGAAGCTAGAATATTTATTTCGCATTTAGGTATATTCGCGCTTTTTAAAGGCTTGACAAGTTCGAAGTCTATTTGAAGATTGGACAATAAAATAGGTATTGCAAAAAATATGTAATGTAATATGATGTAGTACAGGAAAAGAGCGAAAATACAGGATTTTAATATTTTATATGCAATATTGTTAGCATTATAAGCTTAGACATGCATATATACCCCATATGTGACCATCCTTAGCTTCATAGCTCAACCCTTTTGGGATAATCAGGCAATGTCCTACCCATCGACTCACTCAGGATCTAGGGGGGCAATTGGTTGAGAAATTGGTTTAAATCCATGAATTATGACTGCTCAGAGTCGGTGCGCATGGACCAATATTTCTTTTTTTTGAAACAGACAGGTCTTCAACCAAACATCTGGAGGGGAACGACTATTGAGACTGCTGGTTTCTGGAAAACTTTAAAAGTCATCAATCCAATACCCGGTTAATGTGAGTCTCTCTCAGTAGGCTACCGTCTTCAAATTATATATATATATCTTGAGAAATTTTTGTTCAATATGTTATTTTTTATTTAGTAAATCGACTAATTTTATTTTTAAAAAAGTAATTTTTTAGCTACATTTCCTCTTTGTTGCAGGACTACGAGGTAGACCTGTACCTGCGACAGAAGTGGCACGACGAGCGCCTCCAGCACCCAGACATCACCGAAGTGCTGGATCTCAACGACCCCAACCTCGTTAAAGCCATCTGGAAGCCCGAAGTCTACTTTCCCAACGCTAAGCATGCCGAGTTCCAGTTCGTCACGGTGCCCAACGTACTCATCCGAATCAACCCGGACGGCGAGATCTTGTACATGCTCAGGTCTGTCATCTAGATATTGTTGTTATTTATCCATTTTTAAAAAATATATTTAGTCCAAAGTCCAGTATATAGTGTCTTGGAGAAAGTTATTATTATATAAGTTAGCACACCGCCAGTAGTGTACCAATGTTTAAAAGTACATTGTCTTAGTTAATTGGGTAACTAGAGGTTTACAAAGTAAGAAAGAACTGTAGAACATAAACAATACGCAACTCCTAACCAAATCTAATATAAAATATTTTCCAAAAAATATATATATAAAACGTATTAATAGATTAATTAAAAAAAAAATGATATTCTTTCCACAAAGAGATCCCTAAAACAAGCTGAACTCTTACTTCCAAATTAACATTCCCATACAACATTAAAAAAAACTTTAAGCTGGAATTTAAAAAGCTGAAAGCTGAATATTGATAGACATGCAAGAGATCAAACTCGCTGCTGCTGAAATGAAGTTTCTGAGAAGAACAGTCGGTAAGACTAGGATGGACCGGGTACGTAACGAAAGTATACCCCAGGAGCTGTTGTGTTGGTCGCCTCATTGAAAGAGGTTCAGCAAATCTTCCAATTGAAATGGTTTGGCCGTGTGTTTAGGAGTGAGGAACATAGGGGCCCATTGAAGACAATGGGCTAGGCTCCAGATGGCGAAAACCTTCAGATCTGGAGTACATCGATAGACTCTGCAAAGGAAAAGGCAAAGATCTCCGTCGAGCCAGGATCCTGGCGAAGAAGAAGAGAAGAATGGAGTTTGTGGCTGTTCACCCCCTTACGCTGAGAGGCACAAAAGATAAAATCTAAAGAAGAAGATGAACCTTGATGAATGAAAAAAAATGAATTTTTGTTTTTTGCTTCCTCACTACCGAAGGTAGGGAAGCATTGTGTTCGTGAAATTTTGTGTTCATAATCCAAAATTTTCACTCGCACTTTACGTCTCAGACATCACTTATCAAATTTGATTCGGTGTCTGTCTGTAGTCAAATCGAAGTGACAGGCATTTCACCTAGTAGTTTTCTTCCGATTTTAATGAAATTTTCAGGGATTGTGCGGGTTGGTGCCTAGATGGTTCCATATCAATTGTTTTCAAATTCTGTCCATTACTTCCGCTTACGTACGCGCAAACGTAGTTTTTTAGATATGGCAATATTTCAGAAAGAGCTCGTTCAATTTGGCTTAAAATTGGATAAAAGGTAGGCAATAGTCACAAAATAACGTTATACTGACCTTACTTGGCAGACGGTTTTTATTAGCCTACTGCCTGACTGAATTTCTCAATTACAAAAAAATTAACTTTTTTGTTACAGTTTGTTACAGAATAAACTAGCATTCATGTCTATTAAAAAAAATATATATTATTTTAGCGATGTATGTTATATGTAGCTGAAATAATCTAACATATCACTACTTGTTAGTAAAGGACGTAGGTAAAATAGATTTTTTTTACAAAAGAGCCTAAAAACTGATTATTTTCTTATGATTTATTAGTATAATTTCATTTTTCTTTTCCTATACTGTTTTCTATCGTAGCAGACTATTTATTGCAGTTGAAGACTATAAAATGGAACCTTTAGCACAAATAGAATTAACATACAAAATTGTTATAGCATAGACCTTTTGCACTAACAGTGGCGATATGTGAAGTAATCCTCTTCTAACGGTCCTCTCGTCGTATTATCTTTAATTTTAATTTAACTATCTTAATATGAAATTATACTTTCTATAAAAAAAAAGATACAATAAGTAAACATATACAAAAATAATAAAAATACACAATCATCCCAAAGAGGGTAGAAAATTGACATCTGACCTTTCCGTTCTAGCGTCTTAGACCTGTTGCGTCTAATAAGAATTTTCCTCCTCATCAGTATCGATCGAATTACATTTTGCCCATTTAATTGATTTGTTTGTATATCTCAGATGGACATTGAAATAATTTTTTCTTATAGAAAAATGTAATATTTTAAATCTATTTTATTGTCACCTTCTTTAATGGAACTGATGATTTGTTGACTGTTATAGTATGAAGAAAAATTGTAATAATGTATAAGTTAATGGTAATTTTTTTCTCAGTTTTATAGTATTAACGCAGCCCACAGTTATCATTCTTGGACAGCCGGAACTGTGCCTGTTTATACTCAACAATATTTGGCTGGTTATATTCCAGGCTGGTAGCTAATGACAAAGACCTTGTGGTGGCTGGAATAGCCAAACAGCTGGTATCGGCTTTCCTCCCTAGTGGCTACTACGAGGGTATATCTTGTTTCCTTTATAGTACTACCAAATAGCTGGCTAATGGAGTGAATGTTGATCGCGGTTATGATATCTTCGGCCTCCTTTTTGATGATGATTTTTTACTGTTTGGCTATTCAGAATATGATTCCCAGGCCGAATCGATTATCCTATTCGAATATAGTAAGGCAAATAATGAAATGAAAAAATATTTTATTATTCTGGGACTGTTGTCCATTTAGAACAAATTATAAATAAAGATTGTACGCCTATGTGGTTACAATTACATTATATATTTACAATAAGAGTTGACAAGGAATAAAAATACTGAAGAGGAGAAAGAAAAGAACAAGAAAATTGTACATATATATGAGTATACAATAAAAACAAAATCAAGAATATACACCAAGACAGTACAAACACAACAAATTTGCTAGATGCGCAGCCGCGCATATGTAAATTGCATAAAATATATTTAAATAAAAAAAATTATTTAGTTGGAAATATGAGAAACTAAAATAACCTATATAAATTGAGGTAATCTCTGGGGGTGCTTAGACATTTCTCTTAAGTATATTTCGCAATCAGTCGGATTGAGAAAGGAGTAGGTGTTTAAAGAGGAGAAGTTTGAAAGAGGAAACTGATTGAGCGTGTCATCAGCAGGGATGGAATTCCAGAGGGAGGCGGCTTATATTGCAAAGGACTTGTCAAGCGCAGCAGTTCGGTCAGGAGGAGAATCGAGGTCGGAAGTACGAGATCTAGTGAGACGAGATTGGATGGAGCATTTGAATTGTAAGCTGTGAAAAATATAGGAGGGCCGAAGAGTTCTAATGATTTGGTACAGAAAGAAGGCTAGGAAGTACTGACGGCGATAGGATTGGTAGAGCCATCTCAACTCAGTGTAATACTGGGTAATATGTGTATCGCTTGAGATTCCGAAAAAAAATCGTAGTCTTATAATAATCATATAATAAACTGAAAAAAAAATCTAAAGCTACCTTCACTCTTTTTTGGTAATGAGACTATTTAATATATTAGTAACCCCTCTTATATTGGCCTACCCTTCAGTTAAACGGAAAGTTTAGACAGGTAGCTGACCATTTCGGAAGTCGTGTTACAAAGGCTTTTGGTAAGAGGAGGAAGATCTGGTGAGAGAAATTGTGAGATTCAGGTAGGTTTTAAAACTATTCTAATTCATGCAGACGATCAAGGAACGTTATATAAAATTATTTTATAATTTTTCTCACATAGCGTGCACAACGCTAACCACTCTGTGATAATGGAATCTAGAGGCACACAATTAAGAGCAGCATTGTTGAAGAGAACGCTGAACTGGTGGACCACTCTTCACTCAATGGAGCCGGAATTGATGCTGATGTGCTATAAAAGGATTATGAAGGGGACCAGAATTCTGATACTACAGAATTATCGGTAGTATTGGTATAAAATATTCTTATGATATGCGAGTTTGATGTTTGCGTCTACTACTCTCCGATCTAAGTCAACTTGGCAACATGCATTTCCTGAGACCTTTTGCGCCACCACGTATTCAGAACTTCATTAATTGAAAACAATTCTAAATGGACACAACACGACATCAAAAGTCCCTTAGATAATCTGTTTGGCAATAAATACCAAGTGCTTTATGGACATGGTAGTTAATGGAAAGGTGTTGGCGAGGTAAGTAAACAGAGAACACAGAAGGTCTCAACAGAACGTGTTCAAATGAAGATAAATGACTCAGTGGATGAGGAAAAGGCTAAGAAAGAAAGACCTCAAGTGTGACCCTTAAGATATCGCAAGAAAGTGCTCACAAACGGAGAGATTAGCCTGCAGACTTTGTGAAAGGAAGAAACACCAACGATGGGATAAACATCCAGACTTGATATTTAAGGCTAAAATCGGGCGGATGAGCTTCTAGAACTTATATGGAATTGTGGGGAGACGGGGATATAAATTCATAAAAGTAAGCAATCGTCAGATTAACAAGGTTGCTATATAAAATACACTGATCTATTGATCGAGGGGAGGTGAAGAAATTCCAGCAACAGATAGCTGAGGGAATCATACCTTCATGTAAAACATGAGTGACGACAGTCGTATCCGTATGAACTATTAGTGCTATCTGATCTGTTAATTTTATATAACATCTTTTTTTTTTAAATGAAATTTAAAACTGTATTAAATTAAAAATACAACAAGTAAATGTGACATTGTAACATGACATGTACAACGTGGAGAGATACTGGTAGAACACAAATTAAAGTTCTATATTAGAAGATCCCGTGGCCATCTTCTTTTCAGATGCCTCGGAGGGTTATCAGGGATCGAGGAGGAAGCAAGGTTTGAAACGAGAAGGTTTGGATAGTTCTGCAGTTTGTTATGGAAGGATAGGTATCTGGATTGGGCCAAATCGGAAACATATGGAACATTAAGGTCTGTATGGATGATTTTGTTTGTGACGAAGTAAGGAGCGTTGAGGATTTTACGAAGGATTTTGGATTGGACACGAGACGAATTCGATGGTTTAGTGGAGCCCCAAAGCTCAATTCCGTAAGTCCAAATAGTTATTATTATTTTCATATATATATATGAGTCGTTTGTAATTGATTAAAAGCTTAGAGGGTTTGTCTAGTAAATGTTGGAGTAGTCGGAAACGTCGAGCGGTTTCTTGTCGTTTCAGACTTGTATGAGGATTCCATGTGAGTCGTTTGTCGAGGTGGAGTCCTAGGTAACGGATTTGTTCAACTGGGATAAGTGGGGAATTTTTAAAGGATGCTGTAGGACAGGAGATCATAGGTTTGCGACGCAGTGTAAAGGTAATTTGATGGGATTTATTGGAATTTATTTTAATCCTCCAGTTTTTACACCATTTTTCATGACTTGTGATGTGTGATTGGAGAATTTGCGATGCAATTGATGGATCGTTGGTAACTGATAGGTTATATAACGTAAAACTTTATTTTATCAAAATAATATATTTAAATAAAAATCTTAATTTTTACAATATTCTGTACACAAAAAAATAAAACATAATTTCTTGTTCTAGAGCAGTCTTGTAATGGGCGCATGAACTACGTAGTAAAATGTCTTCTTCGGATGCGTAGGTTATGTCGAACTAGGCGTTTATAAGGTCATATTACGTAATGTTCAATACATCGTAGATTAAAATTAATTTTATGTCTATAATATACAGAGTTTATTTCACTTTGAAACCATAGAGCGTATACTTTATTTAGAATAGTATTATCATCTTCTTAAAAGCGAGATTAAAATCCACAATCTTGAAAGAACTCGGACCATTGTGATAGATCGCCATCGAGGTTTCCTATCCTCCCTCTATCCTCCTTCCCCTCACATCAGAGACCCACTAAATGGAAAAGGATCCTCTGCCCTCCTCCTCTCCCCCCTCCCCAAAAGGCCGAAGAGGTAAATTTATTCCGATCCCCTGTGACTGATTTATATGTAAATGCCCGTACCCACCCTTTTTAAATTTCAAATTCGGATCGGTGTCTTATTCAATTATTAAAAGGCTCCAGTGATTTATTAAAATTTTATCCAGGTACTCCTCTGCTCAGTGTGATGATGGGATTTTCTTTTGTTTTTTGAATTTTTTTTCGATCGAAATAACAAAACGGTCTCGATGTTATGTGTCAACGCTATCAGAACAAAACAGAGTCAAATTATATTTCTTCTCCTTTGAAATAATAATATAAAGTAAAATATTACTGTAATTAGAAGGATATCCTAAGGAAAGTTTTTAATGTGATATATTAAAGATCAAATCTACAAGTCAAAACGAACATTTACAGGCAAAAAAGTCTGTATCTTATTATTCGAAACTAGTTCAAAATATTTTCTCTCTTTTCAGCTCACAACTATAAAATATTAAAATATTGCGTTATGTACATAACTTAGAATATTGTATAAATTTTGTATACAATATTTTTATACAACTTACTATATTTATGTTCCTTATAATATATTAGGCCAAAGATCACAAATGTACACAGTTTTTATCTGTATTATTTATTCCAGGTTTCGGCTTTAGGAGCCATTTTCAAGATCCAGCAAACTAATTTTAATTCAGTTGTTATAGTTCAAATTACATCCTTATTAGACACATATTAATTTAACAAGTATCAGTTATATAAATACTCCAAATTCTATTTTATAATTTTTTTTTTCTAAATTTTTATCGTCTACCTACCATGCATCGCTTCATATAATTTCTAAAATCTATTATTACAATATAATTCGTCTTTTAGTCATTATTTTGTTTACTGTGTACATTTATAAAAAAATATATATATGTAAATATATTCAAAAATATATTTTTTTCAGAAACTTTTTTTTCAATTCATGATTATTTATCATCTTGATGTTCGTTCTTTTTCGTTTTCTAAGTTTGCTTGCTTATTATCGGTATGCTAAGTGATGTATGATAATACATTATCTAGTATACAGCATCTTTAACTTAACATAAAAGTATTGAAACAATTCCTTCAAATGCTAATTTAAACAGTTATATTTCGATATATATTTCCTTTTATTTTTAATTAAAATTTTTTATTGAAGTATTGAAAATCAATAATTAAAATTATGTCAAACGTAATAATTTACCTATATCTATACCTATTTTTATAATTTATGTATTTATATTTTATAAGGTAATATTAATAACTGTTTACAGGAGCTTTCTTTTCATAAAATACCTACATTTGTTTAACATGAAAATTATAACCTAGGTATAGATAGAATTATAAAATAGGTATAGATATAGGTAAATTATTACGTTTGACATAATTTTAATTATTGATTTTCAATACTTCAATAAAAATTTTTAATTAAAAATATCTGTATGCTAAGTAATGTATGATAATACATTATCTAGTATACAGCATCTTTAACTTAACATAAAAGTATTGAAACAATTCCTTCAAATGCTAATTTAAACAGTTATATTTCGATATATATTTCCTTTTATTTTTAATTAAAAATTTTTATTGAAGTATTGAAAATCAATAATTAAAATTATGTCAAACGTAATAATTTACCTATATCTATACCTATTTTTATATTTTACATATTTATATTTTATAAGGTAATATTAATAACTGTTTACAGGAGCTTTCTTTTCATAAAATACCTACATTTGTTTAACATGAAAATTATAACCTAGAACATTTAAATGTTTATTTTTATTTTTATTTTTATTTAAATGTGTATTTTTTTATAGATGTAATTGACTTTTAAACTTTTTAAAAAAGTTTTATTTATACCGTCAAATGTAAGCAGTATATTAAAAATATAAACTCTCATTTGAACAATGTATGTATATATTAGATGTGCGTATAGAAATATAATTTCATTGTCCATATAAAAGTTACTTGTGTTTCTGGAACATGTTTCATACCATAATTTGGGTTTATTTAAATGTATGGATAATAGTATAAATACATTATTAATACAAATTCAACACGCATTCTGTTATGACTAACAAGGCAATCTGAGTACAATTACAATCTGTTTTAGTTCGGTGCGTGTAGAGGTGGAATGATTAATCGAATTTGGAATAACAAGCTCATCTGGGAACTAATTGGTACATCATTAATACGAAACAATAGCTCACAGGGAACAAACAATCTGTTTCACAACGATTCTGGCAATTATCAATAAACAGGAGTTCAATTCGCATTAGCAATGAACCCGATTGTCCTCTAATTCCAAATAATCCACTTTTGTTGCTTGCGAATTTGTCACAAAGTTCCTTGAAATCAAGCAGAAAAAAGTTTTAAAAAAATCCCTTCTTTGAAGTATTACTTCCCGAGTCTAAAAAGTACAATACATATTTGGTAAAACATTTTTGCTACTGTCCGAAATAAAATTGATAATTTAACTGTTTCTTACATTTATATCCTAGGATACTTTTACTTCCTTACTACCGCTATATATATATAGGAGTGTTGATTTTTCGCTAGGCTTGGATCCTTGCAAATTGTAACAACCACAAAACTTGTGATAACTTTAGAACGGTTTCACTGATCCTTACAGAAAATAATAGTTATTTAGGCCTCTGTTAGCAACACATCCGATCATCGTAAAAAAATTAAAACTAAGGTATAAAATAAAAATGGGTTAGAAGTTTTTCTTAATTTTTAGTTTGAAAAAAAATGAAATCCAAAAGTTATTAGTATCAGTCGGAATAGCAGTAATTCAGCTTTCAAATTGTCAATATAAATGCTATAAATGCTTTAGTTGAAGGCCGGAAAAAAACTCATCTAATAAAATTAAGTAATAAGCTGTATTTTTTTATTTATATAAAAATTCGTATTTAACTGTTTTAAAGGGCCCTTAAAAGGAATCCAATTTATTATTTCATAATAAAAATTTACTTAGCCTATTTTACTGGAAGCACACTTTGGATTTTGTAATTTATGATATATTATAACTCATTTAATATAATAGTTAAGGTATTTTTTCTTATTCTGCACAAAAAAAAACAAATCGATTGATATCTAGTGACCTAAAAATTCGGGTAAAGTAAGCGAAAAATAAATTTTGTTTAAATTTTTTTTTTCTGCCACATTGAAATGCATTAATATTAAGGCTACATTAATCATTCACACAATATGTACATACAAATAATAACTAATGTAGAGATAATAAAGAAAAATAAATATAGAAAAATAAAATGAGTTCCAGAAGAAGTTGTGCCATAATAATTTTTGAGGAGGGCATATTTTGACGAGTTTTCGAATTTCCGTGGGGGACATATTTGACGGGATTATGAATTTTTGGATAAATGGAAAACATGGAACATATCACTGCAAGTATAATTGTATATGATCAACGACATTTCTGATTCCACCTTGCTCTGTTTAATATAAAATGTGTGTTTCCTCACATTTCTAACAATTATGCGATGAAATGTCATGGAGTGATGTTATTTTCGGTTTCTTTTCTTTTCTGAAAAAAATCGAACATATTTGAAACAAAATTTCAGATTAAATTCTCCATGTGTGTCTCTTGGACTGTCTAGAACTGTTGGAAAAATAATAGGTGTTGCACGAAATAACTTTTCTTTTAAAAAGTAGCCTCACTGTCTTTTGTAGAACTCTAAGGATCCAAGACACCGGGGAACTTTCTATGTTAGGTTGTTGGGAGCAATCAGCTTGATTCCTCCACACACCTCTCTCACGAGGCTGCCTAGTCAAGAGTTATTTTATTTAAGAGCTAGTTTGTAAGTTTCTCGATGCTCTCATATATAATAACACTTTTATTATGAGTACTGAATTTAAATAGCTGTTTAATGTCAAGGAAATTCGCATGCTATGACTCACAGTAGCTGATTCAAAGTCGAAACTTGGCAGAAATTTAAATGAGCTAACTTAGTTGACTTGCAGGGAAGATACTTTAATTTAGAATAATGCTTTATCCCTCCTAATCAGATTGAAACATAATATAAACTTTGATATTAATTCATTATGCTGAGAGTGGCACTCCTGCTGCTTTCTTAGTATACCACTCAGTCACGAAATATATTTAACAGAATTCTTATTACATTAATTTTATATTTATTAGTTTATTATTACCTTGACCTTTATTTGTTAATTATTTTTCCTAAATCTTGTTAATAATTCTAATTTAACAAAATGAACACGAGTAGAAAAAGGCCTTTTCAGTCTCGATAAATAATTACTTTATTTCAAATTTATCCAAATTTTGGCCTCTCCAGGCATCTTCAGGGATAATCTGATTTTACATATAATTTAAATTTGCATCTGAAAAACATATACAAAAATCTTTCAGAGTATTTACTATTAGACATTAGTATAAAATCATATAACCTTAAAACCAATATTCAACAGTCAACAATATATATATATATATGTATATATATATATATATATATATATATATATATAAACTTAATTTCTTGCACTCGCACACTTAGTCAAAAAACACAACCGACTGATACCATCAGCTCATTAAACAAAAATAAAAAATTTACTGTTACAGAATTTAAAATAATAATGTATTTTTGAGAAATATATATTATGAAATGTGTATGTTTAGGTTTATATATATATATATATATATATATATATATATATATATATAATATATATATATATATATATATATATATATATATATATATATACCTCCCTCCCTTAACTATTCCTACTCATTTCAAACGGTCGGTCAAACGGTGTGTATATGTATATATGTATATATATATATATATATATATATATATATATATATATATATATATATATACATATACACACAGCTAGTACATACAAAACAAGCAAATAAAAATGTTAACATAGCCATGGCTTCGGCTTGAAGGAGATGATTTTGTCGACCAAAATCTAAAGGCATCATGGACCGTTTGAAATGAGTAGGAATAGTTAAGGGAGGGAGGCCCTATTATTCACCGAAAGGAGCAACAGGCAATATTGATTCATTATATGGTCAATCGTTTGTATGCAATGCCTCCTTTATATTCTAGCCTTCAAAGAGAATTTACATAAGTTTTTATATGTAATATAAAGAGGATTTATGTATTTATGATAGGAATGATTCTTAGAAATTTACAAAGATAACAATGAAAGGAACTACAGAAGACCGATAGAAGTCCAGCTGAACTACCCTTGACCGACCACCATAAGGTAACATTGTCCTCTTATAAGTATTGTGACGAATAAAAGGTATTAAAATGAAAAAAATACGCGTGTATACAATATTAAAAAGTAACTAATGTGCCTAATAAATTTATATGAATAATATAATATCGTGCTCACACTAGCTTTAAAATCATTATTTTTCAAACCTTATAAATCTTTTGCTTAACTAATGAATGGGTCTAATATTAGAGAAACTTCCTTCGTATTAAGATTACTTTTTTAGCTTTGTCATTACCATGCAGCACATTTTATGAAACTCTTTTTATTTTCTCTTTTTTTATTTCTGTAACTCAGCTTTTCCCGACTTCGTATCGCGATAACACTGACGATAACCTTTCCCGCGAACTCGTACTTTTAATACAATTTTATTTTAATGTTTAAGTATCCTTGTTTAGTCGACCTGTTGGAGCAATTTGAGAGAATGATACTAAGAAACTTCCTGAGACCAATTTGTGAACATGTAATGTGGTGGCTTAGGAAACATAGAGCTCTGTATAACAAATAAATGGACATCAATATCTCGTTCAGCAACAAAATCCAGAAATCGAAGTGGTTTGGTTTGGTAATCCAATAAGAACAAAATGCCAAAAAAACTTAATAAGTGTACACTAGGTGGATACAAAACTAAAGGGGGACCCAAGGGCCGCTGGAGAGATAGACAGACGGAAGATGAACCAAGACCATATAATGGAAAAAGAAAACTGGAATGCAGTATTTGAAAAAGCCAGAGGTTCCTATTTGTGGCTGTTGAACTAAATAAATAAGAAGATTCTTCGTTTTCCTCTGATAACGATATTCATTAATTGAAATACATTAAATTTCAAGGGAATTTAATCTTCCTAAATACTTTGCAACATATTGATCGTAACAAAAACAAACGAATCTCGTCTTTCCGTTCCCAGAATCAATTAAGACTCAAGCACATATAACGCCTCGATCGGTCCCGGTGATGTCTGTTTTTGTGAAAAAGATAACACAGCTAGGTTGCCAGATCGCGATATCCCTTGGACCTAATAGAATGAGAACGTGATGGTCAGTCCAACTTTGGGTTTAGAGTTCCAGAGTATCCGGTTTGGAACATTGTGTGTTCGAATCCCACCTTGATCAGTCAATATTTATTATTTGGAGGTCCCAAGAAATATACACAAATATCACTCTAGATTGTATGTACCCAAATGGACCACTTCTTGTCCGTCACAGCGGAACAGTAAATTATGTATGAATGCATTTAACCGTGTAAATATCAAGAATAATTCTGTTCTATTATGTTACAAAGTTTGAAATAATAAGGAAAAATGATCTTTACGACCATGTAAATCGTTGAGAAGTCTTCAGTTTTTTTATGTTAGCAAATACAAGCAATCAGATGGTTAAAGCTTCAGCTGAGAAATCAAGCATTACATTAAGTTTTAATTAGTCTAATTAAGAACATATTAGGAGGATTATTTACAGAATTATTTAACTATAAATCGTTAAGAGATTGAATGCTAGTAAGCTGAAAAAAATGGTGATTAATAGTTAGGATGTCATATTTGCCTATTATTCATAGAGTATTATATTTAATCGTATAATTTACAAACTAATTAAACCTCTATTATCATTATTATGCCATAGTTAATCTAATATTTGTATGTTATACCGATTTATTGTTTTGCCATTTTTTGATATAGCTTGAAAATTGAATCTTTTTTAAAAACATCAACGAAATTTTCTGCGACATGGTAAGGCAGTAACCAGTTTATCTGGTAATGGCATGCGGGAATAAAACAATAACCGGCTCTGACATTTTTCTGGGAAACTGCCGAGGAAATCTCTCCAAAAAACATTCTCTCCTTCCCTCGATTAGTAATTATTTATTTATTTTTTTAATATTAAATAAAAAATTAAAATTACGTTTGTAAATATAATTTTATTTAAAAGATAAATGTAATTGTTAATTAATATGTTATTAGTGTTTTAAATTAAATATGAGCCTCGTTATTATATTTATTTTAACATAATTAATAAACGATTAATTAATTTTTACGTCCCAACATGCTTGCAATAAGAACACAATGTCAAACGTGATAAATACTAGGATGGGTGACCATCCATCGAGGAAACTAGACTATCCGAGATTTCCTCGTGTAGTAGATTCCCTTCAGGCTACTTGAGGTAACTGAAGTCGCAACGTGGATTTCCAGGTTATCAGTAGTTCCCTCCCCCTGAGGTTTGATCCATGGGCTGTATGTATCAGGGATGAAATATAGATCCACATGCACCTGCTGACTCTGAGCAGCCATAATTCCTGGATCGAGAGCGATTTTCCATAGTCCTTGAATCCGAATGAATCGATAATAAAAGGGCAATGCCAGGTTGGCCTAAAATGGATCGATTATGGAGCTATGGGAGTCCTGTGGTTGCGCTATGGAAACCATGATCCGTAATTCGTAGGGTTGATTGTGTGGATCCCTTAACCAATACACGTCTGTAAGAAGACCACATCGCGCGGCCAAAGAGTTCTATGTGGTCTTTATAGTGTTAACCGGGAAAAAAAATTACTATTAACATATTAATGTAATATATAATGTTAGTAGAATGGCAAAAAAATTGTTATTTCTATTTTATTATACTTTCATTAATTAAAACTCATGTTATCTGTGGTTTAGAGATAGAGGATTTGGAGATGAATTTGGTGCTCTTGCTTAGTAGTCCGTGTACAGAGACCTTTTTATTTTTTTTATTATTTCTTAATGATATTTAAAACTGTATTAAATAAATACATCTAGTAAATTTGAACATAATGGATATAATGTCATGAAAACACTTGCTGAGTCACTACCCAATGGTAACACTCTAATGATATTTCTACATTAGGAGATCACGGGACCATCCAATCCAAATAGGTCTTATTGTAGTCATGTATATGAGTCTTTTGTAATTAACTGGAAGCTTAGAGCGTTTGTTTAGTAAGTGCTGAAGTAATTGAGGGCGGGGTGGCCTAATGGGCTAACGCCTGTGTACTGCACCGCCGTTGCCCGGCAACCGGATATATGATTCTATGATATGAAAATAGTCATATCCTCCCTCACCCTCTGGTCCGGGAAAATCCCGTATAGCCTAAATGGCGAGGTAGGGAAGAACAGAAAAAAAAAAGTGCTGAAGTAATCGGAAACGTCGAGCGTTTTCTTGTCGTTTCAGTCTAGTATGAGTATTCCATGTTTGTCGTTTGTCCAGGTGGAGTCCTAAGTATCGGATTTGCTCAACAGGGATAAGTGGAGGATTGTTAAAGGAAACTGTAGGACAGGAAGTCATTGGTTTACGATCCTTTTTATTAAATTATGAATATCCTTCAGATACTTCGTAAATGGCTTCGTCTTCTCATTACTTACAAAATTTTTATCTACGACAATTCTTAGAAATGGACTGTTTTCACATTAAATTAATTAATTTAATTAGGTATTAAACTTTTAATTAGCCATTTGCTTTCCAGATGAATTGTAAATTAATTTGATCACAAAATTGAAATAAAATGATGGACTACAAAACTACTGTGCCATTTGCCTTTTATGACCTCGTTATGTTGACATGTTAGGATGGAGGTCACACCAAACGGCCCAATATTTTGTAGGCCACTTTTTTATCGATTTTGTGATCAAATTATCTTGCGATTCAATCGAAAAGAAAATTGGTGTTCATAAGTTTTTAGTACCTAATTGAAAATAGTTTGCCGATGTCCAGATTGAAAAAGTCGCAATTCCGAGATTATACGTAAATAAAAAAAGTTGTAGATTATGATGAGATGAAGCTATTCACGAGGTTTTAGGCTGATGTTAATAATTTGATAAAACGGTGTTTGTACCACGGGCTATAGGGGAGGAGTAATTTGAAATGTGTGCCTGAGGGCGTATTCCACCTCAGTTTTTTTTTTCCAATACTACAGTCACAGTCAATGCTTTCTTCTATTATTATATGTAGCTTTTATATCATATGGCGAATTTTTTAATCTTGGATAGTTATAAATGCGTATCTAAAAAAGTAGATGTGATAGGGAAAAATGGGTTTCATATGTAACACCACAAATACACTAAAAATTATAATACACATATTTTAACCTAACTAGATACTCCATTAACTGACTTCAGTTGTAAGCGATAATGCGCTTTTATATTTGTTGGTCGGTTTTACGAAACTTAAACAAACAGGCTCTAAACGAGATCCCCAACGTCGAAGCTATTGTAGTCAGATTCACTGTATGTCGCTATGGCGTATCTTTGTTCCGTCCTTACAGCTGAGTTTTGGGCTCCGTCATAGTCTTTTGTTAACCTCTGCGGCTTCCATGCTTGTGTAGAACCGCCTCAATGAATTATTTCCAGTCGTATTACCTTCTTTACCTTCTCGACTTAAAATAAGGCTGAAGAATTTTCAATATATATTTCTTCTTCATGTGTTTAAATCTTCGTCCCACTTGGTTGTTATCATGTGGAAATGTTCTATAAGATACCTTAAGGAGCTTTAATCAAAAATGCAGCGTAATACCGGTTTTATACACTTATGTATCTGTTATTTATGAACATAAGGAAAAACATGAAGTGATTTGGAATGTTATACAAAGTCTTACACAAGGCTTCTTCTTTCTTCAATAAGTCTAGAATTGTGTATTTATAAATTTTAAGTGACTCCTTGAAAATAAACGTTCCTTTTTAATAATATTTCAACGTAAAAATTAGTATATGAAAATGTATACGAGAGAAATAAATACCAACACTAAAGAAGAAAGTATAAAGACCATATAAAACTAATCAAACAGTATAAAACAACTTCTCAGTAAAAAACAAAACAAAAGAATTAATTCAATAGACAATTTTTTTCTTAAACTTATTTATTGAAAAATATTACAATCTGTCTTAAGGACATTGATAATAGTCTTCAGAGATCACATTCACACTTTATGTAGAATAAATAAAATAAATTATACAGAAAAATAATATACAATAAATAAGAATAAAAACACCTAAAATTATATAAATAATAAGAACACATACGTACCTATATACAATATTTACAATCTGGTGAGAGAACTCCAAACCAGACTTGTCCCTCCAACTGTGAAAGGAAAAACATGACTCCAGGAGATCCGAACACTTCTCTCTCAACCGCGTCACTGGGGCTAAACCTAGTGGTGATTGATCAAGAGTGCTAAACAATTAAATAAATGATAAATTGAATAAAATATGTATATAAACCATGTTTGGGTTGAAACATCGGCTAATCCAATACAAATATCGACTGAAATTCCTATCAATTTTGTTTCGTCTTTAGTTTTCTTTCTTTTTTTTTCCGTATGGGTACATTTGAAATTATATTCTATGTATATTGCATAATTTTATTTTTATTCAAAATTTGAGTTGGTGAGATGAACTCTAAATTCTCCGATGCTTAAGATTAACCGCTGTAAATGCGATAAATTCTTCACGTAAAAATGGAAGGGTCTATTAATTCCAGGTGCCTTATGATTTTTCATGTGGGCAATCACATCCTGGATCTCTTCAAATTCTATTTCTCAAGCATGATGATCGAGCATGATGTTATTATGACTCCCATAATCCTGCTTTGATTCAACCGCTCCCTCATTCAGTAAGTCATTAAAATGTCTAACCCATCTTTCAGGTTCTTCTTTATTATTTATAATTATAAAAAAATAAAATAAAAACCTATACCACTACAACCCATGCAGAGTCTTGGGCTCAGTACTATTTATGGGAAGCACTGTTTCTTGGTCTACGGTTGTGCAAAGGAGGTGATTTGTTCGAGATCACGCTCAAACGCCAAATTTTTTCCCCTTAATCAAGTATTTATTTAAGGGCACCCACTTTATAGAGGCTGGGTGTGCTCCAGGATCTCCATATCCAGTCACCCCACGGCCAAGGAAACAGAATGAATAATTTTTCTCCCATGAGCCGAGATTCGAATCTGGCACCTTTAGCATTGGAAGTTCAGTACACTATCACTGAGCTACCCCACTCCCTTTTTTTAATCATAGGGATCTAAAAAAGTTTCAATAAATATTAAAATATATTTTTGAATCCTTTGTATAGTTTACATCATATGATAGCCATTCCATCTGCTGTCAGCTATTGCGATGATTCGAGCGGGTTTATTAAGCTAGACAAATTACTTTTGGGTCAGTACCCAACGATCATGACAGATAGAACGTGACGCCGGTGGATTGGTTTAGACTAAACCGACAGCGCTCAGATTTGCCAATCACAGTTTCCGTTACTCCCGAATGGCACTATGGCATATTGGTTGCTTATGCTTTAACAAACAAATGTTTAAGTTCATAGTTGTTTGCAAACCTGACTTAATGTTATGGAGAAGACTTAGTTCGGCTTAAACTTTTGCTGTTTCACTAGGCAAACGCGGGTTTTAACAGTCTATGGAAGCGTTTGAATGATACAATTACATTTATTGTACACTGATATTCACCTTTAAGAAAATAATGTCCCTAAATTTCAACAAAACTGATTACTTATCTCGAATTGAGATTCGCCGTTTATCATAGCAATTCTGGCTTACTGGTCCAAAAAGTTGTGAATTTAATAGATATGTTTGTTGTTGCGAAGTGAAAAGTTAGCTGCGATAGCATTTCTATTAGTTATTTTGAAATTTTAGTTGTATCTTTGCATTAGCGGAACCAGGATTGAATTTTGGGAGCTAACATTTTTTTTTTTCTGGTAACCTATAATCTTTTGGTTTTTATATTGTCTTTTCTCAGCACTAATGAAGGCCTGCAAAGTAGACTGAAACATCGGCACGAAATAAAATCATTTTTATTTGTGTTTCTCACTGACTGCGACCTACATAACTTTCCAACTAATAATAAAAAACACCATATATACTAAAAGTCATGAAAGAAAATACTTAGGAAACGCAATGCAGGACAGGTGCTGGGTGGCAGCCAAATTGAAATTTCCTATGTGTAAGTGGAATTTGGTCCTCCGGGCAGGATAGGCTGGAGTGGCTCCAGCACCAGAAGCCAGATTTATGTCACCTGTTCAACAATCTCTCTTATCTAACAGTGCTGAGTTGTGAGTTCCCTACTAACTGAGGGGAGAGTGTGGGGGGGGGGCTATTCTGTTTAGCCAGCGACTTATCAGCTTCCCGAGTGAGTGATATATGGCCGGGTTATTGCTTTATCATTTCCCAGTATATCTTCAATAGTTTTATGTTCAAAATAAAGTTTATTGCCACGTGAGCAAGTGGCGTTTGCTTTTAGTCCAAAGTAATTTTCTACTTGCGATTTATGTAATCGTGAAGGAAAATTGTTTTAATTAATATTATTCTCATATTTGAAATTTAATTATTGGTTTTAATTGAATGTTTGGTAATTAATATTTGATAAAAATCGATAAACAATAGTTATTATAAGTTAAAATTCCTAATTGTAAATGTTTGAATTTTTGTTTATTATTTTTATTAATGAACCATTGTAATCGACCAAGAAAAAGAAAGTTAACTCTCCCGTTCAAAATTTAAAGTTTTACGTTTCAAAAGATGGTAGAATGGAATAACATTCTACAGAAAATGAATTTTTTTTTTTTTTTAATCACATTTCTGTTTTCTAAAACTACTGTGCCGGTTGTTTTTTAGTTTTGTTACAAAAATGCCAGAGATCACCCAAGGAGGGTCTCACTCAATATTACCAACCGTTTTTATCTTTCAAAATGGCGGCCGAAACCCTTTTTTGCTGTAGGCCGTAACAAAAAAACGACTGCAACGATTTTAATGAAACTGTCCTAAAATGTTCTCTTAAAAAAAATTTAATTTACTTCACCAAAAAAAAAAATGGTAATAATAAGTGTTTTTATTTGCAATCAGCTCTAAAAGGACAAACTTTTTGAATTGTTTATACGGCTATTTAAAATATAATAGACCTCCCTTTAAAAAAAAAAAAAAAGTCACCGATATCGGAAATTTTGGAGCCAATATATTGTTCTAAATGTTTAACAAATGTATTATTGCCGAACCAATTTCCTTTATTTTGGTTACCGATTTTATATTTACTGAAGCGATCAAATAATTTAGATTGTCATTTGAAGAATAATTTAGTTGTACATATATATTTTTTAACAAAACATGAAAACAAATATAATTATTGTAAAAGGTATAAATTGTAAGAGGTAAGCTATCTAAATTTTATTTATTCTAAGTGTTTTACAACAATAACTTTTTCAGATATACTATTTCGTATTATGTAATTAAAAAAACGCTAAAAATAAACTGTATTCAATTAAAGTAAGTGAACACTTCGTGAATGGGTTGTTTGTTTATCCTTCCTTGAGCTGAATAGGCAACCAGTTCCCTCGATAGTCTACACGCTTGGGAAAGCCAGTTGGAAAACTCCACCAAGTTTTGCTCCGATAGGACATGGTAATCAGGTTTCGCTTAGTTTTCGAGTTGTTCTTTAGAACACATGTAAATTCGTGGTGGGGAATTAAACAGCATAGTATGATTGTTGGTTTTAAAGAAAATTACTAATCGAATCGAATGAACTGCTATAAGAATTTTTTTAACTTTTTATTTTAGTATTTTTACAATTAACTACTTAAACCCATAAATCAAAATAAAAATAAAGAATTTAAATGACCGACTGAAAATATTATACTCACCTTTTTTTCAAATTAAAGTTGAAAATCAGACAAAAATTAAATACAGATATATATTTACTCATAACCGTTGGACAAACGGATCACAGATTTACGGTTCAGCAAAAACTAAGCATTTACAAAAACTAACAATATTTCAATCCAAAATTTTAAGACTAATAACAGAGAAAACCAAAAACCCTCCCTACATCCTGGAACTCCTTACTCTACGTTCCTGTTTCCACTCTCTTAATACCAGGTCTCAACCTATAGACTTATATATCCTCTCCCATAAAACTTCTTCCTTCAGCGAATCCTTCGTCATTCGTGCTGCTTCCTTATGGAGCTCTCTTCCTACCTCCATACGTCAATCCTCGTCCACAAATTCCTTCAAACAACTCCTGTTCCATCACCTGCTCCACATTCAAACTTCCGCAAACATGTAAAATTACTTGCATCCGTATACTGTTTAATTTCAATCTACTGCATATTTGCAATGATAATTAACAGTTAATTAGTTTATATTTTTTATTATTCTTAGGGGATAGTAGTCCCAGAATAAAATTATTTTTTTCATTTTCATTTCATTTCAAGCTCGCTGGGACGTAAACAATGAAACTTTATATACCGATTTACGACAAACACCTGTCTACCAACACTCTTTACTCCCGATTTCTTATTAAAGTACACATACACAATAGATTTCTAAACGACATGGCTACAACTGACATGCCCATCAGGAGGCAACTAAAAGGAGCTGTATGAAAGATCTCCTTTCCTCAATTAAGGAAGGAGATAAAAAACAGGAAGAGGTGCTGTCTGGGTACTTTTTAGTCACACCTAAAATACAATTTTCCAAATAAACTGTAACAATTAATCTGCTTATAATCAAATTCAGGACAGTTGCGGATTAACATTTTAAGAGAAAAAATATATATGCAATAATATTTATTGGAATAAGAACAACATTTGATTTCGTATTTTGATTTCAGATTAAGTTAATAATAAAAACAATTTCTTAGTTTCTTCTCACCAAATTCATGTTAAAAATGTAGTTATTCTCTTTACTTTTAATTACCTACAGAAGTTCTAGTGATTTGCAAATATCTTATGGAAAAAAAAAGTCATTGGAGAAAAAAACGAACACTTTCTCTAGCTAGTATGTAAAATATTCAGTTTAAAATAATTTAGAAGAGGGTATTAAAGACAGATTTTTAAAGGGTTTATTAAATGGATGTGTTAAATCATCAGCCTGAAAAGTCATTAATTTATTATATGACATTTTAATTAGTATATTTTAATTGAAAATATTTATTATGTAATATCTGATACTTCCCAAGTTTTTACCTTTTTACAAAAATTAATATGAACAATTGAATCGCTGAAAAAAAAAGAATGTTCCAATGAATTTTTAATTTTCGAAAAATCGACAAATATTTAACGACATTTCAACGATGATTTGATTTTAAATATTTGTTCCAATGAGTCGCTCTCACACAGGATTGCCCTGTAACATTCTATTTATTTTCGTTTGTGCTTTCTACTGTTGATTTTTCCCATTTAGAAGCATTTGTCCTGTGCTGATAAACCGCCTCATGTATTTAAATCGAGTGAGAATGATATTGGGAAATGAACCCTAAAAACTCTTACGAGATTATTCCTACTTTCCTGTTATATGTTGATGAAAGTTTAAAAAAAAAATTAAATGTTCGTGGAAGTCCTCATACAACAAAGTACTGTGATGCCAACGAACTGTGATGAGTAGTCTTATTGCTAAAAAATTTTCAATGTAACTAATTTATAATTCATATTTTAGAATACATTTTTATACTAGTTTTCGAAAACACCCCCAAAATAACTAGGTTATATAGGACAAAAGGTCCAATATTTTTGTAGGCCACCTTTTTTATCGATTTTGTGATCAAATTATGTTACGATCCAAGTAGAAAGGAAATAGGTATTTACGAGTTTTTAGTGCGTAATTAAATTGACAACGTTTGTCCCCTTCCAGATACGCCCCAATTCTAATTGTTTTCATAAATAAAATAGGTGCAGGTTACGATGAGATGAAACTATTTCAGGCGGATGTTAATAATTCGATAAAAAGATACCACGGACTATAATTTCAGAAATCACTAGTTCGTCTGAAACTGGGACAATGTTTCAATCATATTTGAATCGACTTTTTATTCATTGTTCTACTACTATATTTTGCCTTAACTTGGCCAGTTTGGAGAGAAAACAAATATATACTTATAAAAAACGGGGAAAAAATAAGAAATATCGTCAAGTCGACGTAATGTAAGCTTTCTTTAAATAATTCGAACCAGGTAATGTTTGTGAAATGAAACATAATCAATGTTAAGTCATCAAATTGATGACGATTTTTGGTTTTTTTTTTTAGTGCTTTTTCGTTATTTCTACATACATTCTGGATGTTACGGAAAACTGGCCAAGGCCATTCCTGAGGTATTTTCTTTTACATATCGAAGGGATTTGATATTGCCATTGCCAAATATTTGCCTGTCATACTAAAATATGACGAACCAATTTCTCTAAGGATTACTTAATTTTATCTAAAATAAATTATTGATTCTAAAATGTATTAATAGATTTGTTGAAGAATTAACTATGATATGGCTTGCCGATCAAAAACACCATCTATAAATAATATCAACTCCTCCTCTCTCGATCATAGAGGCCTCAAGTTGACGAAATGAGACATGTATTCAATGTCAGTACTACAATTAACGTTGTGTGGATGCGAACCTTATGCCTTGCGTTATCTCGAAAATAGCACGTTTTTGGGCTTAAAAACGCAGGATCCGATAGTTTTCATAATTGCAAGTTTGTATCTTCTATTTTTTCTGAATAATTAATTGATTAATTGTTGATAATTCAGCTTTTTTTTTTTTTCATCCAAACCATCACCTTGAAAGTTCAAAAAATATTTTTTTAGGTAAGAAATTAATTAATTGTTTAAAGGAGATCATCATTCTCTGAAGATTTCTTATTTTTTCAACTCAAGACAATTACGAGTATACCTTCCTTGGAGTAGATCTATATTGATAAAATAAAAAATAAATATGATATATAACTAAGAAATGTTTTATTCAATTCAAAGCAAGGAAGAATTTTTTTCTTTAGAAGAGGATATACAAATAGTTATGGCATTAAAAAATAAAAACGTTTCTCTACAGCCCCTAAATTAATATTTCTAAATAAGAATCTGATGGCCTTTTTTACTACTGATTATTTTTAGCTTACTTCAGCTAACAATTTTTGTCAACAGCTTTCCTGAAGGGCGAATGCCCCATTTTTTCATTTGCTCTTTTACATTTCTTGCTTTCATTTTACAAGCATTAAAATTGAAATTATTTTAATAATGCTTAAATAATAGTCCGTTGTACAGACCCCTTTTTATTAAATTATTAACATCCGCCTGAAACTTCGTAAATAACTTCATCTCATCGTAACTTACAAATATTTCATTAGCAAAAATTCTCGGTATTGGGGCGTTTTCAACCTGGAGTGGGGCAAACTTTATCAATTTAATTAGGTGCTAAAAACTTTTAAATACCCATTTGCTTTCCACCTGAATCGTAACTTAATATCTTAAACCATAAACTATAAGAGCACAAAATCGATAAAAAATGTGGCCTTCAAAAATATTGAGCCGTTTGGCGTGACTAATGCCCCCAAATTCTCAAAATAAAGAGGTTATATAAGAGAAACGGCGTAATATCTTTGTAGGCCACCTTTTTTATCGATTTTGTGATCAAATTATCTTACGATCCAAATGGAAAGCAAATGGCTATTTACGAGTTTTTAGTACCTAATTAAATAGACGAAGTTTGTTCCCCTCTAGTTTGAAAAAGCTCCAATTCCGAGATTTTACATAAATAACAAAGTGGTAGATTACGATGATATTGAGCCATTTACGAAGTTTCGGGCGGATGTTAATAATTTGACAAAACGTATTCTGCACCACGGTCTATAAACAGCATTTTTAATCTTAGGTATGCTGGTCATTTTGGATTTAGATGAACATTTTTATTCATTTCCTGCCCCCATTTAAATAATAGCATTATCAACAAAAATAACTATGTTACATAAGTTAACAATATTTATTCAACAAACATATATGTACATGAACAAATTGAATGAAATTACTAAAGCGAAGATGCATAGTGCTTCAACACATATATGGTTAAACGCGCTTATTTTTTTGTATCAGCATCTTAGTTTTAAAATATTTGGATATATTATCGAAGCAAAATCTAAAAAACAAAAAGAAATAATAGAAACATGAAAAACAATTTTTTATAGGAAGGGTAATTAATGTTAATAATTAATAATAATAATAATAATAATAATAAATTCAGTAGAGGGAAATATTTAAAGAAATGATAACAGACCTCAAGAGCTACAAAATAAATTGTATAAACAATTATTATTTTTTAATTATTTGTGTATATTTTGTTCTCTCTCCTTATAATATTTTATTTTTTTCTTATTTCTATGTATTATTTTGTTATTACTTTATTTATTTATCTTTCTGTTAATACGGTGTTAATGTGCTCTCTGAACTCTATTATAAGTGTCCTTAATTGAGACAGTTTGTAATATTTCTCAATAAACAAGTTAAATAAAAAAAAGAAGAATATGTCGCTAATGTTTCAAATGAATAATCATGCACAAGGAAAGGAAAGGATATAAAAGAAAATACAAAAATAGAATAAAAAAGAAACAATAATTAAGAAGTCATAATAAATCAAACTCTTACAAAAATGTCATAGTCGAATGTTGCTTAAAATAGATCTTAATATTATATTTACTTCATTGAATGGATATAGTTGTTTTCTACAAACCGAAGGAGCAATGTCTGGCTTTAAGTTGGAAAGTTTTATTCCGAGATCCACTCCTACGCCGAGTTCGTTTCTGTATTTTGATTTTATATAAAATGTTAAGTTATATAAATAACTCGTTAAGTTACAACAAATAAGAAGAGTCTTCCTCCTGTTGGATTTTATTGAATGAATTATTTAAATTAAACTGAAATGTAGGTGGGTGAAGTCAATATGATTTCGTTGACTTCCAGCGAAGACTATGCGAATCATAATTTAAGAACCACCGATGTAGAGGTTTGTTGTTTTTATTCGTTACTATTTTTTTTTAAATAATTATATATGTTAATACACTGATTTTATGTTTTTAAATATTTGGATTTACAATTTAATCCATAAAAAAGTATTACTTAATAGTATATTACACTTTTGATGGCCTTAAATGGCACAATACTTCAAAGTCAACAATCTGTGAGAATCATACATTTATGAAAAATTAAATATAGGATTTCAATTATTTATTTTAGAATGAAGGTTATATAATTAATTCAAGTAAAAGTGGACATAAAGAAACACTGATGTACCGTATAATAAACGAAGGAAGTACCCAAAATTTTAGAGATGGAACAACCATTATTATATTACCATTAACAGTGTTGCCACACATATAAATATGATGTAGAGAAATGTATTTAGTTTTTAACTAGCCATTCAGTCTTTGCCTAAAGATCGCTTTGAAAGCTATTATATTTGTTAACTACATAAATTTATATTGTCAAAATGATGAAAAGTTTGAAGGGTTTTTTTTTTTGGGGGGGGGGGGAACT
Organism: Nezara viridula; assembly: GCA_928085145.1. NCBI lineage: Eukaryota > Metazoa > Arthropoda > Insecta > Hemiptera > Pentatomidae > Nezara > Nezara viridula. Next base: position 119,237,926 of record OV725082.1, read on the forward strand.
GCTTATAGCAAAAAAAATCTAATGGTAGATTGTTATGACCATGTTATCACTAACTTGGTCAGAAATGTTATTTGTACAATTTACAAAGAAAATATAGATGCTATGATCATGCAAAGATATTACGAAATAAAAACTTATTAACTTCATTTCAGAATAGGTTATTTGAAGTTAATATCACCTGTTCATTGAAATGGTTTCCGCATTTTATAAATTCATAAGCAAGTTCGCAATCACTTGTCCCATTTTGACCTATTAAAAAAAAAATGTATCAAACTTTTTATTCCTACAAATAATTATTCCATATAATTTAGTAATTGGTGAATATAATAATTATTTTTGTACGTACTTACTCATTTTACTTATTTCATAATTATTTATTTTTTTATTTTTGAAATATTTTTCTTTGCAATGCTCACATAAATATTCTGATTTCAACTTTTCATCCAAAGTCATCTTCTTGTGATTTAATATTTCATTAAAAGCTTTACAATCAACGTTTTTTCTATTCAACTGAATATGAATCAACATGAGATAAGCGCTATGTAAAACATTAAAAATTATAATTCCATTTATTGTAGCAGTACTTACCACTCCTGTTTCATCTAATAAACATTTTAAGAAGCACTGCAATCATCAATTTTTTAATTTTATTAAAGTTTTGTGTAAATTGATAACTTAAAGAGATGTTATTGAAACTTACTTTGTGGTCCGAATTATTTTCATTCTTGTTATCTTCAAGCAGATCTAGTAATTTTACTGAAAATATGGATAGTTTTCTGTTCAGATTTCATTTATTTTTAATTTTTAACATTGATAATTATCAGAAGTAATAATTAACCATAAGAAGTAATTAAAGCATCACGATTTCCTATTTTCATCCCGGTAATAAAAAAAATGAAGAAATATTTTGGGTAAAAATGATTTTGTTTTAATAAATAAGAGTTGTATAGATTTTTATATAAATCTACTACTTTCTCAAAGAATGAGTTATAAGGAGTGGATTAACTGGTATTTACATATTTCTTTCTATGCTTTGTAAATCCTTCTTCAACTATTTATTTTGCGTTTCATGTAATCTTTTGTTTAACTTATTTTTACAGAATTTAGAGGACATTGGGTTTTTTTTTATGTTACCCTCTACTTCACTATTCCTGGTATCGAGGAGGGGAAGATTTTTTCTAGAGGTACTACCAAGCCTAATCTAACCACAGTGGTAAGGTCGAGATTCACTCCGTGTGTGTGTTGCCCAATATCGGTTAACTGTTGCAAGACCAGGACTGGTAAAAAAAATCTGTTTTTTAAAATAAAAATGAATGCAAGATAGTTACTAATACTTGATAATCTTAGTTACTATATTTTAATAATTGAATGTAATTTTATTTAATATAATATAATTTTGCATTTAACTCCTCTAATTTTTCATTCGGGCTTAGTTAGGTTTCTCCTTTCTAAAAAAATACAGTAATATCTGTATATTAATAAGCTAACAAGTAACTGCCAGACTGTTGCGAGAATCTTGCGCAAGACCAAGACCATGACCAAGACTGAGTTGGCAAGACCAAGACTCGTCTCCATGCAACGCTAATTTGGGCAACGCTAATTCCGTGGGTCCGCCATGAAATTGGACATTACATTATTTTAGAATATGCAGATAAATCGTCCATATCAACAAACAAACATTTATATTTAAAAAATATATTAGCCTGGTAAAATTTCTCATTAGAAGCCTACAATACACGCAAAAGTCTTGTTGCTCGAGGGAGAAGAAGAATACGATCATAGAGAATTCTTATTTGCTTGTTAGCTCATATATGACCACAAATTCCATACAATTCATTCAGCAGTCATATATTTTTGGTGTGACCGAGCGCGTTAACTCGAATGGAATAGGCGTTGGTCGCCAACGTGATAAACCGAATATTACGAGTCGAATCTTATATAAGGTGCTCGTATATCTGATATTCATCCTCTGCCCTCTCCTCTGGTTCGGTTAAAAACCACGTATAATCAAAAAAGCTGAGGAAGGGAGAAAAAAAAATTCAACAATGTTTCTAAAAGAATTTTTAATGTAAAAGTGCCCAAATATCCCTTATGTGTCTGATATTCAATGTTTGAGCATTATTATTATTATTATTATTTTAATGTTTTGCAAATATTGTTAAAACTTTTACTTTTAAAAGTCGTTTTTCAATAGTCATACTCACATTAATTAATCATTTGTTGTAATGTTTCATATGAAGAAATATTTGAGAAAGAAAACGACAACAAATCACTTATAAAACTAATTTTATAAAAATTTTAATCCTATGTTTTATTAATGCAAATAAATTACATTCTTCAATCGTTGTGACCGTTGCGCACTTTTTATAATAACCAATGGGAATTCTAGCTAGAAAAGTCTTCTCTAAATTATCCAAACTTTCTTCTTTTACCTAAATAAAAATATAACATTCAACATTAGTTTAATTTAGTATATATTAATATGCTTTCATACATTATTTAATATATGCTATATGCTTTAATATATATGTATATGCTTGAAAAGATTTGAGTACGATTTATTCGATAAACTGAAGTAAACCGGCTTAAGGTAGATCAGTGTAAAAATTTCAATGCCGTCTAATATTGCTGATCAAAAACTTTTTGCCATTGCCTAATTTTGTCAAACAATAATTAAGTAGGGGAATTAGTGAAGCTTGTGTGATGCGGGCAACAGAATTTCTTACTTTCACTTAGTTATCTTTTTTCTCCTATTCACCCCTTTCTAACACCAAGATATGAACCCGTAATCTTACATTGTAAATTTAATAGCTGCAACTCCGTTAATAGTTGTCCGAAATGAACGATTTTTATATAGTGTTGTAGGGGAAAATCAGTTCACTAGTTCTTATTTATTGCGCTTGGAGTATCCAATTTGTGTCACAGGCATCAGTTGTCAAAATCTTACAAAATAAAAAAAAAGAAGCAACAAAATCGGTTCACTAGTTCCTGAAATAATGTTGGCACAAACAGACAGACCAATGGCTAAAAATGTTTTTTCGGACTCAGGAGGCTCTTAAAAGTATAGATATGTCAAAAACCGCATGTCGGAAATTTGACCCGATCGTAATACTTTCCTTACCTAGTATAGTTTGGAAAGTAACAAGCTATTTATCTCTGAAGTTATATCGATGAAGAATTGTTGTTTGGAAGAAGGAGAGGTGTTCAGGTTTAGTGTACGGCAACATCAAAAGTAATTATATTGAAGGAATGATATTGCAGGTTACTTTTAGACTGAGGGAACACTTAAAGGATTAAACACTTCCACTGCTTGAGAAGTCCTCGTTGAGGTAATAGCCTGTAAGTACATCCCCTCCCCTCTCCCGTTCCCTTCTAACATAGCTGGTCATGTGTGAGGCGCTAAATCTCTCCCGAGGCGCCTCATTTGTCCGCTCGTCCCTCCCCGTTCCAGCTCTCGAGTTATCTCTTCGACAGCCAGCCATCTGCTACTTGCTTTTATTTCCTCTACTCAAGTTTCTTTGTATAATACATATACGTTCTACGATTTGTATAATACATACAATATTAGCGAAGGCCCGATCCATTATTCCCCTCGAATAATTTAATCTTTATGTAATGTAAAACGTAGCTTAATCAAGACTATGATCAAGAAACTTAATAGTGTAAACGGATCTTTAGATAGGCGGTTTGTTTAAAAAAAATTTATACATTTTTTATGTTATTCTATTTTTATACTTTTTTTGTTAACTCATTTATTTTTATTTATTTTTTTGTTTTTATTTTCCTATAATATGTATATACGGTATGAATGAACAGATTTAGCCTTGATACTTGTTGCCCTTCAATGTAGCAGATTGTATTATTTACTGTTCAATAAAATTATTGTGAATAGTTCACAAAAAAAAAAAAAAAAAAAAAAAAAACCGTACCCAAAGCACAGCTTCCATTAAATATTCTTCTGGTAAACTTTTAAGCATTATCTAGTCGACTTTTTACTTTCACTTACCACATATAGTCGATTCTCGTTAGTTCGAAATCCAACTTCAAGAAAATTTTGGATTATCAGGACTTTCAGTTATCAAAAAGTTTGAATTATCAAGACTTCGAGTTATCAAGAAGTATGAATTAACAAGAAGAAAAAAAAACTCTAATTATTAAGAATTTTTATAAAATTTTTGAAAATATTTATGAAATTAGGTACATTTTATATATTAATATCCTCATGTAAAAAAATTAATACTAGGAAAAATTAAAATAATAAAGATGGAAGTGTTATAGTTCCAATTATAGAACTTTATCTTCTCCTCGTGTTACGAAAAAGATTTCAATTTATCAAGCTATCAAAATAGAGTGCTTTTTCGATTTACCGAACAGCTGAATCGTTAAAAAACTCGAATTATCAAGGTTTTAATTTTTTCAAGATTCGACTGTATATAAGATATATAATAAGTTGAAGTATTGCAGTGGAAAATAATTTTGATTCCTAATTTATAATGGAAATACACTAGTTAAAGTAACCAAGTCATGCAAAATGGTTTGGGAGTGTGGATTGTTCGAAAACGAAATGTCGTAAAAAACTGAAATTAATTATTCAACTTCTGTATATGCCTGGGATGTTACAGCAAAGTTTTCAACATAATTAGTTTTTCGGAAGTGAAACTTAATTTAAACGATTTACCACATGTTTATTTACAAGTTTGATGGAAAATGGCTTCAACGATTTTGATTACGCTTGTTGTATCAATTTATAGTTTTATCAAAATAGTTTCATGTTAGATAAATAGTCAGTTTTTAACAAGTACTTGAACACCTTCAGTGCCGAATTTTCAAAATGACTTTCTCTTTAGTATCTTTAATATGGTTAATATGAAATAATTAACAGTCTCGAGGGTTTAATAGTAATAAGAAATGACTAAATATAAACTATGAAATAATTTGGTAATTAACAGAAGAAGAAAAAAATGAAAATTAAACACCTCGAAGGGCATTCAAAAAATGATTCGATTATTATCGAACAACTTTATAATACTTTATTTTTAAGTTGAAGAGATGATCAGTTGATACTTTTACAAGGAGAAAAAGGAAATAAGAATAAAGTACCTTTTTAAATAGTCTAACACTTGCTATGATAAAAATTTGTTTACGTATAAATACGTCAAACGGACTACGCTATCTGTCAAGTCAGTTTTTTCAAAGATAAATTAGGCGCACAGCAAGTATCATAAAAAAAACATTTTGATATTTTATAAAATATTTATGAACATTCTTAGTTTGAAACTATCTCTAAAGTTTATATTTATATTAAATCTTAAAATAATTAAATAGGCACCGAACGCCATTTTTTAAAAGCTGCTTCTCATTGTAACATGTATGGTTACTAGATCATAAATACCAAAGAAATAAGTGTGCTATAATCTCATGAAATCGTTTCTATAACAGAGCTTATCTGTTTATGATAAAACATTTGATGATTAAAAGCTGTAGATAGTCAAGTAAAATGTAACGTAATATGTTATTGGAGTAATTAACTAATTGAGGATTGGAGATTGTGCGCCATTCTGTTACGAAGAGTTCAAGAACAAAGGTTTTGCATCACAATAGCACACTTTGCCATACCCATACGATAGCAAACATTGATGGAAACCAGGAGGTTTGGAAGTCAACATTGTTTAACAACCTTACGAAACTATCGAAAAGCAAACGAAATCAAATGTTTGTTTGTTGATTGTTATTATTACTAAATAGTTTACAATATGTTAGATAACTTTTGAAAAAAATGTGTGGAGTAGAGCTTGTTACTCGAAGAATGAGAAATATACATATATATTTTTCATTAATTTTTGTTTAGAAGACATATAAATGGGTTCAATTGTTTCATCGGTGATACTTGGGAAAATTGAGTAGAATTTTTCAATTAAATTGAGCTGCCGAATTTCTTTCTTATGTTTTGTTATTAAACATTCCTTAATTTATTTCTGAATTTTATTTATTATAAATAGTAGGAGTGAGGAAATAAAAGTTCAAATCCCCATGAATAAAATCTCTTGCGCCATCTGAATCCACAGATTATATTTTCAATCCTCTGATTCGATATGATCTTTTAATCCTGAGAGGTGTGTTGGGGTATTACCACATAAACAATAATGACAACTTTGTATTCTTTATTTTGGACGCTTAACATTACTAGGTCACTCTTCTTATCTTTTTATACAAAATAATTGTCTTTGATCAAAATCTAGCCCACGTTTTAAAAGTTCATTTTTTTTATAATAACAGTGCTGCCGCCACAGATATTTTAATCCGTAAAAATACCACATGGAATTTCGAGGATGAAAGGAAAAATTTAAGGCTCCCCAATAGGTATTTCTATAACTTAATTTGAGTGGCTTTCATGTCTGAAAACTGTGCGAAAAACGTCTGAAAATGGCTTAATTTTGAAAGAAATTTATTGTCATCCTACAGTATTATTATACTTATGTTAGACGACAAGTATAAATATCTTATTTTATTTATTTAATTCAAAAGTAGCTGCTAAGGAAAATCCCTGCAGGAGAAAACTAAATTATCATATATCCTGAAATTAATGAATCGGATAGACAATGGATCCTACCATTACCCTTCTCCCGAAGAACTATCACCTTATGATGCTCTTTTAATGAAGTAAAATTTGGAATAAAACATATAAAAAATAATCTAAAAAAATCTTGACATACTTCAGTAGGATTCCAGACGCCTCGACTCCCTCCTCCTACAAAGCTATTCCAAAATAATCCATACAAAGTAATGATGATCGGAATGGATAACATGGAATTGATCATTTATAAACGTTACAGATGAACATATGAACAACATGTGGAAAGTTATATTAGAAAACGTGTAATTTTTTAAAAAGTTGAACTAGCTATAATAAATTTGAAAATTTTAAAACTTAAACTTTTATTATGATATTTACAACTGTATTAGTATGAATACATCAAGTAAATGTGTACCTAGGAATATTATCACATGGAACACGCTTGTTGAGAAACTATCCATTGGTAGCAAATTTGAAAATTTAAAAATATTATTATTTAGTTTAATATCGTAATTTAAATATTATCATTATAATTTATTTTAAAATAAAGGTAATACAAATTTGTGACCGAGCGTGACTTCCTATTTCATCTTGAAATGATATCTGTTGCGATTGCGGCTAGTGTTGCCCAAATACGAGACCGAGACTAGTCTTGGTCTTACGCAGGAGTCTCGTAACAGTCTTGCATTTACTTATTAGGTTATTGCTATATTACTGTAATTTTTTAGATAGGTGAAACCTAACTAAACCCGAATGAAAAATTGGACGACTTAAATGCAAAAGTATATTGGTTATAGCAATTATTAACATATAGTAACTAAGATTGTCAAGTATTAGTAATTATTTTGCCTTAATTTTTGTTTAAAAAATCGATTCTTTTTTTTAGGCGGCCTTGGTCTTGGTCTTGCAAAGTGGAAGACCAAGACCAATTTTGGGCAACACTAATTGCGACCCAAACGCGTTGTTTGATTTTCTTTAAATTCGATTCAATTTTTCTTGCAACTAAGGGGAAACTATGCACGCTGCTTTTCCTTAGTTGTAAGAAAAGTAGGTATGGTTTATTTTTAAATTACAATCCAAGATGGAGGTGGCCATCAGCGAACAATATGAGTTTTTTCTTGAAAGTATTGATTTAAATGTTTAAATTTTAAATATTTATTTTAGAAAAAAAACGAGATTTTCAGCATAACATTGGATATATAAATATAACCAATGTTACACTTGGTATACGAGTACATTTTAAGTTTTAAAGGTTAAGAAAAAATTATCAGAATAACGCATATAAAAACATTTTTATCGTAAGGTACTATGTTTTATTTTAATCAAGATTAAAAAAAAAAAATTGTTTCTTAAAATGATCGCAAAAGAAGACTAGCTGAGAATACAGTCAATGAAGAGTAGTATTGTTATTCGAGTAAGAAAAGTGTTGGGTATTGACAGTTTTACAAAGAGCTGACGGATATAGAAACATTCGCTAGGAATTCCGATTTTCTCTCGTGATTATTCATGGACTAAGCCACTATTGGGAAGTTCTCTCATTGGTGCCTATTAGATAGGGGTTTGAAAATTAAGGATTCATCGCTATCTTGATTTTTTATACAAAAGAGATATTGTGAGTTTGGCTGATCACGATCTCATATTTACAATCGTATTTACAATTAGTGTTTTTAACCAAGAGATTGTCGGTACTATTGTAATCAATCATTTATTTTTTCCAATTATAATCTAACTTATTACTTTAGTTTATTTATTATTATCCTATTTTATTTTATTTTTAGGCTAAAGTTGACCTTCTCTTGTATGATGGACCTGTCTAAGTTCCCTCTTGACAACCAGATTTGCACAATGGAAGTAGCCAGCTGTAAGTACATCTTGCACAATTATTTTGTAAATATATAAAATTAAATATTAAACTATAACTAAATATATATATATATAACAAGTTTATTTTAAACAATAAACATATTATTTTAAAATATATATATATTATTTTAAAAAGTTCTTGTAACGTCTAAAGTGAGGGAAAAAATAAATTAAGTTTTTCATTGTTCTCATATATCAAAAATGAAAAACGTTAAACTACGACTATTATACTCACATTTTCAAGACGCCCAAAACAGAAACTGAACACTTACAGTTATCTACTTTAATGACCTATGTTTCACAGATATAGGAAACAGCCAAAACGACCCACATAGGAATACTAAAAACTGTTCAATCAAAAAATTTCTGGACTATAACGAACTAAAGCTCCATGATATGTCAGAAACATTGCCTTATTTAAAGATTTAAGCATGCCAACAGTTAACGACCACATACGGACACACTACAAAATATTTCACGATAACTTACATGGACATAATAACACAATTATGTAAGGTATGGCTACCATTAACGTGCCCGAAAAGACGCTTAAGAGACTCATAAGAAGCTGGGGAGGATTTCCGCGCTTGCAAAGTATACTAAAATCAAGATAGGAAGGGATGTCGCTAGGTATTCCTCTCCCTCACGCCGACCAATGCTACTATTAGTATTCTTCGCGACATCAGACTCCCTGACTGTCAGCACTTCTGACATGTGTGGATGAAGAAAATAAGTTGAAAAAAAGGTTTTTCCCGATACTCCAACGCGCGCTTTTGCCTAACGGACAAAAAAAAAGTTGAAATTAAATTTTCTTATCTTTAATTAATTTTATAAATTGTTTTGTTGTTGGTCCAACAGTTTTCGAGATATAACAAAAAATGTGCATTTTTTCCAGAATTTTTTTCGGTTTTTTAAAAAACATATACCAGATAGGGAAGCAGAAAAAAATAGAAAACGTATATAACCGTTTAGATAAAAAACAATTTTTTTAGAGATCGCCGCGTTCAAACCTCTATTGACCGTACTAAATTGAGATATAGTAAAAAGTTTGTCAATATATGTGACTACTAGAGTTTTATATAGCAATACTCTACTTTCGTGTTATATGGATAAACTAGAATGTCGAAATTTAATGTTAAATAAAATAAAATCCGTAAAATATATGAAGGAAATCCTAAAATTCATTGATAACACAATCCGGTGCTACACTTCGGAATCTTCTACATCCGAAATTTTTTTTTTTTTTTTTTTCTTTTTTTTTTTTTTTTTTTTTATGTAATGTTATATCGATAAAAAATATGAAAAAAAAAATTGTAACTCAAATTATTAAAATAAATTGTAACCTAACAAGGTATATTCCAAATGAGTTGCTTATTTCCTAAGTTAACTCTAATCGATTTTTGTGATTATTTATTTTTTTAACAAGGAACCTAAATATTAAAAAAAAATAGTGCAAAAATAGGCAGTGGGTTGAGGGAGAGTAAGGCACTAGCTTAACCTGGTTTCGAGTCCTACCGGTGAGAGGTAATTATTTATTTTGTTGTATCAGCTGTGGTTCGATCCTAGATTAGGAAAACCCTCCTGGGGCTTGCCTAGCCTCTTTAAAGTGACTACTCTTAATTAAATAATTAAATAAGTGGAAAAACCTAGCGGTTGAGCTTGATCTCGGCCCAACCACCTCTTTGCATAACCTTGCACCTGAAAGCCTTGAACCCAAGACCGTTTAGTAGTAATGCAAAATTTTTCTATTATGAAAATTTAACTTGAACATTTTTAAGTACTCTTCCTAATTTTTTTTTTCTTTTCAAGAAATGTAATGAATTGTTTTGTTTAAAAAAAGAAGTTTATGAAAAGCCTTGTTAACCTTTTTATTCGAATAAAAATTAAAAATAAATTAAGTTTATTGTAATTAATAATTAATAATAAACAGAAATTAAATTTGTATAGTATAATACAATTTTAATAACTTGTTTTTTCCTGAATCATAAACCATTTTGTATTTCCGAATCGAACCATAATCAATATTTTTTGTTTCAAAACGGATCTTGAAGTTTAGCTCATTCTAAGAGTGGTCTTATTCAAGTTTCAATGTTCCTTAATTACTATTTAAATAATCACTGCTTTTCAGAAAGATGTGATACAAATAAAGAATTTTTTAACTTTTTTTTTTTTTAATATTACCATTGGAATATGACGTAGATTTTCGCGTTTACTGAAAATTTGGCGATGATGATTAGAGTTCACTTGGGAAATAAACGACTAAAATGATTCTTTAATATTATTTTTAGATATTTTCATCTAAGTCATCCACTTAAGAGACAGTATAGTTGGAAATTTTTATAGCTTCACTTTGCAAAATTAATAATAACTGTTTCATATTTTCTGATCACTTGTGACAAGAAAGCAACACTTTTTCTATCAGAATTTTCCGATGGGGATATGGGATCCCCGATCTGTCCAGTAATTCCTGGGAAAAGTTCAGGCTAATCCCTTCTTCTTGATGGCCAATTTAACAGGTTTTGGATATACCGAGACATGACGGGTCTCTGGTCCCAGCTGAGCGCACACCCTGTGGCCTAATAAATAAAGCCCATGGGGCCATGCATACATTTATTTGAACAGCTTTAAAGGAAATTTATCGTCTCATCAATTTTACCCGAATTTACCATTATCATGGTTGTTAATTATTATCACTTAACATAAATAATTACTATAATAAATTAATAACTTAGACCTTCATTAATTCATATCTTCTAAAGGACCGTGACAAAACATCAGTGGAATACACTCACTGACGTACTGAGCACATACTGCTACAGAGTATTTCGTTCAAGTATTGTATTATTGCTTGTTTTATTGGTTGATATTATTGGAAATTGTTCACTATTTTTATTTAAAGTTGAGTTAATTTACTACATTCATTTTTCTTTTATTATATAGGTATTTGAAAAAAAATTCTTTCTGTTTTAAAACTACATTTAGGCATATATTTTTTTTTAAATTATAGTTATTGAAATTTACAACTATATTATATACAAATACGATTAATAAATTATAATTGGTAATATGAGAAGTATATGAAGAGAAACTACCCATCGGTAGCACTCCAATTACAGTTCTATACTATGAGGTCTCGAGGCCATCTTCTTTTCCTTTCTCTTGGAGGATTGTCTAGGAATCGAAGAGGTAGCAAAAAAAAAAAAAGAAGTGGATTAGGATGGGATTGAAGTTCATTATAGAAGGATAGTTATCTGGATTGAGCTAAGTCAGTAACCTATGGAACATTAAGGTCATTATGAATAATTTTATTTGTGACATAGGAGAAAGCATTTAGAATTTTGCAAAGAATTCCTCATTGTAAGTATTGGATATGAGAGAAATTTGATGGTTTTGTGTAGCCCAAAACTCAACTCATTAAGCCCAAATAGGCCTTATTATAGTCAAGTATATGAGTCTTTTATGAGTCTAATGAAAGTTTAGAGCGTTTCTGTTGTAACTGTTGAAGTAGCCGTAAACGTTTAGCAGCTTCTTTTCATTTTAGTCTTTTATGAGGATTCCAAGTAAGAGGGTTCTCCAGAGGGAGTCCTAAAGAGCGATTCTGATCGATCAACAGGGGTAAGTGGAGTATTATTGAAGGATACTTTACGACAGTAAGTCAGGTTTACGACGAAGGGTAATTTGATTTGATGGCTATGTAATTTTTTTTTTTATTCATTGATATTTACAACTGTATTATAAAAAAAAAAAAATATGACTAGTAAATGTGTAATCAGGAATATAATAACATGAAATCTCTTGTTGAGAAACTTCACACTGAAAGTACTCAAATAATAAATTTACACAAGAAGATCACGAGACCACCTTCTTTTCGGACGCCTCGGAGGGGTATAAGGGATCGAGGAGGAAGTAAGGTTTGAAACGAGAGGGTTCGGATGGTTCTGCAGTTTGTTATGGAAGGATAGGTATCTGAATTAGGCCAAATCGGAAACAAATGGAACATTAAGATCTTTATGTATCATTTTATTTGTGACAAAGTAAGGAGCATTGAGGATTTTATGAAAGATTTTGGATTGTAAGGATTGGATACGAGGGAATTCGATAGTTTAGTGCATCCCCAAAGCTCAATAAATAGTAAATATGAGTCGTCTGTAATTGATTGAAAGCTTGGAGCGTTTGTCTAGTAAGTGTTGGAGTAGTCAGTAACGTCGAGCGGTTTCTTGTCGTTTCAGTCTTGTATGAGGATTCCATGTGAGTTGTTTGACCAGGTGTAGTCCTAGGTAACGAATTTGTTCAACTGGGATAAGTGGAGAATTGTTAAAGGATACTGTAAAGGACAGGAGGTCATGGGTTTGCGACGCAGGGTAAAGGTAATTTGATGGGATTTATTTCAATTCTCCAGTTTTTACACCATTCTTCAAGGTTTGTGATATGTGATTGGAGAGTTTGGGATGCAGTTGATGGACCATTATTAACAGACAGGGTACATGTGTCATCAGCGTACGTGGTGTTGACAGTGTCAGAATGGGTTGGGATATCAGCTGTATGAACTGTGTAGAGGATATGACCGAGGATACTAGCTTGTGATACACTAGCAGACTGGGAAAAAAGGGATGAATACAAGTTTTTGTGATTTACTTTAAAGTATCGATCAGTAAGGTAGGACCGGATAATGAGGAAGTATGTAGGTGGTAGGAATTTACGGATTTTGTACATCAGTCCCGGGTGCCAGACCAAACGCACTATGTAAATTAAAAAAAAAAAGATATGTATATATATATCGTACCGTTGTATCGTGTATAAATTTCTTGCACTAAAGCAATTATGTAATCCATCACAGCCTTGTGGAAAATTATGTATTTCAATTAATAAAAATTTTTTTATCTACTTATTTAATAAACACATAGATTGCATAGCCTTTCCGGATCATCGAAGATTATCAACGATTAAATTTATAATAATAAAAAAATTGCCGGAAACGAAAACAATATCAGTTAAATTTAAACACATTGCCAAAAAAAAAAAAAATTATCATCTAATGTCCTTAGAGTCACTGATTTTGTTGCTTAAAAAAATGCCATCTCGTAAATTCCTTAAAAATACACGACTTCAGTAGTCAATGTTGTATGCACTCGTTCACTATAAGCAAGTATCAAATACCTTTATGACGTTTCTATGACTTATTTATAATGAATAATAAAATGAGTATTAAGAAATTTCCCCGTGAAATTTAATATAAATAACGTATTCTATGTCTGCTTTGGAAACCAGCCTGCTTGGAATCAAGCCAACCTTTACTGGCATTAAAATCTGCTTTGCTTAAAGAACTTTTTTTTTTTTTTAAATGACTTTTCAATTAATAGATCTCCGGAAATCAGACCCTCGCGATCTCTGCTACTGAAACCTGCTAAATAAAGAGATTTCTCAAGTTATGGATGCACGCCTAGCTTTAATGTTTTCGTTTAAAGCCATTTCCTAGGCTGCCCTGTTCTTTTCTAACCTAGTAGCGGTAGCAAAGTAAAAATGATAATAATAATTTTGATGTTTTATATATATATATATATATATATATATATATATATATTGCTTTCAAAAGTGAACCTTTTTTTTTTTAATTTATTTTTAGTTTCGAAGACGATCGAGGAGCTCCGCCTAGAGTGGAAGAACTTGAACCCAGTGATCATGGGAAAAGGACTGAGAATGCCTCAGTTCGAGATTGTCGACATCATGGCTTCCGACTGTCAAGAATCCTTCCAGATCGGTGAGTTTCCATTTATTTATTCAATATACAAAATCAGCCGTACATAATTTATAATCAGTAAATAGCAAATTGTGTATCACCTTCTGAACTTAGATTTAAGGGATTGGACTTAAATTAAGTTAGATTAAATAAACAATTTATTCAACAGTGATGTCGTGCTTTCCGGAAATTATTGCGTGGGCTTTCCAACCTAGGCTTCATTAATGTTTCTGCTCGTTTGGAAAAGTTCCAATCAAGTTTTAACTCGTAAAAAAGGAAGTAAAACTACAAATTAACTAGTTTACAATCTAGGCATAAAAGCAGACGTAATATTATTTTTGAAGATCATTTATAAAATGGAATGCTTCATGTTAAAGCATATTTGAAACAATTAATTTTCAATGAAAGTAATTTCCGTTGCTAAGTAACCGCTTTATTTGTTAATCTTGTGAGTGGTTCGGCTGTTGCTGCGAAGTTACTTAAATCATGAGCAAGTATGTAAGAATGGTTAAAACTGTTTGATACACTTCGGAGGGGGGGAGTTTAGAAGTAGCAATTATTATTAGATTTTTTTTTAAATCGCGGTAAGTATCGATTCCTATATGAAAACACCGAATGATTCTGATAAACTAATTAATTTAATGGGAAAACGCCTCGTTTCTGAGAATTTTGGTAGATATGAAATTTGTGCTTTACGGTTAGATGATGCTATTCACGAAGTTTTAGAAGGATGTTAATAATTTGAAAAAAAAAAAAAGGGTCTGTACCGCGGCCTAATACCATCTTTTGGGTAATTCACAGCACTAGCATTTCGGGGGGCTTCAGCCCGAAAGATTTTTTTTCATATATATATATATATATATATATATATATATATATATATATAATTACTTTGTGGAAAAAAGAAAGATACTAACTACCTATATTAAATGGTGTTTAAGTGATTCTTGAGGTCCTATTAAATATAATTACACGTAGAATAACACTTTAAGAGATTATTTTTAAATATTTTTTACCATAAACATGGCTACATTTTACCATTTTGAGGGAGGGGGCTTCAGCCTGAAAGCTTCCTCTCTCACCGTCCCCCCCCCCGTAGATCCGCCTGTGATTCACAGTGATTATACTTTATAATAATTAGATCTAAAGAACTGCTATTCTTCTTATCAATCTATTTATATTGTTCAGGCGCGTTCTGCAAATGTTAAGGAAAGAAGTCCTGTCAGGAAATGAATTCTAGGAACCGTTCTAAGATTTAAATAATTTGAATTATGAAGTATAATAAAAATTAGACTCCATGCCATTCACGTAGGACAAGTTATACAAATCGATGCATCGGACAATTCATCACATTTTTTTAAAAACTTTAATTATGATATTTACAACTGTATTAGTATGAATACATCAAGTAAATGTGTACAGAGGAGTATTATGACATGAAACACGCTTGTTGAGAAAATACCCAGAGCTACGAGAAAGAAACTACTACGAGAAAGCACTCTAATTCATCACTTTAAAAATTAAAATTAAAGTTGTTAGTTCATTGTTCTGATATTGCAAAACATCTAGTTCATCCGTGCCCGATTTATAAAATATTACAAATGTTAGCATATTAAGTTTGTACGATAAAAAAATTTATAAAAAAGAAATAATGAAAATAAATATAAAAGAATTGATAAATAATTAGACTTATAAATAAATAAATAATACTAATCAGATATATATGTATATAACATTACTTTAAAAGAAAAAGGAAAAATCTAAACTGTATAAATTGAGCAATGAAATGAGATAAATAAAAGAAAAATAAATGAACCGAAGGTCGCCGTGGCTAGATTAAGAATAGGACACACGAATCTAAATCATTCACATCTTATTATTAAAGAGCAACCACTAAAATGTCAACACTGCAATAGCCATCTAAATGTCAGTCATATTTTTCAGGAATGCCCTTATTATATCTTTAATTTAAACGGATTATCTCTGAGACCGGATAGATCAATAGTGTTGAGCAACGACGAATCAAACATTTGAACAGTTATAAAATTTCTTAAAATCCATGGACTGTTAAATAAAATATAGAAATAAATATAATTTTTAATTTTATTGTTTTTTTTTTAATTTTTATTGATTTCATTTTTCATATGTTCTTAAATATGTTTCATGTATTATTATATTTATTTATTATTAGATTTTGATTATTTTTTTCTCCTTAAGGAGTTTCTCAACTCAGCATGCAACCAAAATATTGATCAAACTCACAGGCGTCGATGACCCTAGCATTTTATGCCTTAAGCCCAAACCAACAACAAATAAATGAACCTGAAACAAAAATATATAATAAAAAAGATTCACAGGTAAATAGAATTATTTTATGTATACAGGGTGTCTTACTTCTTAATGACCAAACTTTGAGAGGGAAGGTGATTCAAGATGAAATTTCCAAAAAAAAAAGTTCATTTGATAAAGGGTCGTTTCCGAACGGAAAAGCAGTCGAGACAATATTTTTATTCTTTGTATCACTTTTTTTTTTAATACGAAGAAATTGCTCAAAAACTATTCAAAATAATTAAATTCTAAGTACACCATCGTAATGTAGACAAAATTTTCTTTGATATAACATTGGTTAAATTTACTAAGGTCAATGATAAAAGCGAATTTCACTTCTAATACGGTCGCTATACTTTCGCAGCCACAGTATCCATACACGAGTAGAACTTGAAAGTCCGTTTTATCACTGACATTAGTAAATTTAATCACTGTTTTCTCAACAAAAAAAAATTGTCTACTTTCCAATGCAATGGTGTACTTACGAAATTAATTATCTTAATTAATTATTGAATAATTCCTTCTTATTCAATAAAAATCGTGATAACTCCTTTTTTTTCTAAATCAGCCCATCATATAAACTTTTTTGTTGAAAATTTTGTCTAGAATCACCCCGAGTTCACTAGAGCTGAGACACCTATATATTACAGAAAAATGAATAAAATGTAAAGAAGAAAAACATATATTGAATAAAATAAAGAAAATTATCATTATATCTCCTTTATCAAATTTCTGTTAGTAAAATATGATATTAATTTATCGGATATATTACTTTCGTTCCCTAATGCTGTCTATACGTTTTGCGATATCCCCATTTCGTTAAATTTATTAGTGTAATGTCAACTGTGCAACGTCGGAAATTATGGGCTATTGTTGAGGCACTGTTGTAATGATGCCATCTAGTGGTGTAATGGTGCAGCTTTAGTGATGAGGTGTAGGTAAGTCAATCTTGAATGGCCGAATAAATGTTGTAAAATTAATGATTTACATTAAATGTCTATTAATTTGTTGGCAAGTAATTATATTATTGGCTTTTCATCCTTACAGATTTATAAATTAGATTGAACTTTCTGTTCTATAAATATAAAGTTTGATTCATCTGAGGGATTTGACTTATTGCGATGTGAAATAAAGTTTTGTTTTGATTGCAAACGTTTGTTTTGGACTAGCGCCGTGTTTTCTCTGACCTTCCTCCAGCCCGACTGCCCTTTCTCCTTGTTTTCTTTGTATTTATTAACGACTTGTTAATTTTAAAATTATTGTTCACTCAGTCTAAAACATAAAGGACTTTCCCTTCATTCATAATAGAAAATTAAAAAGCAGTAATTTAGTTAAAATTCTATTAATTTTAATGACAATCGACCAGCCTTGAGATAAAGCTTTAGTAGTTAAGCGAGGCATTATTTGTGCTTGTTGACCCATATTTAAATTTATGTATTCGATTATAGTTATACATAATGTAAGCAGCACATTATGTGTAAGCTCTGTTCAGACAAAAGTGAAGTACACAATACCTCCACTGGACAGAGATTATTGTACAGTTTTGAAATAATTTAATTTAATTACAAACTAAAAAGCAGTACACACTAATCTAACAATACTGGCCACTAGCGCCATATTGCTTAACAGCTTTTGTCTAAATAGCAGGCCTTACATCTGAAAAAAGAAAGTCTTCAATGTTATTGGTAGAACATTAAAATTTCGTTCAACAATAGGCGTGGGCAAAACTTGAGTAGGATAACTTCAATTTTCAGATCACGTAATTTTACTGAAGTTGATTGGCAAAGAGGTTTCTTTAAATTGAAGTTCTGCCATATTCACTATCAGGAGTGGAGTTGTTTTAACCTTTTAAATGCCGCCCACAGACATGACAGATAATGTCACCCCGTTCCTGTCTCCGAAATTAATTTTAAAAAAGTGCTTTTAAGTTAAAGAAAAAAAAGAGAAATGCTCAATAGAGATAATTATTATAAGTATTTTTTTTTACTTACAAATTCGTAATATTTTCATTTGTGGAATTCATTTATTCAAGACCATATTACCTGCTAGCATAAACAGCAGAAATGACTTCTAATTAATCAACATATTTGAAAAAAATATATACTTTTTTTTTACACTTACGTCCCACAATAAAATATCTAGTGTGTCCACTCACACGACTTTCTACCTAGAAAAGTTTTTATGTCTTACGTATGTTCATGAAGAAACAAAAAAGAATTGAACTAGATTAATTTTCCTGAAAATTGATCAAGCAAAAGATTTATTTGATAAACTGAAGCAATGTAAACCGACTTAAGGTAGATCTGTGTAAAAATTTCTCGACTGTTGCTGATCATTACTCACTAATATTGCTAATCACAAACTTTTTGCTATAGCTTAGTATTGTCGAACAATAATATCTGTAAAAAGTAGAGGAAATATTGAGGATTGTGTGGTGCGGGCAACATATTTTCTTACTTTCACTTAGTCATCTTTATTCTCTCATTCACCCCTTTCTCAGGATATGAACCCGTAATCTTACATTGGAAATTGAATAGCTGTAGCTTCGTTAATAATTGTCCAAAATGAACGATTTTTATATGGCTTTGTAGGGAATTTCATTACCTTTCAAATGACAGCCTAAACACCGGCTAAACACTCTATGGCTAAAAATGTGTTTTTCAGACTCAGGGGGCTCTGAAACGTATAGTTCCGTCGAAAACCGCATATCGGAAATTTGACCTGATTGCAATACTTTCCTTACCTATTATAAGTAAAAAAGTAAAAATAACCTAAAGCAGACCCTACACGGTAATTCATGAATGAACGTCACAAGAAGTTCCAAGATTGCCCGCTATCGCTTTGTTCATGAAGACCCTTACAGGTTCAATCATTACTGATCATTACTTATGTGAAGTTTCGACTTTTTTTTCTCTCCAATTTATTGCCTACTTGACTATTTAAAAAAAAATAGTTGAAAATGGTTAATAATAATATAGACTAGGGATATAAACAACTATTTACTTAATAACGAGACCTAGGTAAACTAACCTATCTAGTAGTAAGGTTAGTCTCATATCATTTTGACAAAAGTTAGTAAAATATAAGTCTACTACTTACAAAAATTAAGGAAAGGTATTGCGAAAATAATAAATTTGTTGAGGAAAATGGGAAAAGAACTGATAAATATACACAACGTTAAAGTTTTTTTTTCCCTAAAGTAAATTGTGAAGTTTCCTCATTTTTTTTTTAATTTGTTGCCCACTTGACTATTTAAAAGAAATAGTTGAAGATGGTTTAAAATTATAAACAAGGGATATGAACAATTATTTAACTATTTACATATAATGAAAATCAGAAATGTATAATGGTTGTGAGGCCTAGGTAACCTAACCTATCCAGCAGTATGGTTAGTCTCCGCACTACTTTTACCTCAGTCTCCCCTCCACTTCTCGTTAACGATGTTAAGTTGACATGTCAACTTGACTCGGGTCACTATTTATTACGAGGTTATTACCTTTCTCTATTTTGACAACGACACAACTATCCTCTAGCGATCTGGTTGTAAAATATTAATAGTTCGTTGTTCCATTCGTCCAAACACGTCTTTCTGACAAATACAACTAGATAAAAGGTTTTTTATATTAGCGATATTGTGATTATTATTATTATTATTAGCTCAGATCATTTACAGAAACAAATATGAAGCAATGAAAAAAAAAATCATAATTCTATTTTTGGAGGGTTTCAGCCCGAAAGCTCTCTCCTCCTCTCTGGATCTGCCAGGGTTAGAATATATATTTGTCTGATGGTAAATTATCCGATATATTCCATTTCCGCCCATCAAACTTTTTATTCTATAATAGACCAGATAAAGTAGTTAATTATAAATAAAGTCTAGTTTTCTCAATCACGTCGTCGGTTTATTGCAGAAAATCATTAAATACATTTTTGATGGAGCTGAACTTCTAAGAACGTTTTGAAATATCGATTGTATTTATCTTTGAAAAAAACACAGTGTACCAAAATAACATAAACACTTTTACGTATTAAATTTAGTTACAACAAATTCACAATCTTCCGAATCAACAATGGTTATATTCATCGAAGTGCTTCGTGATTTAAGCTTATGAAATGTCAATTAATGACTTTTTGCAATCAACCGACCATATGACTATCGAAAAACGTACGTTGTCTGTGACCATTATGAATATTTACTAATTTATTATACCAGAGGATAAGTGTATGGGATAGTGTACGAGGATTTTTACTAGCCTTATAATGTGGGTAGTGTTGCATAATTGAGGGAAATTTAAATTTCAAGTGGTTGTTGAGGGCTCCGGCAAAAAGCAGCTTGAATAATTAACTAGGCTGTTGGAGCGGGCCTTCGACCCTGGTGAGGATCTTCTTAATCTGCTTCCTTTGGTCAATTTGATACAAGCCTAAGAATATTTTGGCTACGTCTCATCGTACCAATAAGCTAAAGCAGTTGGATCAATGTTGAGCAATATAATAATCTGTCGAATTGAATATTTAATAGTTGACCGTTGCATTATAAAGGAAGGAGATGGTCCGGGGTTGCGGTCATAAATAGACTAAATAGTGGTAAAACTATTTTATTGAAATCTATACAAATTTTCTACAAATCTTCTTTCAACAACAAATCTCACTTCTACAAATTTTCTTTCAATCTCTCCTGTAGATTTGTAGAAGTATATTCACATTTTCATTTATTATATATTACACTACAACAATTGTTAGCATCTATTTACTTCAGTTTAGGATCTTGTTACTCAGCTTACTTTGTTCATATTTTATTGTACTTACTGTTTGTAATTTTAATAAGCTTATTCATATTGTTTATAAATTATGTCTAAATATTATGTAACTGCCACAATTCTCAATCTTTTTGTATCTTGTCCGTTCTAGCCCTGAAGAGGACCTGCAAAGTCGGGTCGAAACGTCGGCTTTCAATAAAATAGTTTTACTACTATTTAGCCTATTTATGACCGCAACCCCGGACCATCTCCTTCCTTTATAATAATCTCTCACATGAACAAAAGAACAAATAATAACTTAATAATAATAATAAAATGATATAAAATAAATAAATAAAAAACTAAGGCGAGATCAATAATTTGATATATAAATTATAAATAATAGCTCATTATAAAGAGGATGAAATGACGAACATTTATAGTATGCAGGTCCGATTTTGATTTTTTTAGATATTATAATCCAAATGCAAAAACACTAAAATTCGTCGGCTCAAGCCGACTTTACTCGAATCTTACCTATCAGAAATCTGAGGGCTCAATCTTATTCAATTTCCACAACAAAAAAAGGTGCAAAACGTGCCTAAGGAAGTTTTCACTTTAATAAAATAACTTAGAGATAAGTAAATTTTAAAAAACATATCTGTACCTATATATACTACTTAAAATCATTCGAGAGAATTCCGAGGCAAACTTGTCACTCCAACTATAGAGAGAAAATCAGGAATCCAAGAGATCTCTGCTCTATACTCACAACTGTATCGCTGGCGCTAAAGCCAGTGGTGATTGAGCTTTAGCCATATATAGTCTTGTCTTGAGTGGAGAATCTGGCCATTGCCAAAACTCCAATATGTGCATGCATACTACAAAAGGTCGCGAGGCCATTGTGGTTTTAACCTTCATGGAGGATTATAGGAATGGATGGTGCTAGGATAGCGGCTATACTAGGGAATTCGGAAGATACGTAAGGTTCTGGTGAAATTTGAGGAATTTTTCTGAGATAAGTTATAGGACAAATGGGATATTTTAATGCCATGGTGTAGTTTATATATTTATTTTCAATTGGTTTAAACAATATTGTTATTCTCAAGGGACCTAGTCCCAGAATAAAGATGATTTTCTATTTCTAGTTGGTCCTATCACTCCTCGAGATTCTTCCGAATGTTTAAATGTACCGATACATGGGAAGAAACTATTTGCCCGGAAAAGTAATCTGTAGTGAAAGGTACACGACTACTATACCAAGTTTAAATATTCGTATATGTCAATTTCCCTATGAATCTACCAAAATTTTTCAGTGGATATGCAAGTACATTCTCTCAGTGTGGATAAAAATTTCCAATTTCTATATAATTTTTTTTTTTAATTAAAATGTTTTTCTCAGTTATTTCGTAACTAGAATCTTTTCTCATGCTGCTTTTCATAGGCTTAGCTAAACTATTATTTTTAAAAAATCTTTTATTTTTACTTACAAATTACGAATCTAAACAAATACCAAGCAAATTACAAATTAAGGCTGTGCGGTTGGTATTTTTCCAATTATAAGCTATTATAGATAAAAAGCTAAAGTAATATAAATATGTAAATTGATAAATAATAACACTGAGGTGATAATCCAGCTGATCGACTATAATATAATAGAATACATAATATACTGTAATGAGATATATAACGGAAGCTCTTGCCAACTGATGCTAGGGTGCAACTAAGATCCAGCAATGGTAAAAGAAGATTCACCAAGAGACTCCAGCTCCAGCCAAGAGGGAACCCAAGGGGCTGCTTAGGCATCGCCTTTTATTCAAGTTCCAGGCCGGCCTAAAATCAACTACCTGGCTCCTCCATCGCTCCGGCTACTAATTACCTCTTCGCCTTTCAGTGTAATTAGTGCTCGCTGTTCAACAAGTCTAGGCCAAAATTTTATTAATTCTAAACCCACTCGAGCTTTTCGGGTAACTAACATGACGAAATAACAGAACCATATAAGAAAATAAACTATTTTTCGTGAAATAGTAAAATGTTTTTGAAGTGAAACCATCTCTAGCCGCCTTTTGCACTTTTTTATGGAAAGTGCATTAGATTGAGCCGTCAGATCTCCGATGTATAAAGTCGGCTGGAGTCGACTGATTAAAGTGTTTTTTACATATGGATTAAAATATCTCAAGAACTATAAACCGGACCTGCATATTGTTGACGAAGGAAATGTTCATAATTTCATCCTCTTATGAGTCAAGATACAATTTTTAATAATACGCCATAATAAAAAAGAAGAAATGCTGAACATTTCTCTTGCTTATAGTATACAGGTCCAAATTTTAGTTTCTGAGATATTTTAATCCATATTCAAAAACACTGAAACTTATGACTCACAAAAGGCGGCTATGGATTAAAATATCTCAGAAACTAAAATTCAGACGTGCATACCATAAGCTTATATTCAGCATTTCATCATTTTTGTAATGTCATATTATTCAAAATTGTATCTTAACGCGACGCCGTGATAGAGAGGGGAAAGGAAAACCAACTGATAACGAGTTTTACTGAAGATATGGATTAAGATATCTCAGACTAAAATTCGGACTTGCATAATGGAAGTGAGGGAAATTTTCAGAATATATCCTCTTTGTAATGGTACATTGTTGTATCTTAACGCGACCAAGAGAAAAGTTCCTTAAAATACCCCTAAATTTTGAACTTTTTGATGGGTTCAAATGCCCCTAAAACCTTAAATCGATCAGTCTAAGTTGGCAGACGAGCATTCTCGTAATATCTAATAGAAGTACTATCAGTCTGTAAGGTAGAAAATTTGCTTAAAATAATAAGTCTTTTTCGGCCCTAGCTTTAGGTCTATATAATAATAGCTGAGCCAGAGTACCACCAGGTATGGATGGAAAAGGTTATACAGGGTTTTTTCTTTTTTTCTAATGTGTATTATTATTTGAATTACTTTTTAATCTATTATTTAAATTTTATATTTGTAAATAACTATGAATATGAATAAAAATAAATGGGAAAATAATTAAAAGACCTTCTGTTCCTTTACAGTGAGCTGTACCATAAATAATTATCATTTATAATTGATTAATAAATAGTTGATTATCATTACAAATAATTTTCTACTATTCTTTTAATTTTACTTGCTTTTTCATTTTAAACTAAAAACTATATTCTAAAATACAGAACGACAATTAATCATTGGAAAGAGAATAGGTTTGTATAATAAGTTGGTCCGGGGTGGCGGTCATAAATAGGCTTAATAGTGGCAAAACTATTTTATTAAAAGCCTAATAAAGGCTTTTAATAAAATAGTTTTGCCACTATTCAGCCTATTTATGACCGCCACTCCGGACCATCTCCTTCCTGTATATAATTATATGTTAATCTTTTAGATCAATATGGTTAAATGCGCTGAAAGTTTCTCGGAGTGATGTAATTAACTTGAGACTGATTTGAAGGGTATTTTCTATATTTTCAATGCAATATTGTATTGTACACATATTATTATACATACATATTATTATTGTACACGGTATTAGGGATGGTACACTTTTCTGACCGAAACGATCATACGTTCAATATATTAATTTATCACATGAATAAATTTAAGAGTAATCAAATTTAGCTTATTTATTTAGTTAGTATGTTATCCTTCAAAAACCGTTAAAGATTTTGTTGTCCTCCTAAAATAACCCAGAGAAATTTTATTAATTTGTTTGTGTTGTAAATTTGTTGTGTAATGGGAAATACGATGGGGTTATTTGAAGAGTTAAAAATTTTGTATTTCTTTCAGAGCCGAATATGAGTCACTGCAAATTAGAATGTGAGTGCTTTTTATTTCATGAACGAGACTTACGGATAGATAAATGCCATACAGTTCGGATGAGAAGACGGGAAAATGGTAGAAAGAATTTTAAAGAATGAAACAATTTTCATATGAACTTTAGCTCGGAATTACTGAATTAATTTTATATTTGACTTTTTTGCTGTTCCTCATAACTCGATGCCATTCATCTAAAATGATTTTATAAAGATTTTACATTATTTACATTACATACACCCGAACGTTTGTCAAGTAGCCTAAAAAAAAAGAAAATTAGAATAAAGTCAACAGATCTCATGGCAATAAATTAAGAAAGAAAATAAACTTCCATTGGCAAAGATCATTTGCTTGAATGATTGCCTTTGTGAATAAATTATTTTCTTATATGTTGTGTTTCGTTCAATATACCACTTAGATAAAACAATATTTCTACACTTAATGGCCATATTATCATTCCATTTATTATAGGAATACAGATGGGGAAAATTTTAATAATTGGATATGTTTCCCCGAATGAGTATAATTCTACATTTCTCAAGGGAGGGAAGCAATATGGACCAATAAACCAGCCCTACTACTAATTACCATATATGAATGAATTATGCGCTGACAACGAAACTGTACCAATTCGGGTCTGCTATCTCTTTGGCTTACATATTGAGATCAATGTTAATTTTACTGTAATTAATGCCACATGTATCAAGTTTCAATAGTTTTTCAATAATATATTCATGAACGGTCGTTCATTTATAAATAAAATGATATATTTCATATGTTTACCTACATATTTCATAATGACATATTTCATAAGTGCGAAGAGTTCTAAAACATAAAGGTAAAAAAATAAAATATAAAATCCATTTCAACCCTATCTCTAGAAATAATGCTTGTGTCTTCAAATTCTTACCTTTTCTGACATTCAGTCCACACATGCAAAAAGATGTTCTAAAAAATATTGAAATTAGCGCAAAATTCTTAGCCACAGAGGTTAAGAAAACCATGTCCATTTTATAAAAAAAAAATTTAGTAATTTATTTAAAAATTCTTTATTGAGATATATTACAATCTGTCACATCTAAGAACAATAATTAATACATAATTAATATTAACTCATCACCAGTGACGCGGTTGAGAGAGTAGCGCAGGGATCTGTTAGAGCTGCTTTTCCTTCTATTGCTAGAGGGAGAAGCATGGCTTTGGGTTCCCTGCCTGATTGTATATATTGTATATAGGTATGACTGTGTTTTTATGTTTTTAATTTACTTATCTTCAGGTTATTTTATTTTTTATTGTACATAGTTTTTTTTTTTTATTATTATTTAGTTATTATTTTGCCTTGCTTTCCCTCCACGTTTGGAGGGATAAGTATGATTCGGAGTTCCTATGGCCGACTGTAAATAGTGTAATAGGTATGCCTGCGTCTAAGATGTTTATTTTCATTTTTTTTTTTTTCTCACTATGATATTTTATTTCGTTCTTTTGTAGCCTTATATTATTTGAAGTTAGCTTATTTTTTTTTATTTATTTATATATTTTTTAATTTGTAAATATGGTGTGAATGTGCTCTCAGAACTCTATTGTAAATGTCCTTTATTGAGACAGATTGTAATATTTATCAATAAAGCATTATAATAATAATTTTAAAAAAAAATAAGTTATTATTTTACTTTTTTTAATTTTATATTTTCTGTATATATGGTGTGAATGTGTTCATTTATCACTATAATCATTGTCCAAGAGACAGAATATTATATGTCTAAATAAAATTTAAAAAATATTAATACAGAAGAGCAGCTCATTCACTTTCTATGTACAATAAATAAACAGCAAAATAACAATACTAAAAGTAAACGTATATATACTAAATTAATCAAATGAGCTACTTAAATACACACATGCTTTTATACAAAATTCATTCACTCGAGATCTCCGAGCCTCATTCATTTTCTCCCCACTCATGTAAGGGAAGGCAAAACTTCAGGAGATCCCAGCGCCTCTTTTTCAACCGCATTACTGGTATTACGGACCAGTGGAGGCTGAACAGAGGCGCTTACAATTTAGTAACTAAGACACAAATTTTAATTGCCCACAGTTCTAGAAAATTGACTTCCCGAACAAATACAAATTGTAACATGGTGATCTTTACCTTTGGTGATACATAATTAATAATTAAAACAAAATATATTATTATATTAGATTTTAGGAACCACTCCTCTTTGATAAATACGTAAAGGACTACATGATACGATACTGGTGGTTTTCATAAAAGCTCAATTTCTCTTTGATAGAAAGATGACCCTTGAGGTGTATACCTTCTCCTTAATTTTAGGCGAACAACAAAGTCTTTAACATTTTTCTTTGAAGTTTAATAAAAAATAATTTACTTTGCTTTAATGGCCCCCAATTGCTTTATTCTCAACCCATTATTCAAGGAAATTCTCATCTTGTTAAACTTTGCACTTGGCCCTTGTGAAATCGTTATTAATATCCCTTTCAAATAATTATTATCTTTCATAGCTTAGTTTCATGAGAAAATAGATAAAATGCTGATGATTAGCTCATTCTGTTAACTTTTTTCCTTCTCTTTTATGTTGTTTTTTTTCTTCACTGACATGTATCAATTATATACTATGTTCATATAATATACTCACACCTATGTATATACTATATACATGTTATATAGTATATATATATGCATAGAGAAGGAGAAAACCTCTAAAATGTCTAATAAAAGGCTAATTATACTAAAAAATGTTTTAAAAAATCGTTCATTTAATACATTTTATTCATATTGAGTGTTTTTACTTTCCTATCTATACTAGGTAAGGAAAGTATTGTGATCGGGCCAAATTTTCGGCGGCTGATTTATACGTGTCAGAGCCCCCTGAGAGAGGAAAAAGAAAGTAAAAAAACCTGGTTCCCGCATCACACAAGTTTCACTTTCCCTTCTACTTTTAACAAACGTGATTGTCTGTCGAAATTGGGCTATGGCAAATAAGTTTTTGATTAGTAATATTAGAGTTAATTGAATTTTTTTACGCTGGTATTCCACAAGCCGATTTACGTTATTTTATCAAATAAATTGTACTTAAATCTTTTCTTTGATGAATTTTCAATAAAATAAATCTAATTCATTTTTTTTTTTTTTTTTTTTTTTTTATGGACATATGTAAAGATAATTTTTTTTTTCTGAAATCAGTAGGAAGATTGTGTAAAGGGACACACCATTTTTTTTTTTTTTTAATTTACCATACCAACTCTCAGCTAGAATTTCGCATTATCAGAAAAGGCATTTGTCCGTTATTATAGATGAATGGATTCAACTTCAATCCGTTTACTTTAAGGCATAGATTAGGCTCTCGAATACTACACCAATTTTAAATATTCGTAGATGTAAATTTCTCTAACAATCTACCAAGGTGTTTAAGTAAATATGCAAGTGAACTCCCTAAGAATGTAAGGTTATTTCTGTATTCAAGTTTGTTTATTTTTTAATAACTTTTTTTTCGTACATCTCTTACAGTCTGTAGATCCGAATTTCAGTTCTTGGGATATTTTAATCCAAACGCAAAAATTAGTCGACCCGAGCCAACTTTACCCCAATGAGGTTTACATAATACCCACAATAAAAGTGCTAAAGATGTTTTCACTTCAAAAATATGAGCGTCATTTAATATATAAATATTTTAATATATAAATAATAATACCTTATTGCTTTTATATGTACAAGAATCATTGGGATTAACAATGAGAAAACTTATTTGGGAACCTCCTATATCTGTCTAATCTCGATGTCAGCTCACTCGAACTCGGTAGTGAATAGCGATGGCTGGAAATTGGTAATGAAGATATCTGTAAATATTTCACCAGTATGTGTGTCTATTGTACTGTGTTATTCTTGTTAAGAGTCTAGTATATACGGTATAGGACTCGTTTTCACCTCTCAGAAATTAGGTGTAAAAAAACAACAAAAAAAAAGATTTTCATGAAGAAATAACGAATATCGATTCGAGAGACATAATTGGTCTACATTACAACTGTTTGTGCTCAGTGGACGCGGAATTTGATGCTACAAAACTTGTATTCTATGAGTTTTTTCTCTTAGAGAACTGATTTCCATGCTGCAGGGTCATTTATTGTAATTTATATCAGTTTTTAATGAATTTTGTAAAAATCAGCGTTCATTGACCGTAATTATCGACCATACCACTTAACCAAATTAATAAGTCTAGGTATTCATTTGCCATACAATTTAATTTCTTAGTACGTCTTCGAATTTATGCACCGTTTAGGAGTTAAAACTGAAAAAAATCTGGTTT
The DNA here is from genome assembly GCA_928085145.1 of Nezara viridula. Lineage (NCBI taxonomy): Eukaryota > Metazoa > Arthropoda > Insecta > Hemiptera > Pentatomidae > Nezara > Nezara viridula. The sequence continues at coordinate 119,267,318 of OV725082.1, forward strand.
TTTTTTTTTTTTTTTTTTTGTAATTTTTTTTCCTTCGTGGCCAGGGATTTTGATTTTTTTGTGTTTGAACCCATATAAAAAAGTTAAAACAATAAAAACTTTTTCCACATTTTTCGCAATGAATTTTCTGTTTCGATCCTCTAGTTATTACTCTAATATTCATTAAAACAGCTACCATTTTTACAGGTAGATTCGACTGGCGGACTTTTAATATAAATGTTATAATTAATCAGAAAAATGCTTATCAAATAATGATCAATCAAAAGTGTTTATCAAATAATGTCGATTTTTTTTTCTCACACGCTTTCGGACTCGTGCCACATCCAACTTGCAAATATATCACTCAAGTCGAAACAAAATTAGCAGAATTGTAAAGTATACCCCAGCGGGAACACTTAAACATATTCATCTTCCTTTTTCATCTTTAATACGGAAAAATATTCCATAGTTTAGCTCGAATAAATGAAGCTCTAGAATGCAATTTTTTATTTTATTCTGTTGTTTATAAAGTTTTTATTAAGTTGATGCGGTGGCATATTTCAACTTTACAAGCTGCCGGAGCTACGAGAACCCCAGCCAATCTTCTTTTACGCATTTTTCAAATTGTTCAACTTCCTCGGATGTTTTAGAAGTTTTCTAACATGAATATTTAGCAGGAAATGCTTGAATTTTCGGTAATTACAAAGTCAAACTCGCTAATTAATCAAGTCGATTATGATCCTAAATTCTCGATAATTATGTTATGATTTCATTATGTAACCATAATCGAGTATCCTATATATATATATTTATATCTTTATATATATATATATATATATATTATATATATATATATATATATATATATATATATATATATGAATGAAAACGTGTTTATTATACTTTAAAAAATATATACAAAGTAAAAAATATATATTTATTTATTTTGCTGAACCTCTTAGTGATATAATGAATGATATATATATTTTTGTCTCCCAATGTAGGAAAGAATAATTAAATTGTGTGATTTTAGTTCCTAGTTAACAATTCATTTTTGCCTAAATTTCTCACATAAATGTTCCGTGAATTTATATATAACAATACATAGAGGTTCAATAAGTAGAAAAACGATTCTCACAGAGGCAACACCTATGGCTTTTTAGTGTGTACAAAAATGTTCTTAGGATTTGGAGTATGTAATTGTCTGTTTCCAAGCAACACCAAATGGTTTTAATTGTGACATTTTAATAAATCTGTTCAGAACTTGGGCGCTTCAATTAATTAAGGTAAAATTAGATGTTTTTGAAATCGTTCTTACTCAATTATAAAGATGTTTGTCTTCTATTTTAAATATTTTATAATAAGTAGTTGCATTGTATTCTTAGGGGTTTAAAACAAAAATGGAAGAAATCCGAATAGAAAGTCTTATTCAGTAATTTATTTTTATATTTAAATTTAATTTATGAATCAAATAAATTTCCACGTACGCCAATAATAAATCAATAATAACAAAAGTTTGTTTATTGTATAATCTCTATCCTAAAGGTTCATGGACATTTTTAAAAAACTGTAATATAAGTGGATAATGGGCTGTGTTATAATACATGAAAATATTAGACAAGTAAATAATACACACTAGAGGAGTAAATAGTCCTGTAAAATAAATAAGATATTGTATTTACTATCGATTGATTTCATAATATGTTCAGAAGAAATTAAATAAACTGAGAATAATAATAAAAACATAGAAATGTAATCATATAATTAATTATAAATCCCAATATAGAGAAACATTAATTTAACTATTAGGAATTATAGCCAAATTAAGTGCAATGAAACTATATACTAATATATTTTCACAATTATTGAAAATTTTACATGCATGTGCACTTCTAATTTACTAATTCACAAATAAATTCCGGATCTTTCTGTCTTTTACCAAATGTATAACTTTCAGGAAACATAATATAATTGAATGGAAGTAGTAGTGTAGTTTGTATTAGACAGTTCAATCTTTGCAAATTGAAAAGGATTGAAGAAGAAAAATAAGAAGAATGAAAAAAAAAAGTTGGGAAAATAAAATTAGACGATGTGGAAGGAAAAACCTAATTAGGTATCGAGGAGCTCTATTTAAATTGATTAAAATAAACTGATTACTTTACGGTTAAGAACTAAACCTGTATTTACTTTAGTCCTAGAGCGCCAATTCACTAAATGACTGAATGTAATAGTAATATTTAGTATGTAATCACATGATGTGTTTCTTCATTCATATCTCATAATTAACAGTTTTTAAAAATAAATATTACAATATTGTCTTTATTTATTGAAGTAAAAACTTATTTAGGCGCGTTTTGGACTTTGATTGTGGAGAGTGAATCAGATTGAGCCGTCAGATCTCCGATGTGTAACGCTAGGGTAAAATCGCCTGGAATCGACTAATTGAAGTGTTTTTTCATATTGAATAAAATATTTCAAAAACTAAAAATCAGACCTGCATATTGTTAGCAAGGGAAATGTTCATCATTTTATCCTCTCTGTAATGAGCTGTTATTCAAAATTGTATTTTAACGCGAGAGAGGCGAAAATTGAAAAAATAGTGTCGAAAACTAAATGAGAACTAGTGTTATTGAAGATATGGATTAATATCTCAGAAACTAAAAATGGGACCTGCATACTGTAAGCGACGGAATCGTTCAGCATTTCATCCTCTCTGTATAGTTTCTGATTATTTTCCAACCAACGAAAAAAAAATGATCGAAATTGGGCCATTAATTGCAAAGAAACAACTTATACATATTTTCTTACGTATTTTGGTTTATTGTGATGAATGAAGTTCTAAATTAATTTTGACCTTTATTCTATAATATCTGTTCACAATTATATGCCTTTAAATCAATTTATTAAATAATTAAAAATATTATTTTATTATCGTCTTTCCTTGCCTCTCGGCACAGATTATTGGAAGAAAGAGAGAAGGAACACAATACTTCTACCATTTGTTCTCTTTCTTCGTTCTTCTCTTTTCTTGATTAGTGGAAGTTGAAATGATCGATCCCAACTAATTCCTTACACCCGTACACGAAAGCTTCGTAGTTAAACTTGCTGAGGGAAATCGTCCTCCGTGATAATATAGAGTCCCACGGGCGGATCTACGGGGGGACTTTCCGGCTGAAGCACCTCCCAAAATGGTAAAATATAACCATGTTTTATGGAAAAAAATATTTAAAAAATTACCTCTTAAAGTATTATTGTTCGGGTAATTACCTATAAGGACTTAAGGTATCAGTTAAACACCATTTCATATAGATAGTCAGTTTATTTCTTTTTTCCAAAGTAATTATCGTCATTTTTATGGGAAAAAAAAAAAGCTTTCGGGCTGAAGCCCCCTCCAAAATTAGATCCTGGATCCGCTAGTGTAGAGTCCGGTTTCCTTCAGAAGTTTGGCCCTTATTGTCTCAAAAGCTGTGCAAGTTGTGACGTCATGCTCAGCAGTTTCCGGAACACGACAACAGGGACATAGAAGGTTAATTTCCTTTCCAAAGCCATGAAGCTTGGCGCGAAACCCTCCATATCCTATTAGCAATTGTGACACCCAATAATCAGGGAAAACCCATTTGACTTCTAACCTCGAATAGACGGTAGGAAAGTATTTTCTCAAGGTAGAGCCTTTACGAGTAGTTATCCACTGCTGAATGGTGTCCTCTCGTATTATTCTGTTCCGTTTAGATGGATCCGCCTCAATTCTTTCTTGAATATTATCCGGAAGACCTGCTGAGTCTTCTGTTTTAAGAATATACTTAATCCTATCCTCTTGCAGGAGAAGGTCGAGAGGTACCCCTCCTGCTAAAACCTGCACCGCTTCATGAGTAACAATCCTATAGGATTTTGTTATTCGCAGCAGAGCCGTTCTTTGGATTGTCGCCAATCTTCTTTTCTGTAGTTGCGAGATAATCACGACTAGTCTTTGATCACTATTTATTCATCATCATTTCGGGGAATCTTTTCTTCCCTCCTCAGCAAATGATATGTATGCTCCCAAAATAGGGTAACAGTTATAAACACATTCACTGCGGTTACGGTCCCCGGGTTGCGATATTCTTCTCGATTTTGGTCGGGATGGTTTTGAATTCTGCCTTATCTTACGAAGTCTCTAAAATGGTCAGTTTTAAAAATATTTGAAGGGAAGTTTCTAACCCAACTAAAAAAGTCAGGTCCAAGCTTATTATTAATAACTGTGATTTATCGTATTTCGGGGGCCTTATCATTTGCTGAAAAAAAGGAACAAAGAAACTTTGACGAACAAATAGTGATCAAAGACTAGTTGTGATTATTTATTAAATTGACCTAAAGGCAGATAAGTGTGAAATTAAATTAATTCTTCCATCTTATTATCTTTATCCGTAGCATTAGATTATTTCCTTATTATTCTGTCATTTGTTCATTGACTGGTACAGCACCCGAATTATTCGCACGAGCCAGCTAATATAAAATATACCAAAAATTACCACTAGAATGTGAGTAACATAAATAAATAAATTACTATTCCAGATAAAAATTAAAATGAAAATATCTCTTGAAAATGTAGAAAACTGGCTGGATAGTGGCGAGAGGGGGGGGGGAGAGGAAGAAAATATTGTGGAGGCCCCGGGCCCTGATTACACTGGTTGCCACAGTAATTCCGCTTCACTAATTAATTTTTTGATTATGCCCTCAGTAATTAGAATTTTAACTACGATTGTTATTATTTGCCTGAGCCTTTCCACATTCTTGGTTTAACAAGTATAACTCCTCAGGGCATTTCTACAATTATTATTAGGAAGTGCAATGAACTATAGGTCCATTGAAGTTTTAAAAACTTCTGAAGGGTTTCGAAGCTTGAAGCATGGATTGAAGAGGATTTATTGCCACATCGATAGTTTTGAAACACTGTGTTTTAGATGAAGTGTTTTTCCCATCGGATTTAGAAAATAAAATAAAATTTTACAAGAGTCGTTTCAAAATTTTTATCACATTTACAAATAATTTTTCTCGTGATCTATTCTTTTAGAAGCCTATTTCCTATTCATTATTATGCAAAATTTATAATTACATGACCAAACTTTTTTCTTCAATTTTCACAAAAACTACAGCCTTACATTTGTTTTTAATCTCAAAAATTTTGATAACGATGGAGAAAATGTTGACGAATGAGAATCGGGAAGGTTCCCGAGGTATAAGTTTATACTTGTGACCTTATCTTTCCTCGGATCACTACCTAGACCTCAGGAGTTTTGATTTGTTCACACTCTAAGCACCCTGAATATGCTTTTGAAGGAATTTCTCAGGTCCTTGCTCACGCACTTTATACCTCATTCCTAGACTGGGCTGTAGGTTATGAAGTTTAAGATTACCAAGGAAGAGTAGATTCTGAATGTAAACAAAACTACCGAGCAAACAATGCAACAAAACTAACAAGGAAACAACCGGAAGATTTCCTAGAACCAATCCTGTGAGCTTAAAATCTAGTTTAGAAAAACTAGATTTATTTTCAATTCAGTATAGAGAATAATTATTTAGTGAAAAGCATTGGAGTATTTTTTTACAACCTCGTTTCCTAGTGCAGTAGTTTTCTATATAGCTAAGTCAATTGTAATCAAACATTATACAATGAATAAAGTTTGATAGTAATTTATTTGAGAATATTTTGAATTAACTCTGTTCCAAAAGCTGAAGAGCTTTCTGTCCATGAAAAACTAAATCCTCATTCCTTAGCTTTCACATTCCCTAAAAAGTCTCTTAAGTTAAGTTGGCAAACAGTTGCTAGGTTACAAATATTCGCCGGTCCGTTGCCAAGTAACCCTCCCCAAACCAAACGTTAACTTTCTTGACAATAACGGTTCATTCGTCATAATTCCCATACGACATTAATCTCTATGAATAAAGCAAGGAAATATAGAAATTGTGGTTCCTTCATTTGTAATTTTAATTAATTCTTGCATTACTTCTAGAGAATAATTTCTTACGTCAATCCTCGAAAATGATGACCATGTTTTATAAGCGTGAATATAATCCTATATATCATTTCTAAAATGTGTTTTTTTGTCGGTACGCCCTAACTTCGTCAATTCTACATCAAATCCAATGATTGACCACTCATTTTCAAGATATTCTTCTCCTTCACATGCGAAAAATAGTCTCATCCTCCCCAAATTTCTGGAAAAAAAGTTATGGAGGAAAAGAAACTTTATTTGCGAATAACTAAAGAAGTATGCATTTCTTTTTCTGGATTGTACCCACGGTAATTAGAAATATTACTGAATTACCTACAAAACAAAAAAAATCTTAAAAATTGGACAATTATTAACAAAGATACAGTCCATTAGTTCTGGTATACTTAATAATTATTTCTCTTTCAAGATACTGCATTTACTATTCTACTACATTTTTTTTTCCTGGCTGACGTATGTTTTATTATTTCTTAAAGACATTTTTTTTTTTTATATTTTTTAATAATTTAAAAAATCCCATGATTTAGGCTATATTATGAATGTTACCATTTCAACCAGCGTTTAGAAAAATACTATAGATAGCAAAGCGATTTGTACATACATTTTGGTCTATTATGTTAAATGGAATATTGTAATCTATCCAGGAAAAATAATTAATTGATCCCTTATATAATATATAAAATCTACTTATTTCCATATTGTTCTGCTATTCCTTCACTTAAGAAAATTTTCTGCGTATTATTCGCACGGGCCAGCTAGTTTATTTAAATACTAAATCAACTACGATCCTCGCCGACCATAAAAATAAGCCTACATATAAATAATAATTTAATAATAACAGCCAGAATACAAAATATTTTGGACTCATTGAAAGGATAAATAGATGAAAAACTTAAAGAGATGAAAATTGCTCGTTTTTATGTTTATCGATTTATCAGATTAATCTAATTCTATTAACGAGGATTAAATCCTCGTTCTCATAAATTTCACAAATCAGCAGAAAAGTTCCGGGATACCTCAAACAAAGAAGATTCGCAATTTCCTCAAGCTAATGAAAACTACGCCTAACTCTGTGAATCCTTAATTCGATACTTCCTTCCCCTAAGGGAGGGGGGGGGAGAGGTGGTAAAGAATGAGAAGAAGAAAAGGGGAAACTAAGATAAAAATAATTTCAAAACGGAAGGAGCGATCCTCAGAACTTTTGACATCTGCCTCGGACTTAAAACGCCTTATCATTGCCACCAGATAAAATTCTACTCAAGGGAATATTATCCCTCTAATCAAAAACAGATTTAATAGTTTTTCCGACTTGTTTTTTATCTTAGAAGTTTTCTTGTTCAACTTCCCCGCCATCATAGAGAAAGGAAACTTCTTTTATGGAGAATAGATTTCTTGTTGAATACTCCATGCTGTAGTATAGGGGAAATCCTGTTTAGTAGTTTTTCGTTTACTTTATTTAGTAGTTATAAATTATTTCTATTTATTTAAAGAATGTGATTATCATAGCTAGACGCTTACACGCTAGTGGATTACCTAGATGGAAAAGTGTATCTTTTTTTCCTTATCACTTAAACAATAATAATAAAAGACTTAGCGAGCGCGAAGGTTCGATGCCGACGTCACTAATCCCTGTCTACACTCCTTCCTCCGCCACACAGTGCAACAAAACGTTAAAATGGGGGGACAAAATACCAATTTTAAAGTGTTTTTTTTTTCTCGAAATCTTTTATATTTTCTTGAAACCAGATAGCTGGTGACATCGAATGATTGTTTTAAAAATGTTTCTCATGATGAAATTTAATTCCAAAGTCCAATGAAATAGCAGTGCAGAACACTTATTTTGACCCCTATATGTACGTTTTTGCATTAACCACTAATACTTGATCAAAGTAAAAGGGTTTAAAAAATTCGTCGTTTTAGAGTCATTCCTACATTATTATTTTTACTTAATTAATGAATATCTCATTTTGGATGCAAAAGCTATCTTCCATGTCAGTCTCATATTGTCAGGTGGATGATAGTTAGTGTTGCCCAAAATTGGTCTTGGTCTTCCACTTTGCAAGACCAAGACCAAGGTGGCTTAATTGTTGCAAGACCAAGACCAGGACTAGTAAAAAAAATCAACTTTTTTAATAAAAATTAATTCAAAAAAGTTACTAATACTTGACAATCTTAGTTACTGTTTGTTAAAACTGATATAATTAATATACTTTTGCATTCAACTCCTCTGATTCTTCATTCGGGTATAGTTAGGTTTCTCCTATCTAAAAAAATACAGTAATATCTCTATAGTAATAAGCTAATAAGTAACTGCAAGACTGTTGGGAGAGTCTTGCGCATGACCAAGACCATGACCAAGACTCGTCTCGTTCTCGCATTTGGGCAACACTAATGATATTCAAAGACAATTCAGCTGCGACTGCCCTTTTGGTACAATTTTTTTTTTAATTTGTTTTCTCACTTAAATGCCAAGAAATCTCTGATAATACCATTTCAGTATTTACTTACAGTCATTAATCGATGTGAACTCTTGCCTTAGTAGTTCTTGTCACAACTTCCAAACGATAGTCCTGAGGATGACATACGTGTTTGGGTCGAAAGTCGGCTAACCCAATAAAAATATCTTGTCTGAAATTTCTGACAATTTTGTCTCATCCTTATAATTGGTCAGTCCAATAGTAAATTTGTAATCTTCCAGGAGTATTAACTTTCCGCAATAATTCAGTCGATCATTCCTAACACTAATATAGATCGCTGTCAATATTCAATATCATGTTAACTATTTTCAGCTATTTCGTCAATAAATGAAGAATTTTTAATATAACTATTCAAACTTTTTATATTATTTATTCAATACAATTAACCTTTCAATTAAAATAGTAATATTAATAGAAAAGTACCGATTGTGTAGTTACTTTTTTCAAGATAAAATTTTTCTGTTTTCCTGGATTGGTAGTGGTCAATTGAGAAATAACAACACTTGAGTTTTTAATGAAGTTACATCCAGCTGCTCTGATGGAAAAACTTCAATTAGTTAATAAAAGAACAGGCTGGATTCCCTCGATGGTTCCCATTGATGAATTTAGGAATAGTCTGATGCGATGAGTTTATAAACTTTTTCTTTTCATTATCTTGTGTTTCATGTACATAAATTAGTACTTCAAATGGGTCAGACTAATTAAATAATTTTTAAAAAGTAGATTAATTGTGGTTTGACATATTATCCATTAATTTATTAGTCAATGATTATCTTTAATAAAAAACATAAATGTCCCAACGCTTATTAATTGTCTCATTATATTATTTGTGAAATAATAAAGCTTTATATGAGAAGGAGTTAATAAAATAAAACTTTATATTGCTCAAATCAGTAAAACCTCATGACTGCATTAAATACAAACATGACAGTTTTAATTATAATTCTGTTACAGTATATTCCATAATTTATTATAAAGATTACTTATACAGTTTTTATTTGTTTTCACTGTTGTTGATTTATTATATTACCCAAATTATTGTAACTGTAATTATAGCTTATTACAATGGGTAAAAATAATTAAAATGTTAAATTATATATTTTAAAGCCTTCAAATTTCAAAGAAAAATGAGGGGAATAGACACTTTGAGTGCAAAGCCGCAAAATTGTGTCCAGCGTTTTTTTTAGGTTAATGGGAGGGAACATAGTTTTATTGTTCATTTCTATTCTTATTAAATTCTAATAATTTACACTAGTTATCTTTTCATAATATTTTTATAAAATTTTTCTGTTTAAATGGAATGAATATTCTAGAAATTGGTGTTTAATTTATTTTTTAATCTGAGAAGGAGTTGATCGGAGGGAGGGGAAGGGTGCGGTCAAATAAATACTATTTGTTAAATTTAGTATTTATTTGACCGCACCCCCCGATCAACTCCTTCTCATATTATATCAACGGTCAATCATCTCTACATCATTACTTTTTAATCATTTTTCACAGGTAATTATAGTTGCTTAGTGGCCGAATTCTTCCTGAGCAGGTCTGTTGGCTTCCACTTGGTCCAGAGTTACTTGCCAACTATTCTCATCGTCGTCATCTCTTGGGTTTCCTTCTGGATGGACGTTGATTCTGTTCCTGGCAGGACAACCCTTGGGGTCACAACTCTCCTTGCTGTGTCCTCCCAATCCTCAGGTAGCAAGATATTTATCATAATTAATTTTGTTATTACTAAAACAGTTTCAATGGATTAAAACTAAAATGAAATTAAATAAATCATGCAGATTTAATTGTTATTTTTATTTTCATTAAATCTGCAGACCTTCAGTTGAAAGGAAGAAATGAGATAGTATTTACATAACTAATAATGAGACATTCAAGAATAACAACCGAATACCATGTGACAGAGAGAACAACCTCTCAGTGTTTTTCCTGTGGGGTAAATTTAATGAATTTCCTAGATAAACATTGCAATCAAAATATTATTTCTCAATTCTTATTTTATCGACATTGTATAAGTGAAAAGCTTAATGTTTAATAAAAATATAATTTTTAAAAATTCTCAAGAAACAATAAAAAAATGTTCCAACTTTTCATTATTATTTGTAGAACTCATGAACAAATGTCAATGAAAATGAGATATATTCATATTCTTTCAAGAATACAAAAATATACTAAAAACCTCTTTATGATATAGAATAAGAAGCTACATAAAAGAGAATGATTCCATTCAAAAATTGAAAAACAAAAAATCTAACGACCAGAAATCAAATTATCATTTTAAGATGGGGTTACCTGTTTGTGAAATTATGCTTAATAGAATGCATATGGAAATTTTACACTATATTTTTATTTTTTTGTTTTAGCTTCAAAATTGGTATCAATCATGCAATATATTATTTATGACTGTATGATTTTTTAATTGATTAATTAAGTAATAATATCCATTTTCTGTTTTTAATAATTTTAGGTATTCAAAGTGGTCTACCCCAAGTAAGCTATGTGAAAGCTATTGATGTCTGGATGGGCACCTGTACAGGTAAATTCTCTTTAATAATTGATAATTAATATCATTATAATAGGTTATAATTGTTTTAAGGAGGTGGCGTCCTCAATGCCTCATCTATGAACCGCAGAAATAGCCACTTGGCCTACCGCTAGGCGCCCTGAATGGGGGAGTGAGTCAGGGAGCTCTGAGGAGGTTGTTCCTTCCCCTGGCTGGGAGGCAGTTGCCTCATGACTAAATTTAATTTATTACAAAAAAAAAAATGGAACAGATACAAGTCACCTGGTCCAGACTCTTTAAATATGATGATGATGGTTATGGGTTATTAACCTTTTAATGAACTTAATCTATAAAGTTCTTAGTTTTGAATTTATATTTATTAAAAAAATCTTATAATTTTATGAAATCGCTTCTTGAGTAATTTCTAGTAAAACCTTGAAACTCAATAAAATGAATATAATAGAGTTACTTTTCCTATCGCTGATCCTATTTCTAACAAATTTTTTTATTGCATTTTCTCTTAATAGTTAAGCTTACTATTAATATTAACATTATTACTTAAGTCCCCAATCATGAATGTAGAAATTAAAATCCCTTATTTAATCCAACTCAAATTATCTAAGATCGAATCTTAATAAAAGTCGACAATGATCATTTTAGCAGCTTTCTCTTTCAGCAAGAACCTGTATGTTGTAATGTTGATTAATTGTGTGACCTTCAGGAACTCCATTGTGGTGGACAATTACATAAGTATTGAAGGAAAAAAATCATCATCCAAATTTTGATTTGCTTATTCGAACTTTGTTTGACTCTCGGTGAAGTTGGGTTACAAAATAGGATTTTGCCTAAACTCTTAAAGCAAAAAAAAAAGTTGGGTTTTTTCAGTGCATGGATCAGTGCTTCATTTCAGGATCTTAGTAAAAAAAAAAAACATGATTTGCCAATCTGCATTAATTGGAAAAAGTTAAAATTAGTCCGTTGAAGATGTGAAAGATGAAGTGACACACGTAGTGAAGGATCTGACATTAGAAGACCTGCACTGTTTATAACAATGGAAGATTTGCATGGAGCATTGAGGGGTATTGAAGGGGTGTATATTGTAGGTGATAATAAATAAATATGCCTAAAATCAAAATAAAATATTTTACAGTATCAGTATCGTTATTTCATAGCATTTGATAAAATGGTTTATTTTTTTTTACAATTCTTTTTTTTTTTTTGTATTTCATTTCTTTGTTTTTGATCCATTTTTATTATGATTTCAGCTTTTGTTTTCTGTGCCCTGCTTGAGTTTACTTTTGTGAACTACATGTGGAGGAAAGTGGTGCCGATTGAAACAGTTTCTGCCAGAGATATTAACGGAGGTGTCAAACAAGACCAATTGCCGGTTAGCTACTTCCAATTTTTTTGTGTAATTAATTATTATTCTTTATGTATCTTACTATTATATACATACATTTTTAGGGCCGAAAAATTGCTATTGAACTACCCAACTCTAACATGCGGATGGCGAGAAGAATAGATGAATATTCTAGATTATGTTTCCCAATCGCTTTTGCCATGTTCAACCTTCTCTATTGGTCTTATTACCTACGATAGAGGTACCTTTTCAGGTAAGAATACAATTCACACATTTTTACTTTTTGAGTACTCAATGGTTGACCGTTGTATACTTTAAGTATAGCTTTTGAATTCCAAACATTCATTGCTAATATAATATAGTTCTCAAAGGCCATTTTGTTTATTAATATTATTTTTGGAAAATACCTTAATTCTATTGATATTTGCAGAAAAATTGGAGTGTGCCAATACTTTTTTGATGCACTGTAGAACAGCCGACTAACTAGCTTTCATAACTATTCAATTAGTATAGTTGTATTGAGTTTTAATATTTTACTGTCAAATTGTTTTCCTAAACACTCCTCCGCAGTAACTATTTGGGATTACTGATTGCACTGTATAACTAAAATAATGGTTTTAACTGAAAAGTGTTGACGTTTTCCCTAACAATGTCCATATTCTTATTATTGAATATTCTTTCATTTAAAGTATTTCTAGTTTATTTTCAGTTTTCTTATTTTCACAGATGTTATGTGAAATTGGTAATCTTTTATTTTTTAAATTGATTTTCTTTTATTAATTTTTTCCTGTATTATTTATTAAATAAACTTTTGTAAATAAGTTTTTATTTTATTATATTTTATTTATACAATAACATAAAATCTGAATGGGAACCTCTGTATTACAATAATGCGCTTATTAATTTCTTGTTTTGTTTTTGTTACAGGAGCCAATGGGAAGGCGGTGGGTGGAGGCATTGAATTGGAGAATTAAGAACTCAAAGGGTAGTAAAAATATAAGGCCAAGAATGAAGTTCAGAGGAATTGAATGTCGTTTGAGAGTTACATTATATGTACATATAAAAAACATGGTGAATGAAACAATTGTTTGAATCTTATGTCTCAGTTCTTCAATAATTCCTTCAACATTACATCGATCTTTATATTGATAATAATATGTTTTATGTCTTTATTATTGTTTTATGTATATAAGACTGATGTTGATGAAAAGCAATTAACTTACTTGACTATTTGATAGTGAGCATATACTTAAACTGGCAGTATTATCTTTAAATCTTATACAATTTTATCATTTTTTTTATACGTGCATTGTAAAAATATTAATATATGTTTATTCAAAATGTTTTATACGTTCAGTTCCATATATTCTGTATTGATGATTCATTCAGTTTATATTAGCAAAATTTTAGAGATTGATTCTAATTTTTAACCAACAAAAATAATGTTATTACAATTTTTTTTATCATATGTATATATACATTTTGTGTCACTTGCCAAGATTTTGGATTTATTTAAATTATTTCTTATTTCCTATATATTTTAGACTTCTAGTCATAAAAGGGCAAATCAAGTAGGAACTAATTATTTTAAAATATAAAGTAAATATAGGAACTATAGTATTTCAGACATTAGAAGGATCTTCAGAAATTTCCAATAATATTTGTATCTAACTCTTCATCACATGAAACCAATCTGTGGTATCCAGTAATGTTATTTCTGTCCTTTAACAACTTCTATTCATTTTTAAAAATCAATTTTCATTTTGAATTTCCTAATATCCTGAATAAAATCCCTCCTTTTGTTGCTTATACTTTTTTGGCTCTTTCCAATTCTACTCAATTCTCTTACTTTAATTGATTAAAATGTCTAATGTTTATTTGATTGAAAATTTGTTGTTGTGTCTTTAAAGCGTAAAACTTCAAGGTCATCAATACCTGTAATTTAATAAATGACTAATGTTTAATAATTTTTTACATTTTATTTTAGAATTAAATTTATTGATATTATGATTATACTTTTCATTGATTTTTTTGTATTTTTCTATCAGAATACACCAATTGGAATAGGAAACAAACTAGCTAACCTAACTAATATGTCTCTAAACATTTAATTTTGTTGGACTATCCATTCATGAATAGTGGGTACAACAACCAGCTTAGCGAGATTGGGCTTTCTTTCTCTAGCAGCCTCCACCAGATGGTATTGTCTTGTGCTGTAGCAGTTTGGGTGTCCATCAAGGTTCCAGCATCTGCTAGCACAGGATGGTCGTTCCACTCTCTTTTTTTTTTGGTGAAGCTTCTCTGACGACTTTTTTTGGGGAGACCTCAGACTCATCCATACATAAGATATGGCTCAAAAAGCTCTTCCCATCTTAATAAATCAGTATATGTTGACATCAAAGTCATGTGCCGCATGATTGTATTCTTGAATAGTTCGCTCTTTTTTCTTTTCCTCCAGACTCCTCCCTCTCCTACAGCTCCAAATTTTCTTCTTAGTACTTGCTTTTCAATTACTAGGAGTCTTTTTAATTTTTTTTTATGAGGTACATAACTTGGTACATTAATATGTCATTAGATAGGTAATGCAGACTGAAAAAGGTTTAATTTTGCCTCATTAACTTAAAGTATACACCCTTGATTATAATGATGGTTTTTGTTTTCATTGGTTGAATAAACGGATATCATTTTATTTAATAAAATATCATATTTTATACTCATAATATTTCTTTGATGGAAGTTTTGAAGGTAGAAACACTTTGCCTACTTAACAAATATAAGCTAAATGCTCATATTCTGTAATCTAACCAGATATCAAAGTCACCTCTCTATCCCATCCCCTCCCCTCTTTCGAATTTCAAGAAATGAAGAACTATAAATGTTTCCTTGTAGTTTATTGTCTGGATGCAGAAGGCTCAACAAGGTTCATTGACATCTTGGCATTCAATGTGATGGAAAAGGAGGCACTCATAGTGGATCAGGATCAGGAAAAGGACTTTGCGGTACTGGTGGAGAAAGAGGAAATTTATACGAAATGCATACCTTACCTGAAGTTAAAGTATAGAGATGAATTTAGAGAAAGACAATTCTCAGTTAAAGGTTATGGTTCAGAAGCCTCTTAATACAAGTAATTTCTTGCAGAGGCTCGGTGTTGGAAGGGAGCAGATGCAGACCATGGCAGAAACAATTATTTTGTTATAAATTCAATTAGAATCAATCTTTAAAATTTCTCTAATGACACACTCGTTATATTTCTTAATTTAAACCTAAAAACAAACCCATGTGATGGTGAAATTCTATCGGGATTTGAATTCAGTTAATTCAATTTTTTTTAAATATTATTTTTGCTGAAGGCTTACTAGAAAGGATTTATGAAGTAAATACACAATCTATTAATATTACATGAAGAGTGTATGTGGTTTGAAATATTGTGATCCTGTTTCCAAAACCTGTTGACTACATTAAAATGAATGAATATAGAAGTTTGGTGTACTTATATATTGGTAATTTGAAAGAATAAAAAGTGCATTCTAAATTATAGTTTTATAATTTTTTTTTTTTTTTTTGTGTGTCCTTCAGATAATAAATGCATCAAACTTAACTCACACATTTACTTCAGAAAAGAAAAAGTAGCAAGGATGTTTTGGAATTAGGGTCATAATATTCTCTAAAGTGTGTATAAACTGCCTATTAACCTTACTAAAGCTATGCTTTAAAATTTACTCCTTGTCAAAAAAAAATTTCATTACCATAATGATTGTTGTCATGAATTATTATTAAGTGTATGATAAGGGTTAAGTGCGACATTATCTATTCTTTAAGTGTTACCGTTAACAGAACATGGTAGCTTGAATGAGTGTTTTCATTTTATCAGACACTCACTTTAAAACCAAGCAAGGTATTATTCTATTCATAATTCCTTAACTTAAAATATAGATAATTTTATAACTACTTCCTCCTTATAAATAAAAAAAGAATAATGAAAAGTTTTATTTATGAAGCTGAAAAAAACTGTATATATTAACTCATGTTATTATTTCTTATTTTTATTAGAAATATATAAATAAATGTATTTAAATCATTTTTCATGATCCAATTATCTTATTTATAACCTTTTGAATTCATTTTATTTTTATGAGTGATAACCAAATGTTGCTTCTTTCCATTTTATCAGTAAAAAGCCTCTTAAAACTAAATAAAATGTTAGAAAATATATTAAAATAAATGTTAATTTCTTTCATAAGTTTAAAATAAAAAGGTCGTCTGATAAAATGGATTGCTTACAACATTTGCAATGTATTTTTGAACGGTTGAAGTTATCCTATTTTGTAATTATTTGTATTAATTATTAATGGCTCAAATTATGTCTTTTTTTATAGTCATTTATTGCACTTGAAAATTCTATTAAAATCCTAGTTTATTTTTTTTACATTTATGACTTCTTTTTTTTTTTTTATAAATTAGTTCATGAGTTTTTCATCTATAAAATAACTTGAATTATGTAATTATTTTTAATATATATATTTTTTTTATGCAGAGATTGTGATACTAAAAATTTATGAATAGATATGAGTTTGAATGGATCACAAAAATATTTTATAACATAAAAATATATACATATATTGACTATTATATATTTAAATTTTCCTTGCGGCACTAAATTGTAAATATCACTAAATGTTAGATATTACCTATAGAGTTAGTTTTTAAAGAAATAAAATAAATATAAAATGTGAATAAGTTTTGTTGTAAATGAAATGTTTATTTAACTGTTGTTGGATTACCAATGCGGTAATCCGTATGAGGAGAAGCGGGTCCAAGAAATCTTGGTTTATGTAAATATATAATCTAATAGGCATTGGTAAACGATAAATGTAAGCGACTATATCTTATTATTGTTTTGTAAATAAAATTCACTCTTCTAATAAAGCTTAATGATTGATAATAATCATCAAGTTTGTCTTAAATTTAAAAAATAAAAACTAGGCTTAAGATACTTTCAATTAAGTTGTTAACCTCAGTAAAAAGACTTACTATTCTCAACAGTTTATGTAAAAATTTATTTTTTTTGTACGCTATGTACTATGTATATTATATAAATATTAGGAATATAAGTATTTTATTTAAAGCTATAAAGGAGTTGCAGGAACAGTGTAAACTATACTGATAACTTATTTTCATAAGTTCAAAACTAATCGAAAAAGTTTGTAAAATTGTTATATTTTGCTTTAATTTTTAATAATTAATTGCCTCATTTTTAAAGAATTTTTCCCCCTCCTTCTATTTCTAGCTGGCTACGATAAGAAGCTACATGAATATATCTAAATTTTTTTTCAGAGCTAATAATATACATTAATAAAATATTAGATTAAAATACTATTATATTCTGTATTTTTTTAATATGTTAGCAATCAGTTCATTCAGTTAAAAATTAATTATTATATTCAATGTCCCATAAAGGCATGATGGTAGATCTCGAGGGTAACAAAAAAGTTTAGCTGAATCAAGCTCAGATTCCAGAAGGAAAGAAGAAAATAAGTCATGGTTTTGGTTTGATAGGAAGCAATAACCAATAACAGTTTAGTGATTCCTAATTGCTAAAATTGTACTAATTTTTTTTATAAGAAGAAAAATAGATTTTTTTTAAATTTTTTTTTTTTTTTATCCCCTTCCTGGCATTTTTGCCATACGGGATTTCAGCAGCGGTGGGTTAATACGTTGGGAATACGTACATCTACTGCTGCCAATACGGCTCTTTATTTTATTTCATTTTTATTTAATTTTAATGGTATACTGTGGTGCAGTCCGGTGCAAGGGTGTGCGCCTTACTCTTAGGGCCACACCTTAGTCCCCAACGGGTTGCGTGTCCTGCCCTCCTGGTAGCTTCCTCCAGCAGCTTGATGCTGCCTATCCCGGTTCTCTTCCTCCTTGCCTGCTGTAGAAGTCCTCTCCCTATTCTGACATCCGTAGGCTCCGCCTTCTGTTTTTTTTTTTTTTTTTTATTAAACCATTTGAAGTGCAAAAATTATATAAAGTTTTAAATATGATCATGATTGAAATTCCTGACAATTTTTTATCACCCTTATAATTGATCAGTCGACTATTTACCCTTCTCTACATAAAGTTTTGTTTTTATAATAAAATAGATTGTTCACGATTTAAAAAAAAAAAATTTAATTATCAACCTCGTATTAGACTAATGATTTACCACAGTATAAAATCTTCCATGTTTAATAACCTTCAAGTTAAAGTTTGTCCGAGAATAAGCTCAATCTACTTCATGTTTTGTTTAATAACTATGCGATGTGAAGTTCTGTTTTCTCAAAGTTTCCAGCAACAATAATTACAATAAATTAGGTATTACAAAGTATGTACTTCTTTTTTCTATGACTTTGAATGTATTATATTGCATGTGTCAGTAAACATGGTAAATTTACCATTCATGGTATATTTCATGGTTGCTATGTCAGAAAAAATTATTCTACATAAATACGGTTCCTCCCGTAAATTTCCATTATTTCTGTATATATTAGGATTAGGATTAAAAGATAAGAACATTTAGGTTTACCATTCATCATGAATTTATTGGTTTCTTCAGAAAATTAGTCAAAAACGATGTTGATTTGTGGTAGGAAAAAAGTACAAGTTATGTTCATTTTCCATGATGGGATATTTAGTGATTGTAACTTATTAATTTTCACTTATTATTCTTCAAACTGACATTCAGCTCAAAAATATGTTTATCTTTAAATACAAAGAGGAAAAGTATTTTTTTTCTTCTTGGTAAATTGTAGGTATTTTACAAATAGAAAAAAATAAAAGATTGCCTAAATGCATATGTGGGTAACATAAGTAGGTGTGTGTCCTAATAATAGTGAAAACATCAATGACCTATTAGTCGACTTTGAATATCACAAACTTTTTTTTATTTATTTATTACAACTAATAGAAATGAATAACTACATTTCTTTCATTCAAAACTGAAATAAGATTTGTAGATCGGATTCAACATTTAAATAATATAATTACATATTGTATATTTTGGTTTAAATCAGGTATAAAACTATAATTTGAAGGGCATTATGAAATAAGTATAGTAATAAAATTAATTAATAGTCAACTTGTAAAATAATGAGCAAATAAACAATATAATTTTATAGTTATTTGATTTAATAATTTAAAACATAAAATAGACATATTAAGTGTAATACTTAATTGATATATAATAGATTTATTTTTTAACTGTCTTCTCTGTATACTATTTTAAAAATGAATAAATAAATATGAAGATAAATGTGAATTTGATTTTGCTTCCTTTTATTGTTCATTACAAATGGTTCATATTGACAAAAAAATACAATTTTAATGTTTCTTGTTCTAAGTTAAAATGAAATAAAATATTTACCAAATTTTAATGTTTATGAATTATTTATTTGATTCTGTTTGTAAACGATCAATTTAAAATGTAGAAACTTGTTTACTGATTTTTGTTCAATTATTTTGTTTTAAACTATTATTGTGTATATATTTATTAAATAAATAGATAGTATTTTTCATTTTTTTTTGTTTTGGGAAGATTAAAAGTGAATGTGGTTAGGCTCTTCAGCATCATCTACAAGGAAAGTTCATCTGGTAAGAAGCTTTGATACATCTTCAATTGGTGAGCATGTTTTAAATATGAGTTAAATATATATTTTATATAAAAAAATTTCCTGAAAGGATTTATTTCAATTAATGGTGCAAATTGTAGTCATACAAATTTAAATTGTGTTTTGCCATATTACACAAATCTTGTATGAGTTTCACCTTAGATGGAGATCGGAGAAGCATTTTTCAGTAATATTTATATATTTAGGCTTTATCATATCACCATATATTCATTCTTTACCATCTTTTGCCCAAGTCAAGCCATCATCAAGTTCATTTTATAAAGGAGTCAAATCCGTGTTAGAATCTTCAAGAAAATTATTAAATTTCTTGTAACAAAATTCTTAATTGTAATAAAGATTCTAGTTCATTATAGAATAAGCCTCTGAATGGCTGAAGTTTACGAAAATGTGAGAGTTGCATAAATAAATAATAACGTGATAAAACAATAAAGCCTTAATTATTAAATTAAAAATTTTACTCTGTTCATTATACCTAGATTTGGTGCCTTGATGTTTTCATTTTTACAAATTAAGGCCGTTATTCCACCAACATTTTATCAAACACTAGGGCCATTTCCAAGTCTTAATTGAATCTTCTACTAAATCTGCATATTCAATGTGATTTTTATTTTTCTGAGAACAATTTAAAATGTCTTATTTCATCTCTGAAGAAACTTCAGTTTTTTTTATAACTGACCACTTGGAGAATTTTAACCAATCGGGGTATTTTTAGCACTAGGTGAATTTCCATCATTAGGAAAATTTCCATCACTTGACGATTTTCGACGGTTTGGGGTTTTTAGATCACTTTGGAAATTTAGCCCGCTGGGACAATTTTGACCAATTACAGTATTTCGCCCACTTAGAAAATTTCGACTACTTGTGGTTAATAATCCTACTGCTTAAGGCGTCTAGTCTAGTCTAATCTAATGGTGTCTTGTCCAGCCCAGTCAGATAACTACAGTTGGATTAAATAATTAGTGTTTCCGATGTTTTCCAATTTTACCTTTTTTCGCCATTTTCATAATTTTTACCCTTTTTCATGTAGCTATTTTCTACACTATAAAATAAATAAATCTTAATGAATAGGAAAAAGTTGATAGATATTTTAATAAAATCTTAAACTAAAGTAATTATTAATTAACCATTTTATAAACTTTACAATGGTATAATAAAACTTTAATGAATAATAGTAGTAAAATCCATAATCATTTATTGTTTAAATCGTAGGCACCATGTTAAAATGACAAATGTTAACTTGTCCATCGTTTCACATTCATTACTTTAACATGATGGCGAAGAAATATACAGATGTACGTTCAAATCTCTCAAGGTATATGTAGCCTGGAGTTATGTGGTACAAAAACAGATTGAGTTACAAGGTTTTTATTGCATACTGTCCATATAATAAATAGGGCTTTTGTTATTTTGATAGTATTTATTATTTGTCAGTTGTAAAGTTTAAGCTTTATCTCTATTAATAATTGACTTCAAAAATTTTATAGTAGCCTAACATTGCCAGAAAATAATTTCTATTTTAAGTAGAGCAGTCAGTAAGTGAAAGTTGTGTGATGCGCTCACCAGATTTTTCTATTTCAAAACAAACTCATATTAAAGAGTTTTAATGGACCCTAAAAACGAATCTGAAACGTTTTTTCATGCCAAAAATTTACTTGAAGGGTATATGGATTTTTGTAATTTATTATATATAATCATTCGTTTTATACAATTAGTAATATGTTTTCTTATTTTACACAAAAAAAACAAATTGATTGGTGTATAATAATAACATATAAATTCATGCAGAGCAAAGCTGGAAAACAGTATTAAAAAAAATAATAAAATTTTATAAACTTTTTTTTCTCGGCTCCTTTACCAAGAAGCCTCGGGACATGGGTCTATTAATTTTTCGATCTAGTATCACCAAAAAAAGTTTCATTGATATCGGTGATCCCACGTCTGCAACTTCCCGTTGTTTGTGGAAAAGTAGTAATTAATGAACTGGTTCAATTTACGTTTCAATTTACTTTTTAGATTTATTTATCTTATGATTATATTAATTTTTTAATTTTTGAATATTGATAATTAAAAGTGCTACTTCTTCATATAATAAAGAAACTCACAATAAACAAACAAGATATGAATGAGTGACTAATGAGAAGAAAAATGGACAGCTGTTAGCAGGCCAGTAAAAACTGAATCTGTATTGGGAGAGTAGGAGCTGAAAGGAGTTCACAGCACATATACCTCCTGCAAACCCAGATACCTGCAAGCTCTTTAGTTGAGCTCTTGTACGGTCCTACTCTCCTGATACCACCTTGTATCTATCTGCTGTTTTACACAGATCAGTCAAGTTACTTACTTACTTGTACA
Organism: Nezara viridula; assembly: GCA_928085145.1. Classification (NCBI taxonomy): domain Eukaryota; kingdom Metazoa; phylum Arthropoda; class Insecta; order Hemiptera; family Pentatomidae; genus Nezara; species Nezara viridula. Next base: position 119,289,646 of record OV725082.1, read on the forward strand.
AACGAACTCGTTGTTGGAACTTGTACTAAGTAAAACAAGTTTTTGTAAAATCGCCAAATTTTTCATCCCTATAATTTGTATTGCCTTTTTACAAGGTCAAGTTTCTTGTATGTAGTTTGCTTAGCCTCAATCTATATTAAATATATTATTTAATATCTATAATATGTTCAAAATCACAATATTAATCGAGTCTCAAAACAAAGAAAACAATACGTAATGGTACTAACAAAATAACAATGTGGCCTCAAGAATGCAGAACATTCCAGGCAAAGCATAGTGAAGAAGTGAATAATATAAAATGATACAATTTCTTACAGAATTATTTATGGACATTTCGAGAGAACAGTTACCAGCAGAAAACAGTTTGTTTCATACATAACTAAGTAAATATAGTTTGTGTAATAATTATAAAGATATTTCTTCTATTATCAATACGGTTAATCATTATTTTTAATAGATTATTTCTATTTCTTAATGAAAGCTGAAGAAATATCAATCTGGATTCTGGAGAGATAGTTCAATGATAAATCATAGTTTTACCTTGTGAATTCTGTTGGAAAAGGCAAAGGAATACCAGACACGTAATCATCACATGTGACATTGTGATCAGAGAAGAAGCATATAAGGCAATCATGAAAATGAATTCACCAGCCAAATTGGTTCAGCTTATAATAATGATAATGGAGGACAATCTATGTTTTGTCACAACAACAACAAATATATGGCAGGATGCCGGGTCTCTCTAGTATTTAACTTCTGCCTCACAATACCATTCCTTATAAATGCATGTATTTAAGCAACAGGAACACTTCTTAGCAAGAGAGTCCAGATTTTAGGTTTGAATTTTGAAGGAAGGGCCATAAACACTTTGAGGGAAGTTTGTCAGCCAATTTGAAGAGTCTGCAACTAATTACCAGTGAAGATGATGAAAGTCATATGGCAGTATAGATTTAAAAATGTACAATCCTTCATTTACTCAAGATCCCAGATTAATCAAAAGAATATCTTAGATGAAGAAATCCAGAGAAAGATGCTCTCAGAAAACCACACTTCTTTTTTTTTCTCCAAAACACCTTTGAATCGTTGCATTACACAAGATCTCAAAATAAAGTATATCCAAACAATAATCCAACTAGCACTTATATACCACTCAAAATGTTGACCTAAAAAAAATGCTTTCTCAAGATAAAAGAAAAAACTGGCCGTGATTCAGTGCTGAATAGTAGTAATAGCAAAATGATAAATTTTTTCTGTAGGATGTACTAATTTTTGAAAATTTAAAGATATTTTAAAAAATAGAACTTAGATAAATAGTTTACCTAGACTAAATTGTTTATGTATTTTTTGCATATTGCATAATGAAAGAAATTAATGGAGATAATATAGCTTTCTCACAAAAATATAACAGAAAAAATGTTCCCTTTCCATAACTTAATTGACCTGATGAACGATTGCACTACAATTGAAATTTTTGTTTTTATTTCACCATAAATATAAATTTTATAATTGAACTTTCAAAGTATTTTGAGAGGAACGTTAGTTACGATTCAGTGTTACCTGTGTTCGTCCTTGGTCTGCAATATTATTGTGGACGAGCTATAATGATCAATTTTATTTTTATTTACTTATTTTTAAATTTCAGATGCTGGGTGCAAATATCCAGACATGACCAAATATTCAATTATGCTCCAAGGTCTTGGTTGCTACAGCTCTTCATGTCATCTCATCGCGACACCTTTTCTAATTATGTTAATGATTGTAATTATATTTATCTTATAGAACAGTACTATATAAAAGTATGAAAAAAAAATTCTTTTCACTAAACCAAAGAAGAACTTATATTTTAGTTTTAACTCTCATATTATGGATAACTTTTATCTGAGATCCTTTTTACTTAATTGATTCCAAATTTGTGTCAATAAAATTTTATTTTTCAATAATGATTATAATAAATTAATAAAAGTAATTCATTCCAAAAGTGTGATCTCTCACGTTTGTTATCTAAATACAGTGGTGATTTATGTTCATAAAGAAGCCCAGATGTCAACGTAATAAGGTTTTGATGAAGAAAACACCTAAAATAAAATATATAAAAAAAAAATTGTTGCCAAAAGGGATTTCCCAATAAATTATAAAAAGATTTATAGTTTTGTTCTTATCTACTATAATAAATAAAAAAGACAATTTTAAATTAAGTTTAAAAAACATTTTAATTTTAATTTGTAAATAACAAATATAATTATTACTGAAGATTGTCAATTCATTCACTAATATTTATAATTTAATTGTTATTATTTATATAAAATAATTCTTATTTTGTAACACCTATACAATCACAATCTGATATGTATTAAAGCAAAAATTGTGATCTATACAATAAACCTTTAGATGTAACGCCAGCATACACAATGATCTGAGACTCCAAAGTAAGAATAGTACTGTAGTTTTTTTCATTATTTCAATTTTTTTTACCCTAATTTTACTCTTCATATGATATTTATGGAGTGGGGAATAAACAAATATAAAGTACTTATGAATAAATAGAATTTTTATTCAATAAACTGTTATAATTATATTTTTTTAATTACAATTTTCCATTTTATTGTTCCAATTAAAAGCATAAAGTTAGTTATCCAGTTTTCTTTATATTTTAAGGATTAATTTTCAAGTAATTAGAAATTTTTAAGTACAATATTCATCACCGTTGAACAAATCAACTTTCTTATTGTTCAAGATCTCTCTGACGGATTGTGTATGTTGGATGATTAAGGAACTTTTCATCATAAGCAGGAACATTCTAACCGACGAGCAAGTATCTTTTTTTTTTGTTCAACAAACAGAAGATCCATTATACAATTAACAAGAAACATGAATTTTGTTATATTTTAAAGAAATATAAATTATTCATCAGTTTTTCTACTGTTGAAGGCCTAATTTGTAAATTGAAAAGTATTAGTTTTATAAACTAAACATTAACTTAACAGTGGAATACATTTTTTTTTTGTATATGAATTTAAATTATGTACTTGTATTCTTTACTTATTAAATATGTATTATAAATGAGAAAAATGTAGTGTGATATAAATGGTTATTTTTATTTCTCTTAAATGCTGTTTGTAATTTTGTTAAATATATAATAAATAAACTTGTACAAAAGTTTTATATATTACAACCCAATTTTCACACAATAAAAATTAAATTTAAACCTCAGACAGTTTGTTTTTCAACTTTCCTTTTCTTTGATTCAAAAGGAAAAATAATAGAAGTAAATAACAATAAATTAAGCGATGAGAATATAAATAAAGTAAAATAATATGTATCTCTGTTATTATTTATATTCTTACTACTCCTTTTATTCTTAATTTACTTGTATTGATTATGTTTTCGTTATTTATTTCTCTCAGTATTAAATACATTTATATATTTCTTGTATATCTGATTTAATTTCATCCTTGATGAACACCCAAACGTTTATAATGAAGGTTGTATTTTGCAATAAAATAATGATTAAATCCTGATAACTTGTTCTATCATATAAACCGCAGTCAATCAACTATAACCAAATTGTTCTATAGTATTAACATTCAGCACAAGATATTTTTCAGAAAACATTTTTAAAATGTTAAGATTTCAACTATCAAAATATTTTAAATGAAAGACGGTGTCAACATTTAAAAGGACAACATTGAGAAAACTAAGAATGGATTATTCCTTATGGACATGAAATAATTTGATAGATAGAAAATTTTAGAAACTTACCTTCAACATTTGAAACAAAAAATAGCAAACAGTTTTACTTTGAATTAGATATACATTCAGAAGATATATATATAAGAAATATTGACATGTAGTTAATAATACGTACAGAAATAAGCATCAGTGTTTGATTATAAAGAACGAATAGGGTATATTAAAAACAACTCATCACAGAATTACATTTATTTATTTACACAAAATAACTGCATATCCATAATATTTATCAATACAGTTCACTGTCAATGTCCCTAGATGTATTCAAAACTCCACTTAACTCACTATATACACTTTAGAGAAACACATTTATTTGTTTTCTTCTATTACGTTTTACCATATATTTAAAAATACATAACACTAATACATATCTGTATTTATAAACACATTTCACTGTTGATACCTCTAGATTCATTCAAAACTTCACACACTCACAAAATACACTTTTGAAAAACTAATGATAGATAATTAAACTAAATTCTATAATTTCTAATGAAAAAAACATAATTCCATAATGTATTGCTTAAGACATGAAAGAATCAGTTAAGGCAATATACTTCAGAAAGAAAACATTTCATAGAATTTATTACACGCAATTTTAACATATTATGGAAGGTTATGCAGGCCTGTCACGTTAAGGATTGAATTAATAAAGATTTAAACAATATAACAAAGCGAAAGCAACAATTTTAGCGATCGTTTATAAGTTAAAACGAATTTTGAATAATAGTTTCCATAACTATAGAAAAGTAACAACAAAGTTTGAATAATAGTATTAAAACCAAATAAAAGAGAGCAGCACCGTCCAATACACATATAAAATGAAATTTAGTTCCAAAATCCGCTAAAAGAGGCCAGCACTATCCAGGGAACACTAAAACGGAATTTAGTTTAAAAAGTTGCCATGAGATAGCAGCACTATCCAGGGAAAACGTTAGAGAACACGAAACTCAAACGTAGTTTCTAAAACTGCCGACAGAGACCAGCACCATCCAAAGAAGCAATAAAGATCGTAGTTCTAGACGCTGCCGCTAGATAGTAGCACTAGTAGAACTCCTGGTCGACTCGAAAAGTGAGCTCCTTCGACCTCCTAATATCCTGATACAAATCGACGAGTTTCTCGCTAGAAATTCGAATAAAATTCGTAGTTCCTATGTTCTGCCAACAGATAGCAGCACCAACGGTATCAGGACCGCCTCGAAAAGTGAGCTCCTGTTATTTCTTACTATCCTGATACAAAATAAAGATTTTCAACTCGGAATTATTGCGTCGGACGCTTCTGGACCAGCTTTTTTTAGTTTTCTTGTTTATTCATGCTCGAAATTCATCTGGATACTTCAAAACGTTCAAAAAATTTAAAATAATTCATTTTTTTTTCTTATTTCATCCTAAATCTTCAAATTTTCACCATTTAATAAATTTTATGAAAGAATTTTGTTTATTTCATGGGAATCTATCGAAATATTTAAGAATTGTTTGAAAAATTCAAAATGCTTCCTATTTTTTCTCATTTCATCCAAATATCAGAAGAAAATAATAAATCTTCTAATTAGATGTTATTTTCACCATTTATTAAGTTAATACTTTTCTTTCTTTATAATATTTATTTCTTATACTGCAGCTTGATTATCTTGTTTCTTCATGCTGCTGAAGGTTCAAAATATTTTAGAATTGTTCGAAAAATTCAAAATGCTTCCTTTTCCTTCTAATTCCGTCCAAATGTCAGAAAAATAATAACAAATCTTCCAATTAGGTGTTATTTTCACCATTTATTAAATTAATACTTTCTTCCTTTCTCTATAATATAATATTTCTTATATAATCAGTTTAATTTTCTTGTTTATTCATGCTCGGAATAGATCAAAATATTCAAATTGTTCAACATTCCTTTTTTCTATTTCGTCCAAATATCAGAAAAATAATAAATCTTCCAATTAAGTGTTATTTTCACCATTTATTAAATTAATACTTTTCTTGTGCTTTCTAATATATATATTTTCATATAATACAGTTTTCTTTTCTATGTTTATTCATGCTGCAAATGATCAAAATATTTTAGAGTTCTTCGAAAAATTTAAAAATGTTTCCTATTTTTTATTTCGTTCAAATATCAGAAGAATAATGACAAATATTTTAATTAGGTGTTATTTTTACCATTTATTAAATTAATACTTTACTTTTCCTTTTCTTATATTATATTATATATTTCGTAGATTAACTAATATTTTTTATATTAAATATTCATTTCATTTTCGCATCGTATTATATCTTATTCTGTAAAAAGGGTGATTCCAAAAAATATACAACTATAAAAAAAAAAAAAAACATTTTTCTAGGAAACTTATATTTTTGGCATTCTTATATAAGAAAATCTGAAGTCACAATTCCTTATTTACAATTTGGTAGGTTGTTAAGAAACTAAAATATGATGAATTCATTCTTTTTTCTTTTAATAAATATAGCATACTCAGTCAGTATGCTTAATTTATTTTATTTAAATAACTAATTAAGGATTTCATTCTTGTTAGCTGGGTAAATTATGGAGTAAAATTGAAAAGGGAAAGGAATAGAAGGATTTGGCTAAGGGAATTCTTCAGGATTTAAAGAAGAAAAATAGAATAATTATTTTTTTTTAAATACATTTATTTGAAACAAAATACATCGAATCTGACAATTACTGTACAGAAGCACTCAAGTGTGAGTATAAGAGCAAAAATATACAGAAAATGGTTCCATCATTTGGTATAATAAAATTTTAAAAAATTTACACATAAGTCATAAATATGCCATTTCTATTGAATGACCTTCATTACAAATATAACTTTCTTTTATCTTATATTATGATAAAATAATTTCAATTATTCATGGAACTGTAACTATTGCATAACCTTGAAAAATCTAATAGAAATATGAATAACTAACAAAATACATCTTTCAATAAAAGTATTATTAAATATAAGATTTGCTAATTTTAAGTTTTGGGGAAGATGAGCCCTTTTCTTTTCAAACCTTGTAGCAAACAACTTTAAATGTTTTCCTGAAAAAGGATTGTTTTGCTTATTCTTTTATTACTTTTTGTTAATTATACATACTTATCACCTCATCATATTAATTCAAATTGATGTAATACTTATTAAAATATTCTTTATTTATTTTATAATAATTACAAGTATTAAATAACATGAATAATTACAATACCAATAATTAAATTATTACAATAATGGGCTAATGATTACAGGAATTAAATGACAGGAATAATTACAATAATGAATTAAAAAATTAAGAAGAAAAGTTTTTGTCCAGCATGGAGAGTTCTTGTCCGGACTTCAATCGTTGCCCTGATGATGACGCCACATGTTTTGGGTTGAAACTAGGCAAAATCAATAACACATTTTTGACTCCACATCCTGACCAATTTTCATCCTTACAATTTCGACAGTCAACTAACTATATATCCATCACTAAAATACAAAAAATAAATAACATCAATAGTGTCTATAATGATTACAAGAATTAAATGATAAGAATATTACAATAATGAATATAATAATTAAATGTAATGAACAATTACAACATGAACAATTTTAATGGCTCTCATTAAATGAATTTGTCTTTTGATTCTGCCTTCATCATCTTAAACTTCTTTAGCCATATTGGAAAGTATGCAGTCTCATTCTGGTGTCGGAGGCGTGTTGCAGTGTTGCATGGCAGTGTTAAATTGTCTCATTCGCATTTATGCCATTTTTTCACAAAGACATCTCCAATCAGCAGGGTAGTTTATCATTTCTAAGCATTTTCTTCAAGAAGGTGGTAGAAACCAGCTAAATACCTAAAAAATATAATTTACATGAAAATATATTTATATGAATTATTATTTCATTATAATTAAATTGTTATATTAAATAAGTTTTTAAAAATTATAAATCATTTGTTAATAAATATTTCTGGGCAACTAAATACAAATAAAAACTTTGTTATTGTATACAAAAGGCTTTTTAAAAATGTATTGTTGTATGAAACAGCATAGAGCTTAGTATAAGTTCAGTTAGGCTTACTTTAAATTAGGTTAAAAAAATTTTAAATTAAATAGTATTTTGTAAATAATAAATATAATTATAACTGAAGATTGTCAATTCATCTATTATTATTTATTTGAGGAGTGGTGTGGTCAAATTAAATACTATATATTATATTAGTATTTTACTGGATATGCCTATATAATATTTAATTCGTCTGCACCCCCGATCAACTCCTCAAATTATAATCACAGTCAACCATCTCCACACTATTATTATTTATGATTTAAGATAAACGTACCAATAATAGAGAATATTCAACTTATAAACTGATAATAAGCTTTATACACCAAAAAGAGAGTGCAAATATGAGTATATTTGGAACTAGAACACTCAGAGTGATGCCTGAACCTCAAGTGATACCATGCCACAGTAGCCGATTGGCAGTTGATTTCTTGATTATATAAGCCTGAGGTTTGTTTTAAGGAGGATTCCTTATTACTATTCTTTAAGTGATAAGTTAGAAATTGTTATTCATTATTATGTGCTTTGATATTTCTTAGTTTCACTTTGTGAAGAATTTATTTATTTTTTTATATAAAATGCTATTTACGCTCAAAACCCGAATGTCTATTACTAGTACAAAATACACAGTCAGAATTTTTTCATGAATAATTAACTAGTTGACTAAATATAAAAAAATGTGATAAACAACTAAATTTGTTGTCAATTAAACCCGTTTGCAAAGATCCAGCATGAGAAATAAAGCTGTGGTTCAAATTAATGTTGAAAATTTCTCTTAAAGTGTCCATTACCAGTACATTTATCTTAATTTTTATTATTTATATGAAACAAGTCTTATTATGTAACAGTGATACAATCATAAGCATACTGGGATGTAACACCAGCATTTGCAATCATCTAAGATATTTAACCAAGATTATTCTTGTTTTTACATAATTTCTAATGCTTATTTGCATTAAGTATATACTTGATATAATATTTATGGAATTGGTAACAAACGCTTATAAAGTCATTATGAATAAATAAGATTTCTATTCAATAAATTGTTGTAAAAATAATTTTGGCCTTTTTATTAAAATTTTACATTTTCCAGTTCCAATTACTACCAGAAAGTTAGTTATCCACAGTTTTCTTTATTTTTAAGATTTTTTTTTCTAGTTCATAGAAATGTTTAAGTAGAATATTCAACATGACAAATTAACTTTTTTAGTGTTCTAGATTTCTCAGATGGATTGCATATGTTAAGTGATTAAGAAACATTTTATTTTAAGCAGAAATATTGTAAATGATATATGAAGTATTTTTTTTTAAGATCAATCAATGTATAATTAATTGAATACAAATTTAAATAAGTAATTGTATTCTTATTTAATATATTTATATTAGTAAATATATATTATGAATGAGCATAATATAAGTGGTTATTTTTATTTGTTTTAAGTGCTGTTTGTATTTTGCAAAATATATACTAAATAAACTTGTGTAAAAGTTTTATAAATTACAACCCAAATATACTATTAAAAAAATAAAATTTGAACTTCACTGTTTTTTTGTTTCTACCCAAATATACTCTTAAAAAAATAAAATTTGAACTTTACTGTTGTTTTTTTTCTCTTCCTTTTTTTCTCTTTGGTACAAAAAGCAATACAATAAAATTAAAATAAAGCAATACATAAAATAAAACAATATGTATCTCTACTATTATTTGCATTCCTGTCTCTGACCTTATCTTAATCCATGATTTATTAAGTTTTTCTTTTTGTTATTTACTTCTGTCTTTATACTATACACATATCTATATCTTTTGTATACCTGATTTAAATTCAACATTGAAGAAGACCCAGAAGTAGCAGAAATATATTGAAAGTAATTTAAATTATTTTGATTAAATAAAACAGTTGTGAGTCTTTTTTTTCTATTTTTCTTTTTCACTGCATTATTTTTCAGACAATTGCATTGTTTTTATACAACACGATCACATAGCACTTTTTAGTTATAACTTCTATTCTACAGACCTAATTAAAAAGACTTAAATTTCTTTTCTGTGAGGAATTAGACCATGGATTAAAGGTACATTTTTGTTATTTTTAAGGTATAACTATTATATGTACTATCACCTTTTTAAAAATTGTCCATTATTTATGAGGCATATTGTAGGATCTTAGTTAATTTCTTCTTTTATTATTCCTTTTGTATTAATTACTTCAGCTGCATTTAATTGGATCAAGGAATTGAAATGAACAATATATATAACAATTATTTTATTTTATTGTAAGGTAAATACATTCATTGTAATTTTTTATTATATCTGTATATACATTTCCTGAATATGGTTTAATTCAACTATACATACATAGAAGTATTAGGTTTAATATGTACATTTAGACCTTAGAAAGTATTTAATAATAATAATAATAATAATAAAATAAAACAAAGGCACTAGAGCAAAACAAAAAATAATAATTAAATACTGTGCAATCTCTCTATAATACAGTAAAACATAAATACAACTTGTTATCAGAAGCTTACAAAAAAAATTAAAATCATATATTGGACTATTCAAAAATCTCACAATTGATACTTATCCATCATTCAACATATTTACAACTATTGAACATCATCTCAATGCCTTCTATATAAACAAATAAAAAATATATAAAAATGCCTCATTTGGCTATTTTCTAATTGTCTTATGAACATATATTAAACTTTTGAATCAATTAAAAACTCATATTCATTCAATTATTAAATTAAAAAATACACCTAAATTGTTTTGTTGTTCATATTTTTTCTCATTTCAGCCATAGAAACCAAAACGTTACAGACAAATTTTGTACATTACATTTGGCATTTTTATCAGGCTCTGATTTTAAATTAAGATCACCACCCTTGAACTCACAAATAAGTCTATGGCAGTTCTGGTCCCATTTAAATTATCACATTGCAGTGGAATGGTTTCCGAAAATTGTTTCATTTGTTGAACGGTTGGAGCGATTTACAGAGACAAAAAGACAAAAAAGTTGATAATAACTCTACAACTACAAGGCCGACAATAACATATATCACAATATCCATATGATCCTTGATTTGTTGCATGATTGTAGTATAACATCCCTGAAAATAAAAAAACAAAATTTGAATTTATTATAATCATAAAATTAAATTTTATTCAATACCTTAATCATAGCACATGAATTCTTATAAATAAAACACATAAAAGCAGCATAAATAAAATTGTCTTAATTTTTAATGTTTATTTATGTGTTGAGTTAGCATACATTTTTTCTAGGAATTAAAATACAGTAGACTCTTTTTTAACTGCTTCTAAATCAGCATTGCACTATTCTGGAAATTGATTGTCTTGTATATTTTCAATCTGTTTTTCAGCTCATAGATTTTTTTTTTTTAATGTAAGGACCAAAGTTCTATCTCTTTTAAATGTTAATTAAATCACAATTTAATATTATTTATTTTTTGAAAGCTTCTAATTACACCTTGAAATATGTTTACATCTAGCTTAAACTATGAAAGCAAACAACAAGCAAACAAAGCAAATATTTGTTATATCGTTCAATCTTATTATGTAAATGATCTTAAACAGCAGTTCCTTACTTCCAACTATTGATATTGAAGACAAAAAGTCGATAAATAAATTCAAAAGTTTAATCTGATATTATATTAATACAAGATATTAACTGTAATTCTTTGAAATTATTATTTTCTATGAGAACTTAGGTCATCTCAAGATTATCAGACAAGAAAAATTCAAATAAATTTCTTTTCTTTTTTTTTTACAAAGGCCCTTTGCTCATCGGTCTAAGCAAGTTATTCAATATACACTCCCCTCATACAGTAATTTTTGTCGAGCTCAGTGAACAATCTTCAAACAAGAAGACAAATAACATTATTATTTAAAATAAGCTGTTCAAGTGAAGAGGAAGTTATGTTTTAATTGACACCGACAGATGAAAATAAGAGCTCAAAGACAGTAAAAAAATAAAAAAAATATACCACTACAACCCATGAAGGGTCTTCTTGGGTTCAGCACTATTTAGAGAAAGTATTCTTTCAAGAACAACTGTACAGGAAAGTGATTGGACAGAGATCATGGTCAACCGCCAGGTTTTCCTCCTTAATTAATTATTTAATTAAAGAGTATCCAGTTTATAGAGGGTAGGTGTGCCCATGGAGGTCCCCCGTCCCATAAAAACTACTAGTCATCGGCCAGATTCGAGCCTGGGACTTTGAGCTTTGGAAGGCAGTGCTCACCCACTGAGCAAACTCACTCCCTCAAAGACTTCTATGTGTAAAGTAATTTCGAATGAAGAGAAGAATAGTTGGGGTGCTCAGTCAAAAAAGGAAGGCAAAAAATAAATTATAATATTTATTTTTTAAGGGTCCGAGGACGGATTGTAATAACTATCGAGGAATTTCACTCCTTCCGGTATGTTATAAAATATTCACTTTAATCTTAACCAGTCGAATCACGGAATACGCCGAGGAAATTATCGGAGACTACCAATGCGGATTTAGACGGAATCGTTCGACAATTGATCAAATATTTTCTTTACGGCAAATATTAGAGAAAAAATTGGAGTATAACGGTATTGTTCACCAGCTGTATATAGATTTTAAAAAGGCTTACGATTCTATTGACCGCCAGAAACTGTATAATATTCTAATCGAGCAGGGGATTCCAAAAAAACTAGTAAATCTAGTCAGGATGTGCTTGACGGAGACACTCAATAAAGTTAGAATCGGTAATAATTTGTCCGAAAAATTTGAGGTTCGTTCGGGCTTAAAACAGGGGTATTCTCTTTCGCCTGTCCTGTTCAATTTGGCATTAGAACATGCCATTAGGGAGGTAATGCGAACCGAGAAAGGGTTGGATCTGGGCGGGACAACATCCGTGCTGGGCTATGCTGATGATCTGGTACTGTTAAGCGAAGACGTTGAAACTATAAAACTAAATACGACAACGTTAATGAAAGCCGGTAAAGAACTAGGACTCGAAATAAACGTGGATAAAACAAAATATATGGTTAGCTGCAAAAATGGCGATACTACTGGTGATATCGATATAGATGGTAATATGTTTGAACAGGTAGATAAATTTAGGTATCTAGGTTCTACGATAACTAGAAAAAACGAAATTGAAGAAGAGATTAAGGTTAGACTGAAGGCGGGGAATGCTTGTTATTTTTCTGTGACAAAACTACTTAGTTCGCGCCTCTTGTCCCGAAACTTAAAAATTAGAATCTATAAAACAATTATCTTGCCTACAGTTCTTTATGGATGCGAAACTTGGCCGCTTACATTAAGGGATGAGTTAACCGGAGAGTTCAGACGGTTACACAACGCCGAATTGCGTGAGCTGTATCCGGGTAATATAATTGAGGTAATTTCATCGCGGCGAATCAAATGGGCTTGTAAAGTTGTTGGGCTTAGTAACAAGAGAATTCCTAAAAGGTTAATATTTGCTGTGCCGAATGGTAAGCGTCCGAGGGGTAGACCGAAGCGAAGGTGGGAAGATTGCATTAAAGCCGATCTGAAGGGACTGGGTTTGGACGGCGAACGGTGGAGGGAGGTGTGTAACAAGCGATTGGTGGTGTCGGCATCGAACCTTCGGGTTCGCTAAGCCTTATTATTATTATTATTATTATTTTTTACATATGCCGACGTTTCGACCTGAAGTTCAGGCCATCATCAGGGCTTTCTCCTTAAGTGTCAAAGTGAGAATGGATTCTGGTGAGAATTGATTCTCACTTTGACACTTAAGGAGAAAGCCCTGATGATGGCCTGAACTTCAGGTCGAAACGTCGGCATATGTAAAAAATAAATATTATAATTTATTTTTTGCCTTCCTTTTTTGACTGAGCACCCCAACTATTCTTCTCTTCATTATCCACGACAGTCAACCAATTACCAATTGTGTAAAGTAATTTCATTTGTAAAATATAACAAATATACTAACAAAACATATTGTCTCAGAAAATTATTTAAATTGGAAACAATTTATAATTAAATAATATCAATCAAAAATCACTCATTTAATGTGTTATGCTAAAGTTTTCCCATTCACAACACTTTAATTAAACTCTCTTCCTTCAAAAGAAAAACGCGTTAGGAAATCACAAAGGATTTAAAAAGGAGGAAAAGTAGAGGGAAAATCATTTTAAGTTTAATTCTCTCTTAGTTCAAGCTCATCTCACTCCGTGCGTGTAGAGCCTTTATATAACTAATATTTTTGTTTAAATTCAATAAATATATTCTATTAATTAAACAAGACAGCCTTCCATTAATTTTTAATATTTCTCCCAGATATTCCAATAAATAAAAAATATTTTAATTCCAGTTTATCTCATCAACATTTTGATTTTAGGAATAATAATCCTTGAAATGAATTCCTGAAATAAATTTTATGTCACAGCTTCACTTTTAAAAGCCTAATTATTCTGAAAATAGTACATCTTAAAAATAGGCAAATGGTCCCTGATTGGTTTGGTTGTTATTGAAAAGCTTTAATTAAGGAAGTTTTACTGAGTCAATCACAAAATTGATAATCATTTACGTCCCACAATAAAACAGGTTGTCATTTTTTTTATATTTTCTTCCACGAGTGAAACAAAATAATGACTAAGACAAAATATAAATTGGCTTAATAATGGATTTAAAACCAAATGTCAGCGTTTAGTGCAACGATATAACTACAATAATAAGAATAAAAATATGAAGCTGCATAAATATTATATCCATTTTTAAAACGTATTCTATGACTTATTATTAAAGAAAAAATAACATATACCACATTGAATTAATACAATTTTACTTACGGTCATAAAGTATGAATTCTCCAGTTTAGGATTTTTCGGACAATCAGGGTCTAATAATGTTCTGTTTCCATTGATTTCTTGGAAGAAACAGCAGGCTGGAGGCACAACAAGACCTGATTGGTTGAAATTAGGAGAGTCCTTGAAATCATTGTAGTTATCGACTCCGCAACAATGCATCTAAAATAATAAATACAAACATAATAATCAAATAAAAATTATTAAATTTTTACATATAATAGTGATCTAAATAGACTATACACAATATTAATTAAGATTTACTAATGTTAGATATACCACTGTAAATACCCAGGGCACGGGCGGATCTATGGTGGGGGGGGGGCTTTCGGGCTGAAGCTCCCCCCAAAATGGAAAATATAACCATGTTTTATGGGAAAAAAAAAATTTAAAAATACCACTTAAAGTATTGTTGTTCGTGTAATTACATTTAAAAGTACTTAAGGAATAACTTAAACACCATTTCATATAGGTAGTTAGTTTCTTTCTGTTTTTCCAAAGTAATTATCGTTATTTTTATGAAAAAAAAGATTTCGGGCTGAAGCCCCGCCCAAAATTAAATCCTGTATCCGCTAGTGACCCAGGGTGAAAACCGATTTACCAAGAAGTTTTGTTTATATTTTTGAAAATATAATGTGTTTTTATAAATATGTTTTTAAAAAAATATGAAACTTTAAAAATTGAGTTGGCCATTTATAAACACCACCCTCCCCCCAAGAGTTTTAAGTGACAATGAGATTAATAATGATTTCAGCACATGTTCCACCAACTTTAACATTATATCACTATGAGCCATTTAATTACATATTTTTCTGTTTTATCCAGTTAAAATGTACCATCAAAAAATCTGATCATTGGCGAACTAAGCATTAGAATGTAACAAACTATTATCAGTTGGTTAAAGCAGATGTTACTTTACGAAAACTCATATCATTAAAACTTATATCATTCTTCACCACACCATACAATTAAAAAAAAAAATTAGAACTCATTATATTAATAATTTATTTTTTAATTAAACCATTATGCCATTGTAAAAATCTAAATACCTTAATCATGATAAGATTGAGGAACTGTGTCTGAGGATTCTCGTTTGCATTATCTGGTGAGTAGTACGAAGTGATTGTGCTCTTTAGAAGAGTTCTAACTTCATCTTCCGCCTAAGAAAAAAAAGATACTTAGAAAAAAATACAAGAAAATTCCTTTTTTTTTCTCTTAAGAGACTAAACAAACTGCAAAATGAAACCACTTAATATATTATTTTACTATTAAAAAATAAGCTGAAAATAAAATTAAAATTGTTGAAGGTTGTATAATTCTATTCATCCGAATAAAAAGATATTTCAAAGCTTTTATTGTCAAAGAAAAATATGTAGAATATAGAAATAAATAAAATAATTGTGTACCTACAAATAACACTATTTATTCAACAAGTAATTTTTTAAAGAAAACAACTAATTTAAAAAAAATTAAATTGTTCCTACTCACTCTATCTTTGTAGAAGTATGCCATTCCAGCTGCTGTTATCTCCAATACTAGTATAAGTACCAGCAGGAAACCATACTGTAACAAATATTTAAACAAAATATTAAAACTATATTTTAATGCAAATAATTAAAATATTTATACATAACTAAGTATACAATAATTTTGTGAACAAATATTGTTGTAATATATAACTATTTTATTGTTGTTCATTAAAGTTTAGTGTATTTACATAATTTAATATATTATGACAACCATATATTTAAATTTAAATAAATAATTTGTGTTAATTATAATCAAAAGTTAATATAAATATGAATCTACACACAAATTTCTTATTTTACTATTAAATATTCTCACTTATTTTCCTCCATTTACACTTATTTTACATGATTGACTATGTATACTCGAGGCCAAATTGAAGTGAGTCATGAACTCTATGATTTGTCTTCAGTACCTCGAGATGGTCTTGTGTTGCATCTTTATGAAAGTCAAAAGTCATCCAGTCTACAATATTAGATTATATATTTTATACACAAAACTATCAATTCCCAGCACCCTTCTAATATCTATAATCCCCTGCTATTCAAACTCTTGGTCAGCTCATAGAAATAAAAATTTAATAGATAGAAATACATTCTTTTTCTGATCACTATATATCCCTTCTTACAGAGATTCTTCAAATGGCTCTTCGGGAATAATCTGTCCTTTAAGATACACTTTTTTTTTTTAATCTTCATTGAAATTCATCTTTTTCCATTACCAATCATAATATTGAATTAAGAATCAATTCATAGTTTTTAATGTTATTTTTCCCTTTCTTTCTTTATTTTTATTCATTTCAATTATATTTATTATTTAATATTTCAACTGTTATACTTCAATTTTATTTATATTTCAATTGTCCATCATATAGGTATATACTGATTGAATTTTATTACCATAGTTTTCAGCCAGGTATGTTTACTATTTATTTGTACATATTTTTTATTTTATTAAGGGGCCTAGTGCCAGAATAAAATTTGTTTTCTACGCTATTCTAAATAAATTGATACAAATATAAACTTTATTTCGGGTTTTATGAGACCCATAGATCTTTGATAACCTTTGTGAAGAAGGAATATTTTTTAAAAAGTGTATACTTTCAAAGAACATGGGATGGCAGTACCATAAAAAGTTTTTATATAATTTAAAACTGTTTCTATTGAAGGAAATTAATATTTAGGACTCCGTAGGTGACGGTGAAGTGGCCATTGTAAATGGCAGGGCTAATAACTGTGAGAAAGGAACAAGCTCTTCCTTCCTCAACATTACCGACATGGATAACTTCGATAAAAACTGTCTTTTATCATAAGCAACTTGGTTGTACATTTTATTTTTGGTGGAATTCTGATTTATTTTTTAACATTAATCAAAATAGTAGACACATTTTATTAATAAAAACAATTTATTTTAATTTTAAGACCTATTATTATTGTAGAACATTTTAAATCAAGCTGTAACGTAAGTCTGTCAATTTATTTGGTTTAAAACATACAGGCAGTAGATGTAATTTTTTTTAATGCTGTGGTTGTCCTAATTGCTTTCTTATTAACGAATTCATAATCAGTTTTTATCTTGATAGTTTCAAATTTCTAAAATAAATAATTTACAAAAACATTTATTATAAATATTTCAATTTTAAATTAATATTTGGGTGAAATTGATTTTATGTATTCATTCACTTCATTAATAAACAACTACATAAAATACAGAATATATCAACATACCACGAATAGATTCAGGATTTAATTTGGAGAGGGGGCTTCAGCCTGAAAGCTTTTTATATGTTTATAAAGCGATAATTATTTGGAAACTAATATATAAACTAACTACCTATAAGAAATGATGTTTAAGCGATTCTCGAAGTCAAATTAAATGTAATAACATGAACAATTATACTTTTAGAGATAATTTTTTCCATAAAACATGGTTGTATTTTACTATTTTGGGGGGCTTCAATCCAAAAGCCCCTCTCCCTCCCCACAGATCTGCCTATGCAACAGAGATATGAATGTAAAAATAAAAATAATCAGAAACATAAAAATGAAATTTAAAAAATGCACTAATACAATATGCTGTTGAAAAAATCAACACAAGTTTGATTTCGAGGATGTTAAAATTATTTACAAATAAAATAATAAATTCAGAATATATAACGTTTACAGAATAAATAATGCACTATTTTGAACTTTGCAAATAAAAAACAGCTAATTAAATTTTCATAGAAGGCGCTTAGAGAACCTTATGCAGCATTTTTAACTTAATAAGTGATTATTTTCAAAATGTAATAAAGTTTCCAAAGAATAGCATATTGAAGATAATAAGTATAAGGTGATTTAAAAAACAAACACATTAATGTTACAAAAATAAAAAACAGTACTTGAATGGGTCAAAAGAAAAAATATTTGGGGCTATCAAAACATAAAAATAAATAAAATTTAGCATGTTCTGCCTGAAGAAGTATGTTTTAAGAACAATTAATAAATGATTATGGTTAAAGCATGATTAATTGCTTGAAAATGATTAATATTAAAAGGCAGAAATGTTACAATAAAATTTGGTATTAATAATTTCACATTTTTTACAGCTTATAAAAAAAGAAATATTAAAAAAACTATTTAGTTAAGAAAGATAATATAGGAGAGGTGATTTTTTAAAATAAATTGTTACTCCAAACTGAATATTTATACAAAGTAAGTTCATATACGATTTAGAATAATTAATATTTTCATTTATTTAAATATTAGAATCATTAAGAATTTTCATTCCCAAAAAATTCAATATTAAAATACATAATTGCCATATATGATTATGTAGTTTTTATTTATTAGAGAATAAATATAAAATAAGTTATAAAGATAAATATTTATCTAGAATTAATGGATATAAGAAACACATTAGATAATAAAGAGGATTAATTGATAGACAGATAAGATATCATTGAATTCAACTCAAATTTAATATTTAGAAATCTGTTAAAAAGGAAATCTCAAAACCAAAACATAACACTAATGGGACAGAATGGTATAAAATAAATAATTATATTCTTGAATACGATAACAGATTTTTTATACAGAAAGATATTGTTTATATAGATAATTGAATAGTTTCAAAAGAGACTTATTACATAGAAAGGTAATTTTTGGGAAATGTAAATAACTTTCTGTATTTCAATATATTGCTTCGATAACAAAAAAAAAAAAAAAAAAAATGCTTTTAACAATATTTTTTGCTTACATTTACATCCCTTTCCTTAATGAAAAGTTCGGTGAAAGTTTCGGGCCGTGAGAGGCCTTTGGTTCAGAGCTAGTGGAACGACACCAAACTCAACAAGGAGCTTTAAGGAGGGTCTTGGTGTCAACATTAAGAAGTATAATCCTGGACTCCATGGGAATCATCCACCACATGTGCATATGAGCGGATAGGGAGAGAATTTGTTCATGGAGGGAGGCGTGCACATATTACAACACCTTTATATTATTTATTGAACATGTTTACTATATTTCATCTATTTTTATGTATTTCATGAATTAGGTTAGAAAGAGAGAGGACAGAATATGAGAAGGAATAAGAGAAATTTATAAGGAGAGAGAAGGTATAGAAATAGGAAATAGAATGTTAATTTATGAAATAGTGAAAAAGTAAGAAAAAATAATAATACATATTATATAAATAATAATAATTGTTTAATATACTCAGATATGTTTATAGTACCATATATTTGTATATTATTTTTAAGAATTGTCAAACAATGATTGATAAATATGCTGTGTGGGAGTGGGGTGGCTCAGTGGTAGGGCACTGAGCTTCCAATGCAAAGGTCCCAGGTTAGAACCCCGGCTCATGGCAGAAAATTTATTTATCTGTTTCATAGGCCGCGGGGTGACCCTGGGTCAGGAGATCCTCCTGGGGTACACTCAGCCTCTATAAAGTGGGTACCCTTAGTTAAATAATTAGTTAAGGGGGAAAAGACTGGAGGTTGAGTGTGATCTCGGTCAAATCACCTACTTGCACAACCGTTGACCTAGAAACAGTGGTTTCCCTAAATAGTACTGAACCCCAGACCCTTCATGGGTTGTAGTGGTACAGGTTTTTTTTTTATAAAAAAAAAATAAAAATAATAATTGTCTAATATACTCAGATATGTTTATAGTACCATATATTTGTACATTATTTTTAAGAATTGTCAAACAATGATTGATAAGTATGCTGTGTTTGTAGCAACCCAATATCATTGGGCAGCCTTTTATAAAAACAAAGTGATTATCTCTAGTAGTAGTAGTAGTAGTACATGTGTAATAATTTAGAATAGAAGACTTTGTGATAGTTTAAACATTTGTTTTATATCACTCATGGAAACAAATAAGGGTCAATTAAAATAAATTAATTTTCTATTTTGGTCACCCCACACCCACTTGAAATCGCTAGTGTCTTTCATTTCAATTTAAATCAATTTCAATACAAAACAATTACACCCACAGGCTTATCTACGGGGAGGAGGAGGGGCTTTCGGGCTCTCTTCCCAAAAATGGTAAAATGTAACCATGTTTTATGGAGCAAAATATAAAAAAATTACCTCTTAAAGTATTATTGTTCGTGTAATTAAATTTAATCAGACTTCAAGAATCACTTAAACACCATTTCATATAGGTAGTTAGTATCTTTCTTTTTTTTCCAAAGTAATTATCGTTATATATATATAAAAAAAAAAAAACTTTCGGGCAGAAGCCCTCCCAAATCTTGGATCTGCTAGTGATTATATCCAAGGTACCATAAAAGTAATAATTTTAAGTTGGATGGAGGCTACTATGTATAACTGAGTGTTTTCAATTACATCCAAGCACCCAACTGAAAAATCTCTTCATCATAGCAATTATTTACTGAGGGGATATGAAACGAAGATTCAAGAAGAGGAAAAAAAAAAAAAAAAAAATCTTTCCTTAGTTCGGTATAAAAAACTTTCCCTACTAACGAGATGGTTTTGCTTGTTTCCAACTAGACAATGCAGTTTTTCATCAAAGCAGCTTGTTTTTCCATACTGAAAGAGATGAAAAATGATAACACGAGATGAGCGTCCGATTTTTAAGTCTCTAACAAATGCTTCCTCATCACTCTCAATTACCTTTGATATCCCTCATCTATATCCACCAGAGACCTGCGGTTTAATCATGTCTTCAATGCTTTTTATACACACTGAGCTCGCGCATTGCGGAGCAGTTTTTTCTAATGGATGTGCTTGGTAGCGATTCTCTCCCGTAGCACGCAGTAAAACGAAAAACAAATTAGCTTAATGAGATTTTTCATTATCCAAAGTCTACCGGTATGTTAAAAATTCAAAAATTTTGGAATATACCAAATACATTTATAGAAGAATTATACATTGGGGGTATTCACGCAACCAGTGCTGCATATAGTAAACCTCTTAAACGTGTAAAGTCCAGAAAATGATTTACGAAATGTCTAATAAATATGAACGTTAGCACTCTCGATTTTCTATAAAGTGTTGCTAACTTCGTAAACGCTCGGAGAAGGTTATTGTAAGGTTTTGATGAGTTTGATTCTTTGTTCTTTGTTTGAGTACAATATTCACAGAAATGGAATGTAAAGACAGCTAAAATTTCATCTATGTATTAATCAAGTTCTTTGCCTTCCACGGGCGGATCTACGAGGGAGGAGGGGCTTTCGGGCAGAAGCCCATCCCCTCCTCCCCCCGCAAAAATAGTAAAATAAAACCATGCTTTATGGAAAAAAATATTAAAAAATTATCTCTTAATGTATTATTGTTCGTGTAATCACATTTAAAAGGACTTTAATAAGCACTTAAACACCATTTCATATAGGTAGTTAGCTTCTTTCTTATTTTCCAAAGTAATTATAGTTATTTATATGAAAAAAAAAAAGCTTTCGGGCTGAAGCTCCTCCCCAAAATTAAATCTTGGATCCGGCAGTGTTGCCTTCTGAATCTTTATTCATGCTTTCTAATAAAGCATTTTTATCTTAATAATTCAGCAACTCATTCTTTTCACTTTGTTTTGGCAATTTAAAAATAAATCAAAACGTTAGTAGAACAATTAACAACTCACAAACTTTATTTACGAGGATGACAGCATATTAAGCATCTACAAGTCACAGGCGGATCTACGGAGGGGGGGAGGGCTTTCGGCCTGAAGCTCCCCCCAAAATGGTAAAATATAACCATGTTTTACAGAGAAAAATATTAAAAACTATTTCTTAAAGTATTATTGAATATTTAATAGTTGGCCGTTGCATTATAAAGGAAGGAGATGGTCAGGGGTTGCGGTCATAAAAAGGCTAAATAGTGGTAAAACTATTTAGGCTTTTTATGACCGCAACCCCGGACCATCTCCTTCCTTTTTTAAGTATTCTTGTTCGTTCAATTACATTTAATATAACTTAAGGAACCACTTAAACACCATTTCATATAAGTAGTTAATTTCATTCTTTTTTTTTTCAAATTATTTTTATGAAGATTTAAGAAAAAAAAATCTTTCGGGCTGAAGCCCCTCCCTCCCCAAAACTAAATCCTGGATCCGCTAGTGCAACAAGTGTATGACTACCCCTATTATATATATAATAGCAGGAAGTAAAACGAAGTGAGTTTTTTCTTTCTTAATTACCTAAAGTCTAGCAGGTAAGTTAAAATAAAAAAAATTCTGGAATGTACAAAAAACATTTATGGAATACTAGTTGTGTCTCTCGATTTGAGCATTGTTAAATTTGGTTACTAAATGCAAACTATGTTTACTGATATCTTGGTATGGCGTTGGCTAAATATCAATAAATCACTTGCAATTTTCCAAGGTTAAAGAAATATAATTCTGATGTTAATATCACTAATTTTTAATGAACTTTAAAATAAAATAAAAGATCTTAAAAATAGAAAATTGGTCTAAAACATTCATCCATGGAGATTATAAAATATAAATCAACAGTACTGACATTAATATTTCATATAATGTTATTACTTTTTCAAAAAAAATCATAAAATGAAGGAACAAAAATGTTAAATCAAAACATAGTTTTTTTTATTTAAAAGGTAATACTCTAAAAACCATTTCGAAAACCTGAAGTAAAAGTTGTTTGAATCCAATAAGCCAATTATCAACACCAGATTATCCTAGCCTCTATCATAGCATTTGGTTCCAGGGTCAGCCACGAACCCATAAACATCACCTCAACAGCTTTCTAAAGAAAGTAAACATTTTATGGAGGTTCAGCCTATGTATCTATAGTGGAAAGGCCTTCGTAAAACAGCATCAATTATACATATGCTTGACCCTTTCGTTACATTCTATTTCTTATGAAGAAGAAATTAGTTGAAACTTTGCCTACAAGGTCAATTGTGACAATTAATAACAAATAATCTACACGAATGAATAAAGTATATAAACTGAAATCAATAAAAAAAAAACACGAAAAATCTATTATGACTGGGCCAATGCGCAAGTACACCAGACCAGTATTTTACCACGATTTAAATATTTCTATTATTTAAATTTTCATCTATATCCAGATATAATAATATACAGCAAAATAGAAATAGAAACTAAAAAATCTAAAATATTGAAAGAACTTAATCTTCTGGAGCTCCTCAACGCTGGCAAAAGTTGTTGGAAAATTAAATTTAATAGATTTAGCTTTAATTTTTAGTTTGTATGTATAACGCAAAAAAAGGTTGAGCCTCATCAACTAGTCATTATACAGGAAACAAGGACATCACCAGAAATAATAATGGAGATATATACCTCCTTAAAATGCAAAATACGCAGGAAAAGGAGATTATTTAGACGATAAAGCACATCAAAAACGTAAATGAGGAACAATTATAAGAAAAGAATTAGTTGTTAATATTATTTATTTTTTGCTGAAAAAGTTCTTCTTAAAATGTAACAACGTTACGCAAGCTATCACCCTCTTCCCCTGTTTAATATATACAAAGAAATATGTAATTGTTAGTTCAGATATTTTCAATTATACCCATACTAATACAAAAAATAAATTATACAACTACAATATACATATTTAATTTTTTAAAAAAATATTTTGTATAAATATATGTTTTTAATTTATTTATCTTTAAGTTGTTTTATTTATTGTATAAACTTTTTATTATTATTTAGTTGTTCTTTTGCTCCTTTTTTTTTTCCTCATTATAATTGTTGCCAGTGTGACAGAGTATTATATTACTGAATAAATAAAATAAATATATTCAGTATTTTATTTGTTCGTTTTACAATGATTATTTGATTTTATGTATTTATATATTTACATACTTTTTACACATAATATAATTAAATGACTATCATAGACTTAAAGGCCTAAAGAACATGTTTGTACACATTTAAAGTCATTGTGATGTAATAAAATTAAATTTCACCATGTACTTTTTATATTTCGTATCTTTTGTAGCCCTGATGAAGACCTGCAATGTGGGTCGAAACGTTGGCATAATAATTAAATAATATTATTTCTATAATTTAGTATTTATTTGACCGCACCATTAAAAGTCATTATAGAAGATTTTCGGATTTTGGCCAATTTTGCGAATTTCCCATACTCATCCTCAATGTGCGGCGCTAAAAAGGCGCTACTTTGGCTTTATTTAACCTACACGACCCCCTTCCTCGCCTTTTAGGCAGTAAGGAGGTTTTCCGGGCCAGGGAGTGAGAGCGGGGAATTAATGTAAGAGTTAAAAGCCCCCTCGGCACAAGGACTCGAATTCATAATAATTTAGTCAAGTTATATTTCATCAGGTTGCCGATCACTCCGAGCTCTCTTTCTCCTCACCTAGACAATGAATGGCCCAAACCTTAATTAATAGCAGCCAAATACAGGGATGAACATCCACCTCAAGGTCAATGGCGCATAAAACTCCACATTTCCCAAGATATTTTATAGCTCCCTCTTCTCAAAAATAGTGTAAGTGAAAGTAGAATATACAAAATCGTTGAATATATGCATTTATTGCGATCTGTTCCATATTTTCCCCTTGGCTTGAAATTTTTCATTCCAAAAATGTGCCCCTCCCCCCCTCAAAAATTAAAAACCTCTTCAAAATGTGTCCCCCTCAAAAATTCAAAACCCCTTCAAAATGTGCCCTCCTCATAAATGTTGATGGCGCAACTTGCGTCTTCTGGGCACCCCTGGCCGATCGAAGGACGGTAGATGATCCAGTTACCGCTGGGGCTATCAGAGCATACAGGCTGGGCTGGCCTTGGAGAAGTCCCTCCCCTGCTGGAGGTTCCCGTGGGACTATCCTTCCCTGGAGGGTTCTCATCGCTTCCTCCCAAGTCAGCTTACACACTTAATGACCCTCCGGTGTTATATAGGTAGTGCAGGAAGGCAGGTCGTAGTAGGGGATTCCAGTAATACTCGTAATCAGATAACGGAAATCATCTTTATTTTATCATTTATCATCTTTAACCAGCAGCCAAGACTATAACTCTGCTTAGGAGAACATGTCTTTCATGTTCATGGGTCATTTTTTTTCATACCCTTTTCGGGGTAGCATGTTATATACATAACTCAAAAGGGCTTCAAGGAGAAGAGTTTAGCCAAGTTTAATTAAAATCGTTACAGCTGTTTAAGGGCTACAGTCTAGAGCGACACACGTTTTTCGTCCGCCTTTCTGAAACAGAAGGCTGGATGGTAATTATATGTATTTAAAACACACCTGATCACGATAGAGACGGTTTTGAACAAACGAACATTAACGTTTTATCTATATAGATATAATAATGCCTTGTCAGAGGTACCCATCCCCTTGTCATTTGGCCTCTAAAGAAAACGAAAATAACTTCAAAAGTTTCTATTACTTGAAAACATAAAATACGGACCATTTTTAAGAAGAACCTCTTCCTTTTATTTTTGTCTTTCCAAATGATCTCATCCCTTGGGTTTCTTGTCTTTATTTTTTTTTTTCATTAATATATACCAAAATGTAAAAAATTGTAAATAAATAATGATATGTCGTTTTAAATTAAAAGTTTTTTTTTTAATCACCATCTAATTGTAGTACAGTTATTCCATTAGCTTGTTTAATAAGCTAAAACATCATGTTAATTAAGTTGTTATTTAATAAATTGGAATTTACCTCAAGTTATTCAAACAAATAATGTGATTTGATACTCAACAATAAATGATCGCAAATAATCTAATCAATAAAATAAATAAATAAAATAATACTAATAGAAATTAAACATTGAAAATAATATAGAGATTTGAGAGTAGTTTATTGTTGAAATTATAGGAATGAAAAAAATGGATTTGTAGTAAAAAATGACTTAAATGAGTTAGCCCACTTTTTGACCCAAACATTTGTATCACATATTTGGGTCGAAACGTCACATGTATGGATCCGCCAACTCATTAAAGACATTTTTGACTAAAATCCTGACAATTTTTCATAATTCATAATAATTGAATGACATTCATGAATCTAATACAGAGTGGCAGAATATCAAATAATTATTTTCTTACACAACTTGAGGTATTGCATCTCAGCTTATCTTGTAACTAATCTCAACTTAATTAATATGATCTGATAAAAAACAAATATGTGGATAATTCATCCTAGTTATACGAAAAGCAAAACCAAGCGTAATAAGTCAAAAATTCCTTTTAAATAATTTTAACAAAGACAAACCCTAGTTGTATTTGAAGTAAATTATGGCTAGTTTACTATGAAACAATTGTTAATTATCTAATTTAAATATTTTTTTAGTTATTTCTTCCAATTTAACAGAAACCGTCACTAACTTAAATCAAATACAAATCACAGAACCTAAATTTCTTCTTTTTCTGTATAAAATCGGACCAAAGTTTATATGAATTTTCTTGTAGCTCTTAAGCTCTACCATCACGATTTTGAATGCACCCCTTCACTTACGGGACACCCTGTAGACAATGAAGAACTGTAGAGAATATTAACATGAGACCTTCGGGTTTGTTACTACAAGGGATGTACTTACGAATCCTAGAAGACACCTGGACTCCCGAAGGGCTCCGCAGTAACCAAGGATGCTGAGGAAGAACATTGCGCCGCCGACTGCCATCAGGACATAGGAGATGTTAGCAGACATCGTGGGTTCGGTAAAGAAGTCCAACTGCAAACATAAAAGAAAGAGGAAAATTAATTAACTTAAACAAAGTTGAAAATAAATATATTTTAAGATACATTCCATTCCTCCTATGATCATAGAAATATTTTTTCACATTGTGGCATTATGTAAAAGAAACTAGACCATGACTGTAATTAGGTTCATTCTCCTCCATCTCTCTATTATATATATATATATATATATATGATACACACATATATATTTTTTTTTTGCCTCCCAAGATTTCATCCATTAATTAGATAATTTAACATAAACTTACTACAGAAATTACATGCATAAAAACAACTTATTTTATGAACTTTTATAAATAACAAATATAATTATTAACCCAGGGTTCAGGGTTCGAATCCGGCTGTTGGCAGGTAATTATTTCTTCTCTTACAGCGTGGATCTACCCTGCGGTCGGGAGATCCTCCTGTGGCACACTCACCTTCTACCTATATAAATGGGTTACTCTTAAATAATTAATCAAGGGAAAGGAACCTGGCAGTAGTGTATGATCTTGGTCCGATCACCTCCCTCCACAACCTTTGGTCTAGAAACAGCACTTACAAGGTATTGAACCCAAGTCCCTTCAAGGGTTGGAGTGGTACGTATTTCAATTTATTTATTAATATTTTTGATACGTATTGTAATATTTAGTTTCTTTGAGGAATTGAAACAGAGAGGATACATTCCTTTCATCATACCACAGAATTTCACAGTAATGTTGTTATTATAATGTACAA
Organism: Nezara viridula; assembly: GCA_928085145.1. NCBI lineage: Eukaryota > Metazoa > Arthropoda > Insecta > Hemiptera > Pentatomidae > Nezara > Nezara viridula. Next base: position 119,317,680 of record OV725082.1, read on the forward strand.
TATTTGTTGTTGCTCCATTCGTGATATAGATATAGAGATTGTCTGGTTTTCAAACTCAAGAACACGCAACTGAGATCCAACAACAACTTCCAGAGATCTTTTGTGAATAAGTATACATTGGAGTTTTGGCATCGGCCAGATTCTACACTTAAGCCATGTAAGTGTGATTATAGCGCTTCTGATCAGCCACTACTTCGTTACTGGTCCTTAATACCAGTAATGCGGCTGAGTGAGAGGCGCTGGGATCTTCTGGAGTCCTGCCTTCCCTTCCCCAAGTGGGGAGAAAGACTTGGCTCAGAGAACTTGAGTGAATGATTTGTTATTTTATTTTTAGATATTGTATAAAAGCATGTGTTTAAGTGGGTAGTTATTTTTATTAGTTCAGTTTCTTTTTGTTTAGTTTATATATATTTACCTTTAGTATTATTGTTTTTCTGTATTTTTTATTTGTCTTTACTGTTGATATAGTGTGAATGTGTTCTCTGAACACTATTATAGATGTGCTTAATTGTGACAGATTGTAATACCTCTCAATAAATATGTTTAAAAAAAGAAAAAAAAAAGAACACGTTACATATAATTGTCCAAGTGAGAAGAAATTTGTCTCTAAATCTCCAAAGAAAAAGTACTAAATATTTAAAACATTATATATCTGCGCCAAATCATCCGATTTTAATGCAGGAAATTGAATGTTTTCAAATAATCATGGGTATAATAAATCAAAAATTGTGTATTGTTTGCGTTATTCGCAAGTATAGTTCTGAATCCATCTTTAATTTTTTTTCATACTCTTTTCGGGAAAGCATGTTATGTACATAACTTAAAAGGACTTCAAGAAGAAGACTTTAACCAAGTTTAATTAAAATCGTTACAGCTGTTAAAGGGCTACAGTCTATAGCGACACACGTTTTTCTGCCTTCTTTCCGAAAAAGACGGCTGGATAGAAACGTTACGTCAAAATTTCAAAGCAATCGGTGAAGAAGTTTCGAAGATTAGCGGTTTTGAACAAACGAACATTTACTTTTTTATAGATATAATGTCTTGTCTTATTTCGATTTGAAATTATTGAAAGGAACACTTCAATTTGTATTTTTATTTATCTCTCCAAAGGAAACAATCAACATCATGGTTCCAATAATACCGCAAACCAAAATCGATCTTATATAACCGATGTTTCTAGAACAGTTGTCCCAACCTCAACTAATATTTTCCTCTTTCCTATTGACACAGTTCCAATCTTCAAACAGAAAATCGAAAATGGAATCCTTCCCTATACTTTAAATATTAAATTTCCCCTCCCCCCTCGATGTTGCACAACAATTTGATACAGTTCCTAACGTATCCTACCCATCAGTTGGCAAATTGTAATGTATTAGCTGAAAACTCTAACCTCGTCATCAATGTAACCTTACACATTATAAAGAGGCCAGTGACTGCACTCACTGTAATTTGGCCCTAGGCCTTTTCACTTTCGTGAGGAAGCACGGTCTTATGATCTTGCGAAAGGCTCTCATTGTATAAGAGAAGGAGGAAGGGCTGTTCGGCGGAGTCCTTCCTGAGGACCGGTTCTGTGGGCGGGACACCTGATGACCTAACTGTCGGGGAAGCGAAAAGCGAAACATATGCATGACCGTAAACCTCTTTTGGCTTTGATGACACCATAACATTTCGAGTAATACTTCTTCCAGCCACGGATATACCTAATATTTATTTATTTTTCCTCTTTGCAGGAATCCTATAATGTGGTTTATTTGCTTTTATTTGCTTTTACGTGAAGTTTTTTTTCGATTACGTGAACAGTACCACAATAATCTATCGCCGTCAATATTATGTAGTGACACAATTATGGGTTCAGATAGTTATGTTACAAATAACCATTTTAAATGTAAAAAAAATATCTTCTCACTACTTCCCATCACTCCCAGTTTGTAGATCATTCATTATTAATTTCTTTCTTCGTTGTATCTTTATCTTCTTATTCAGAATATAATATACACTCAACTAAAACTTTTTAGTTGAGTTATAATCACTTACCATGCTTCACTAACGGATCCAGGAATTAATTTTGGGGAGCTTCAGCCCGAACGGTTTGTTTTTAATATATATTATAACTACCAATATGAAATGCAGTGTTGCCCAAAATTAGTCTTGGTCTTGAAAAGTGCAAGACCAAGACCAATACCACTTAACTATTCCAAGACCAAGAACAAAACAGGTGAAAAAAATCGATTTTTTGAAGAAAACTTACTAAAAATAATTACTAATACTTGACAATTTTATTTATACATAAAGAATTGGTATAACCAATATACTTTTGCATGTAAATCTTCTAATTTTTCTTTCGGACTTCTAAAACCTAATTTCTCCCGTCAAAAAAAATACAATAATATCTCTATAGTAATAACCTAATAGGTAACGCAAGGTCAAGACCAAGACTGAGTAAGCCAGACCGAGACACGTCTTGGTCTCGCATTTAGGCAACACTAATGGAATGGTGTTTAATCGAATCTTGAGGTCCGATTAAATGTAATCAGACGAACGATAATACTTTTTAACAAAATGTCGTCATAAAACATGGTTATTTTCCATTTTGGGGGGGGGGGGAGGAGAGCTATAGAGAGCTTCAGCCCAAAAGTACCCCTCCCCTCCCCCCCCGCAGATCCACCTATGCCATTAATAATGATAACTTTGACTTCCTTAATATTGGGGCATATATTATATTGTGAACAGGGAAATAAGGGTTCCCCAAAATCTACAAATTAATGAATAATAATAAACAAACTTAGCGAAATTATTTTAATGAATTCGACCTATGAGCAAAAAATAATGAGGAGACAATGAAAAACTGTCAAAATAGGAAACTGGGGACAAGATTTATTTTAAACTTGGAAATGAATACGTCCTTATCCTGGGCTATACGGATAAAAAAAATTCTTCTAATATATATTTTTAAGTATAATTTTATCCACATCTAACTAAGAAAAGAAGGATTGATTTGAAGGATTGAAAAATTACAGTCTAAAAATCAAAACATTTTTTATGTGTATTAAGTAATTTGTTTTTGTATTAAGGTTTTAGACAAAATCCAATTTTGCTGTAAATTTTAGATTATATTAAAGGTTACATTGTGCAAATTCGTATAATAAACTGCCAATTAAGAAATGGGTACCTATCAAAAGTCTCAAATCAGCCACGTGCAAAAACATCTCAATCCAAAACGTATTAGAGTGCCTGGCCATAAGAGGTTTTTTTTGTGGAGTTTCAATTTGGTATGGTTTTAGAACCAGAGAACAAGGGAAAACATCCAACAGGTCACATGGCACTTTGTAAATAAACTACACATTGTATAATTCTACTTTCAATGGCATCGGTTTTAAGTAGACGAAAACAATACATTTTTTTAGTTAAGTGGGAGATGTGTCATCACCCTTGAGGGGACTCTTATAAAGGGGATGAGATAAGATATTTATGTTTTTATCAGGGCTTCAAATGAAATTTTAAGATTTATTTTTAATCAGTTTTGGTATGACTGGAATCTTTATTTTCATTTTTTTCTGTTATTTCGGGTATATGAAAATTTAAAAATAATATTCATATTTTTTTCTCCTTCCACCTAGCCTTTTCGGACTACATGGGGGTTTCCTGTTAAAAGCCCCAGCATTGGGACTCGAACTCGTAATCTTCAGTTTATCAGGTTATCGGGCATCGCAACCTGTTTTCGTTTCTCAATTTCTTGAGAGTGTGATGGTAATCGCAGAACCCTCTCCCCTTCAATTCTCTCCGTGTCAGTTCCCCAAAATCAAATCCAGAATTCGCTACTGAGCCCGATCTATTTACAACACCGTGGAGGCACTGTACCGAGACTCCTCGATCCGACTTGGCCCCCAAGACGCCACCCTCACGACCTAATGACGACAGCTGGTAGCGAAGATCCGCCGTGTCCGATTGTATCCTTTCCCAACCCGAGATCCATTCCCACGCCATCTTGTTATACAGTAATTACTTAGGCAGCTTTTGTTTTTGTCTCTCTTCTTCGCCCCGCTATTACTTGTTCAATTTGGAACTGTCGGACACGTCTCGTTAAGGGTTCACGATCATGCTTTGCATCATGGCTCAGGTCCTTGGTTCTCTAGATTTGTTTACAGCGATTTACTCCAACTAAAAAAATAAATACTAAAAACACTTAGGTTAGGTTTAGACATTTTACAAACCATTGGAAACAAAAATCAGTAGTTGAACTCTAAGGGCCAGTTGTACAATTAGCTTGAACTACGGTCGGTCATTCATGATTTTCATTGATTTCAAGGTTGACTATAGTTCACTCCAACTGCACAACTGGCCCTTAACCTTTAAGCTACTGTTTTTGTTCTAGTCAGTGGATGTTCCACCTGCTGTGGATTTTTCAAGAGAAATTAAAGGAACTTTAGGTAAGCGCGAGTGTCGCTTTTACAAATTTGTTTGCTGTTTGTGTTGTTTTAGAGCAGTTAAATTTAACTATTCCTGGTACGATTTAAATGAAAATTCTTCATACGAACCTATCCTTTAATAAACTTTACACCTTATTTAATTTTGTTTTGCTACCTTTGGTATCCTTTTAAAATAATAATAGGTTAGGACAAATACGATTCCCAACGTCCACCATGTTGGTTCTTTTGGAAATAACGAAATGTCCAAGCATCGAGTTTGTTGTTTTTGTTTCTGAAGATTTTGAAACAGCTAAACCCGGCTTAAAATAAACTCTTAACCCTTTCCAAATTTTCTATTATTTTTAATATTATATTTTTTCAAATTTTTAGTGATACATAAATAAATAAAGTTCATAAGAGTACCTGTAATCTAGAAGGATATTCAAGTCATAAAAAAACTAAACAAAGCTTAATCAGTTTCCAGAAGTGCACAAATCATGTGAATTAAATTAAATGTGCTAATTCTTAGTTAAAACTAAATGTTATTCATTTTTGATCATTGAAAAAATTTTGTTGATTTTTTTTTTAGTTTTCGTTTCTAAACCATTAGTAATAAATTAATTATATATCAGTTGTATCAAATCTATCATATTTGAACTATAACTTACTTATTTCTCCACTCCACTACCGGCTGGCATAGGATATAATAAAATAAATAAATATATTTTTTATCAAATTTATAAAATTACAGTTATTTTTTTTTTTTTTTATCCTATCATTCTACATCTACAATAAAAAAAATATATATAAGTTTTAACATGGCCTAACTTGATTTTCCTAACTTAACAATAGATGAAAAAAAATCTACATCATTTTCTTATAAATTATGGAATATTTTAACCTTAAAACTGGTAATATATATATTGAACTATATATATCATAGAAATTAAAACTTTTTGTTGATTACAAAGGTCCATAGAAAATAATAAATCAAAATCATTTAAATTCAATTTTTATTCAAAGGTTCGGTTTAGAATTTCGTACAAAAACTATATCTTTTCTCTGTTTTCATAAATAGAGGAGAAATGAGTATAAGAACGCAAAACAGAGTGGATACCAAGGTATCCTTCAATATGATTGATATAGTGAACAATAGCGTTCAATTACATTCAGAAATGACAATATTAAAAAAATCAATATCAAGTAATAATTACAAGCAATTTATTAATTAACGCCACAATTACTGAATAATATATTAATTGCTCATCTTTTCAAACCAGTTATAATTATATCACTTATTTCTTATCGATTTCTCGGCATTACAAGGAGAATAAAATAAATATTTCATATTAAGAAGAATCATTCCTGAGTGGGTCGATCAATGATGACAGGGTATACTTTTTATTTAAAAGAAAAAATAGGACACTTTAACCAGTATTGACATAGTGAATAATAGGTCAGTTATATTTGTCTTTGGTGACATCATGGTGTGAATATTTTAGGAGACCAATTTTCCACACTAATATGAATTAAATACATCGCTGGAGGTGACAGATCCAAGTATTAATTCATGACGTTTTAATGGATTGAATAATAATTTATACTTACCATTCAGAATAAAACAGTATTAGATATTTGTATTTTCACCTTCAGATTATTTTATTATAGATATTTTGTTCTTAATTGATATTTACTTATTCATGTTTTTAAATAACTTTAAAGTAGAAGATTTCGTTAAGAAAGCAGACCTTTTTCAAATTAAATGACTCATCCAGATTCCTGATGGCCATGTCGTTAATGAGTCCGTTGTGTTCCCATAGTTTGGTATGAAATCGGGAGACTACGAATGTATTTTAAGAGCAGAAACTCATGAGTAGGCAAATAACAGAACTCCGAATACCGACTTACAACAAACAACTATCGGACCAACACATA